>PVLA01002760.1:27485-249255 GCA_004027455.1 Hydrochoerus hydrochaeris | reverse complement strand
TGAAAGTTTGTCTTTAGTTTCTGTTAAAAGGTTTTGCCAGGTTTCAATGGAGTTTTTAATTTCCTGATATTCTCTTTGGATCTGTTTCATATATTCTAGGTTTTGTTTATATTCTTCATCAAGGCTTCTCTCCTTTCTCTGGGTTCCTCTATTCTTTCATTTGTGTCTACTTGAGGATTACCCAGGACTTCTTTTATTAATCTTCTTATATCTTGCTTCACCTGAGTTAGAATTTCAGATTTAAATTTGACAATGAGGTCACGGATGTATTTCTTTATTTCTGATGAGGCTGTCTCTGACATTACAGGTTTGCTGCTCTCAACCTCCTCTGCATTTACCTCTGTTGAACACACTTTCCCTGTTTCTGCAGTTGGGGACCTTTTACTCTTTCTCTGTCTTGTCATGTTTCCAGCCCCCTTCAGACGGGTGGGTGATGGAGGTCTCTGGGCCTTTCGTTTTGCTTACAGTTTTTCTGCAGCACACTTGCTAGGGAAGTACTGCCACTCAGTCTGCAGTGTATCTGTGAGTTGCAGGCTGAGAGCTGGCTCCTCCCCCTATGCCAGTCAACTAGTTAATGCTTCAACAAGTTTGTGTGTTTCCTGGGGATGCCACTGGCCCAGGAAAGCCTCGTCCCTGGCTATTGGGTTTCAACCAGGGGCCTGGCCCAGCCCAAGCAGATCCCACCAATCTGCTTTGGACTAGGAGTCATCAGCAGACGCTACCTAGGGCCCCAATTCAAGCCGGCCCTGCCCAACTCCAAAATGTCGCCCAACCAGTCCTCCCGGTTTGGGGAATCCAGTTCCGTCACTCACCAAAGTTCACGCAGCTCAACTGGCTCTTTCCACTCCCGGTTTCAGGGCCTCCCCCAGCCGAGGGTCTGGAGCTCACCAACCCCCGCTCTCGGCAGGGCCACGATCTCAGCTCGATCGTGAGTCACCTGAATTTAAGACTTGCCAGTACAGCGATTGGGACTTGCCCACTTCCAGCCCTCTGTCCATGCTTCTTTTTCTTCTTTCTTTTTTTTTTTTTTCTTTTTCCTCAGTTTCTTCCTGGGTCGTGAGAATTCCCCTCCTTTTGTTTGGCTTTCTCCATTTTGCCAGATTCCAGCATCTGAGTTATTTTTATTTATTTTTTTCCTCAGAGAAGCTCTCTTACAGTGCCGCCACTCAGTCCGCCATCTTGCAATCCGTATCTGAAGAATTAATCCCACAGAGAGGATTCAGAAACAGAATTGGCATGAGTTTCTAAGATCCTGTCCTGAGTGGATTGTTCCATAGGGCAAAGTCTTCAATTACTTATTAAAATACTTAAATAGTAGGTCAAAATTCCTAACTTTTCATTCTTTTTTTTAAAGAGAAAAAAAAACCAAAAAGGATAGAAATATTACTGAATTTCAAGAAGATAAACAGTAAGAAATCACTAATTGATAAGTTACATATTGTCCTTTTAGAAATAGTTTTTCAAGTTACAAAATTAAAGCAC
This sequence comes from Hydrochoerus hydrochaeris, assembly GCA_004027455.1. Lineage (NCBI taxonomy): Eukaryota > Metazoa > Chordata > Mammalia > Rodentia > Hydrochaeridae > Hydrochoerus > Hydrochoerus hydrochaeris. The sequence goes on along the minus strand of PVLA01002760.1, from coordinate 247,773 downwards.
ACAAAGTGGACACTCAAGCAGTGAGTGTGCAAACAGATCTGTTCAACAATCCAACAAGGACCTAGAAATATGGATATCAATCCCACACACCTAAACATACATGCAGCTATATCTTTTATAGCAGTTCCTATTTCCTCTTTTTTTACAATAGCAATTATACATTTTTAAATTTTTAACTTTTCATTCTTATCAAACATATTTTTATATGTATGGCAGTTAACCTAGTGTTAAAGGTCAACTCCCTTGGGAAAAAATTCAAGAAGTCCATATCCTTTCAGAATTTGTTTTTGTGCAACTTGTGAGGCAGGCATTTAGTTTTTGTATTTTCCAAAAATATATCTGATTTTCTTAGTAGCACTTATTCTGTTTCTAAACACTCTATTTTCTATTTTTATTCTCTGTTTTTTAAAATAAATTTCTGTGCCTATACCCTGTAATTTAATTGTTACAAGTTTACAGTGTGTTTTGACAGCTGGTAGGATAAATATTCCCTTACTGTACTTTAATAAAAAAAAATCCCTTGGTGCTTTCCCCTTTCCATACAGTTAGAATTTTATTAAAAATATCCCATTGGGATTTTGTTTGGTATTACACATTAATTGTAGATTATTATTTTCTCTCTAACCATGTAATATGTGAACTGCATTTGGGAACAGCTAGTTTCTTAAATATATTAGTGCCTAATTTTTCTGATTTGAAAAATTGCTTTCTTGCTATGTTTTATAGAAGTTAGTATATTTTAACTCAGTTCATATTTACAATAAATATTTATTTGGAAAAAATAAATATTATTGCACATTTTTCTGTGCCAGACAGAGTTAGAAGGAAGGACTCAGTGGGAAACAAAAGGGACCTCACTGCCTGCCAGTGATAGGGAGCCAGAGGTGTTGTGGTTGAAGTGTGTGTGCCTGATGTTTGACCCTGGCAAAGGATGCTCAAGGAGAGATATCTAGGGCAAAGTTGGTGATCCTCCAGGAAGGCTGCCTGTGGGAGGTGATGTGTAAGCTGAGACCCAAGATTAGGGAGGAAGTAACCTGTACATCAGGTATTGAAAGTAAAGCCTAGCTGGGTGTGGTGGTGCATGCCTGTAATCTCAGCACTCGGGAGGCTGAGGCAGGAGGATCATTGTGAGTTCAAGATCAGCCTGGGCTACAAAGTAAGCTCAGGGTCAGTTTGAATTGCATAGTGAGACCCTGTCTAAAAAAAAAACAGAAAAAAAAACAAAGAAAAGAAAAAGAAAGTGAAGCCTAGGAAAGAAAAGGGCTAAAAACACTAAGTCATGGCAGGAGCAGAAAGCAGTGAAATAAGGCTGAGGTATCACAAGATGAAGTTGTAGGGACTGGGTGGGGGTCAAACAGAGTTAGAAGGAAGGACTCAATCAGGAAAAGACTGTACTGCCATATTTCTTGCTGGTTCCCAAGGGTCTAAGGATCCTTGGAAGGGTGTCAGGCTGGAACCTGGCAGTCTTATCTTTGTTTCCTAGAGCTGCAGGGTGGGGAATGCAGCAGAGTGAAGCAGGACAGAAGCTGAGGGGTATGTGGATCTGGCTGACAAATGGCAGTGTCAGAGGGTTGTAACAGTGGGGAAGGAGTGCTGTGGGGGCAGAAACAGGCTCTGTTATCTGGTCTTTTTCTCATAGTGTTTGCCATAACAGACAACAAACTGTACTAGATCCTATGAGTGTTACTTCATGGCCATGTGACCTGGAACAAGTGCCCTAACCCTATTTCTTTCCCTCACAGTTCCTTTACCTGAAGAATCAAGCTATTGTAGACATATCTGGTGTCAGCACTATGCCATCTGATGTCAGTAACAAGCAAGTGGCAGTGATGATGGTGTTGATGCAGTTTCAGTGGCTGCTGAAAGTGTCCTCTTCTGCTAAGTAGGAAAGGGAGTGCAGAATGACACTATCTCCATCTTTTTCTTTTTTTCATCTCAAGATGGGGTCTCATACTGTTGCCTAGGCTGTCATTGAACTCCTGATCAAGAGATCTCCTTCCTCAACTTTCTGAATAGCTGGTACTATAGGCATATGCTACCACACCTAGCATCCCTCTCATTTTATACACCATCTTCCCCAGTGTCGTGTTAATCCTTTGAAACCATTACTGAGACACTGGACACAGAATCCTGCCTGGTTCCCATGGAAGATTTTCCTCCAAAGAAAGTCCATCAGTAGATGCAAACCAGCCCATTGCAACATGGGTAGCTGATCTTGGACAGCTTGTACAACTTGCCTTTTATTTGAGGCTATATTAGTCAGTGCTCACTGCAAAAACTGAAGTCTTCCTTCTTCAGTAAGTCCATCATCCAGTCACACCCAGAACTGTGCTAAGCCAATCAGCTGGTTATTTCTTACTCAAGTTGACACAACAGTAGTTATCACAAAGGCATTCAGTCATATTGCCAAAGTGTGCTCTAGGGTGACTAACAAAACAGCTTAGGCCTTTTGTGTGATTTAATCTGACATTCAAAGAGGAGCATAAAATGATTTTGCTATGGTGCAGATTTGCAGAGCTCTTGCAATTACATGCCTCCTTTCCAGGAAAATTAGATTATCCCTGTAGCACCAGTGTAATGAGTCTCTAGTACCAGTGACTATGTTAATTAATAAGTTGTTAAGTATTAGCTTTTGATTCAGGGCTTCATTGTGGTTGAAACACTTTTTTAAAAAAATAGCTTTGGATTAATTTACATGTGATATAACAAAAGGGCAAAAAATTACTTGGCAGCAGCCTATTTACAGTGTGTGCAAACTACCTGTTGACCATCTCTGAGCCTGTGTCAATAGTGTAAGAAATTATCTCACTTGTCCAGATCTTCCAAAAAAAGAAAGAAAAAAGAAACAAAGAAAGAAATTGGATTCCAGAAGGAGCAAGAGTGAGGCTTTTAATCCAAAGTCTTGCAAGAGTGGCAGCTATACAGAGAAAGACATATTCCAGTTGAGAATCTGTGTTTTTGTTCCTAACACACAGGAGTCCCAGGTCTGGGATCCAGGATTCACAATCTCTACCTACCAATCCATTTCGTCTCACACCTGTTGGTGCCCCCACCCCACCCCTTTCCCTTCTTATCCCCTCCACCCTCTGTATTTCTCTCAGTAGTTATTTTTGGCCTGTTGGCTTCCCAAACTCAAGAAGACTCTAATCTCTGGAGTGAGTCTTTGTACAGTGTACATTTCCTTGTTCACAAGTTGACTGAGCTGTGTGTAAGAATAAGGGCTTATGAGAGCAGTTAATGAAATATTGGCCAATTAAACATATCTTATAATAGGGAAAGATGAAGTGTTTGCTGTTGGTGTTGAGTGGTAGAAACCTCTGGTTATTGTACCTTCTTGAGAAGAACTGTGCTGCTCATTTGAAGTGGAAAAGGGGGCTTTGGGAGGGATGACCTCAGAAATGTGTCTTGGAGATGCAGAAAGAGGCTCTGGGAAAAAGCCCAACCCTGGTGCAAGGGAAAGGACCCAAGCCTATGATCAGATTCTGAATGTGTCTTCTGGGCATTCAGAAGCCTGGATTTGAAATCAACCACCTTTTAGAAAGAAAGAGGGTCTGGCTTACCTCTCTAGATGTCTTTCATTATTCCTAGTAACCAGTAGCTAATACCAATGAATGCGTGCTTTCCTTAATTAACGTTTATCCCACCATTCAGTTCAGACTCTTGCAGAAGGTAAAGGAAACTTACAGACCACATGAAAAATCAGAGAAAAACCAGAAGATATAGGGACACCCCGGCACAGCTGTGTACTATATCTCATAGAAAAAGCATTTACTTAGATTCTCAAGGCTGCCAGAGGACGATTAGGATGAGAGAAATGGTTAAGGAATTTTCAGAAGCAGCACCAATGACTAGAAAGTGGGTAGATTTTCATTCTAGTCCCAAAAGCATGAGGCAGGATGAAATGATACCCCGAGAATGTCTGTCTGTAACAGCTTCACCTCTTCTACTAGTGGAAACTGTTTCCATTTTAGACTGGAGTGTAATTTCATTTTGTGCCAGGCTATTTGTGAGTAGAAGAAATGTGAACATGAAGGAATATGTGTTTCTTGTGCATCTCTCTGCACACAGGTCCATGGCTGTGATCAGATAGAAGCAAGGTGTGAGGTAGAGGGACTCCATTTCATGTCGCAAAGTGACTGGGCTGCAGAAAGTTGGCAATTGTATTGTTTTTTTGGAGTGGCCCATTGAATGTGGGTGCCTTGGGCTAGAGACAGTGTGGATGGCACAGGCCTCTGCTTTGTGTCTTCTCAAGTTTCATCCTCTGCCTGCAGGCAGGCCAGGTTCAGGCAAGACTCTGGCTGAGTGGCCCTACAAGAATATGCGGCAGTGCTGTTAGAGAAAGAGAGAAAGAATGGAAAAAATTGGACAGTTTGCAGCTCTATTACTTGTTTGAGAAGAGGTTTTGACTGCTTGTTTATTTTGAACACACACGCTCTTGTGACAGGTTTTGAGGAGGACAGGTAAGAGGACAAACAGGCTAGAGTCTCCACATTAGTCTTGAGAATTAAAGGAGCCTTGGTTTGCAGGCTAGATTTGGGCTGTTATGTATATGTTTGCTCCAAGCAGTTCCTACTACTGCTTGTTCTCATAACCTCTGGGCTTAGAACTTTCAGGAAGCTTTTTAGCAAGATTCTAAGCAAGAGGCAACTAGTAACCCTTTTAATTTTCCCAAAGGGGAAAAAAAATAAAAGAGATGTGGTAACTCACTGAGGGTGGCAAATGTAATTAAGGGTCATTTCAAGACCAATAGCTTTTGGACCGACAATTTAAAAATCAGTTAAGGAATATTTATTACCTTATCTCAATGCTTGCCTCATTGTATCACTTGGACATTCTGAAACTAAGGGGATGAGTATCTGTTTAATTGGTTTTAAATTAATTGGAAGGACTTCACAGTCAAGGCCAATGTGAACCCTCTCTCAAACTCTAGTCTTTTTCAGATGACAGGAGTTCTTAAACAGGGAGATCCCAGATAGGATCAGTCCTGTCTCTTTATGGTATTCATGCCAGTCCTGTGAAACGCATTGTTAACTTTAATCTACTTTGTGGGTAAAGAGCAATAAGTTGTGGAATAGCAAAGAACCTTATCCAGTGCAGAGCAGCAAGTCAGAAAGGTCATAGCATCTCCAGGTCTGGGTCTAGGCCAGCAGAGATTCAGAAAGCCTTTGCAACAAGTGCTTTGGTTATGAACCTACTTAGTTTCTTGTCCTGTCCCCAAATTGATGAGTGTATAGATAAATATCACTAAAATAGAGAAGAGCAGGAGAATCAGAATTTTTAAAAAATCCATAAGCATTTATCAAAACAGCAAAAATGAAATATTTAGGAACCACATACAAAAGTTGCAGTCATTGGCTTGTATAGGAAAAATAGTTTATAAATGCAAGGTTGTTTTTCTTTCTTTTTTTTTCTCTTTTTGCACCCACCACCTGCAGTATTATTTATGGGAAAAACTAAGATTATAAACCTTCCTGCCAAAACATTCTGCAAAAATTTACTTACAAGCCCATGGCTAAAAAGTTTGCATTTTTCTCATGAAGAGTCTCTTCAGGGTTTAATTAGTCATCATGCCTATACATGAATCATTCATAATATGGATTTGCCCCCAGCACATGGCAGTTAGTGTCAGATGAATAGAAATAATACCATCAAGCAAAATGTAAAATGCTGGTCAGCCAATTATCACTGGTTGGCAACATATTTTATAGAGATAAAAGTTGACCAGCAGCTGTTATAATACTTGGTATGTCTCCTTGTCTGTTGGGGAGAAAAGGAACAAGACAGAAAACAAATCCTCATAAGTCTTCCATACTAATGCTTGAAGTCTCAACTCAAGAGTAGAGTTGCGGTGGCGAGGCTCAGTGGCTTAAGCGCCTGCCTGGCAAGCATGAGGTCATGAGTTTGATCACGGTACCAAAAAAAAAAAAAAAAAAAGGTAGAGTTGCTTTGAACTCATGAGAGTCACATTCACAATGGCTGCCATATGTGTCCCATGTGCCTGGCATTATGGGTAATCCTCTATGTGACTTGCTCACAGTCACTGAGCTAGTAAGTGTCAGAGCCAGGGAGTGAACCTGTTCTGTCCAACTCCCTGTTCTCTGCTCCATCTTGGCTACCACATTGCCTGAAAACTGCAGGTAAGAGTGATTAATAAGGCCAGAGATTTAGTTCAGTTGCTCAAGCACTGGCCTGGTAAGTGCAAGGTCATAAGTTCGATCCCTGGTACCAAAAAAAAAAAAAAAAAGTGCTTAACTCTGTACTTCAGCTAAAAAGATAATTTAAAAAGAGATTAAGCCAGGCACACTGATACACTTGTACTCTCAGTTGTTCAGGAAGTGGAAGGATTACAAGTTCAAGACCAGCCTGGGCAATTTAGTCATATGTCTCAAAATGAAAAACAAAAACATGTGGGAGTATAGCAACATTGCACACAGTAGCCAAAAGGTGGAAGCAACCAAAGTGTCTACCAGTGGTGAATAGATAAAGAGAATGTGGTATATCCTTACAATGGAATATTATTTGGTCTTAAAAAGGAAAGGAATTCTGACACATGCTTCAGCACAATTGAATTATTTCATTGTCTCCATTCATTTTATTTGTACCTTTTATTTTTTTATTTAAAGAAAAAATGAAACAGAAAGAGGGTAGAAATAATACAAAATTTAAAAAAAAACAAAAACAAAAACCAGTGTGAAATCACTAGTTGACAATTACATATTTTCTTCCTAGAAGTAGCTGTTCAAGTTACAGAAGTGAAGCATACAAAGTAGACATTTAAACAGTGAGACCACAATCAGGTCTGTTCATATATCCAACAAAAACTTAGTAATATGGTCATCAATCCTACACACTCAAAGATACATGCAGTTATATCCTTTAGAATACTTTCCTTTCCTCTCTCTTTTTTTATAATATCTATAATCAATTCTCATAAACTGTTTAGAAGTTCTACACATGTGTAAGTCTCTACATGCATACCTAGGCTTTCTGTGTTAGAGGGAAAAACAAACCAAAACACGTCAACAATACAAATTCCTAGAGAGACATGAAATGGAAAGGACGTATAAAATCACAATACTAGGTGATCTACGGTAGTCACCATGATGTCTCCTGTTATTTTCAATAAAATTGTCTATATCATCAGGCATAGTATAATTAAACTTAGCAGTACATAGCACAATTAATAAAAACCAAACATTGGAGACATTATAAGACTTCAAAGCCAGTTAATAATCAAACCAGAATGGGTATCCTACTGAATCCTGCCATCCTCAGAGTAGTTGCCCCTACTCCCAGACACCCTCAAGCATACCAGATTTGAATTAAATCAGTCAAGACAAAACAGTGATATAGCAAGTCTTCTCTGCCTCATCTCTGCTATGCTATTTTTCTGTCATTGTTGTTTACTTTTCTCCTTCATTTCACTGTCTTCCCCTTTCATTGAAGCCTTTCTGCCATTGTTCCTGGAATCCTGGTGATTTTCTTCTCTCTCTCTAGAATGTCCTTCAGTATTCTTTGCAGGGTTGAATTGGTGGTCACAAACTCCCCCAGTTTCTCTTTGCCATAGAAATATATCTTGTCTCACCATTAATTTTGAGAGACAGTTTTGCAGGGTACATCAATCTGGGTTGGAGGTTATTTTCTTTCAGGGCTTGGAATATTTTGCTCCAAGCTCTTCTTGATTTGATAGTTTGCATTGAGAAGTCTGCTGTGATTTTGATGAGTTTTCCTTTATAGGTAATCTCTTTCTTTTCTCTGACCGCTTTTAATATTTTGTTCTTGTAATGGATTTCTTGGATCCTGACTATTATATGTCTGGGTATATATCTGTTTTGGTTGTAGCTGGCTGGAATTCTGTATGCCTCATATATCTCAACATCACTTCGTATGCTTGGGAAGTTTTCCTTAATTATTTCTGTGAATAGCCTTTTTATCTTATTTGTATTTGTCCCTGCCTCTTCATTCAAGTTTTTCATTCTTAAGTTATAAATCCTCTTGTCATCTTCTAGCCTTTGTATCATTACTTCCTGGTTCCTTTTTATTTTTAAGAGATCCTTCCTTTCATGATCATACATTGCAAATCTATCTTCAAGTTTTAAAGTCTGTCTTTAGTTTCTGCTAAGAAGTTTTGCCAGCTTTCAATGGAGTTTTAAATTTCCTAATATTCTCTTTGGGTCTGTTTCATGTATTCTAGATTTTGTTTATATTCTTCATCAAAGGCTTCTCTCCTTTCTCTGGGTTCCTCCATTCTTCCATTTGTTTCTTCTTGAGGAGTTCCCAGCATTTCTTTTATTATTCTTCTTCTATCTTGCTTCACCTGAGTTAGAATTTCAGATTTAAATTCATTGATGAGGTCACAGAAGTATTTCTTTATTTCTGATGAGGCCGTATCTGATATTGCATGCTTGCTTCCCTCAACTTCCTCTGTATTTACCTCTCCTGGGCTTATTTTCCCTGTGTCAGTGGTTGGAGGCTTTTTATTGTTTCTCTGTCTTGTCATATTTCTGGTTTCTTTCAGACAGGTGAATGGTGGAGGTCTCCGGGCCTTTGCCTATTGCTTACAGTCCCTCTGCAGTTTACTGGCTAGGGCAGTGCTGCCCTCTCCTGTTTGTTATTGATCTGTGAAGTGCACACAGGGGCGATGTGGGCTGGCCCCTCCCCTCTCAACCAGTGAGTGTCTTCAGTATGTTTGTGTGTGCCCTGCAGATGTCACAGGTTCGGGACAGTTTCATCCCTGGCTACTGGCTCCCGACCAGGGGCATGGCCCAGCCCAAGCAGATCCCACCAACCCACTTTGGGCCAGGAGCCACTGACTGAAGCCACCTCTGACATCGATTTAAGCCTGTCCTGCCCAAATCCAATATGTTGTCTAGCCAGTCATCTCACTCTGGGGAATCCAGTTCCCAGCACTCACCAAAGTCCGTGCAGCTCAGCTCACCATCTCCACTCCCCATTGCGGCACCTCCTCCCACCAAGGGTCTCGAGCTCACCAACCCCTGCTCTCGGCAGGGATGTGACCTCAGCTCGATCGTGAGTCACCCCACTCTAAGATGTGCCCAACACAGCTACCGGAGCATGCCCAGCTCCAGCCCTCTGTCCATGCTTCCTCTTTTTTATTTTATTTTATTTTTTCCTCAGTTTCTTCCTGGGTCACGTGAATTCCTCTTCTTTCGTCTGGTCCTCTCCATGGTGTTCGATTCTAGCATCTGAGTTGTTTTTCTCAGAGAGGCTCTCTATCGTGCTACCTATCAATCAGCCATCTTGGATCTCTCTTACCTTTTATTTTTAATGAAAGATAATATTTTACGAAACTTTGATATGTTATAGTCTACTTATTACCTTTATCACTATATTTGTTCTGCTTTTAAACCTAGCCAATAAATTCTTAATTTCAGATATTGTACTTTAATGTTCTAAAATGTCTATTAGATTTATGTATTTATATATTTATAATTCTGTTGAAATGTTCTACTTATTCATCCATTTTGTTCTCTTTATCTTCTTTTTCATTTCAGTTATTGATCATGGTTATTTTGAAGTTAGCTCCTTGTCACTATAACTTGTTAGGACACTTTGAATATCCCAAGTAGTACTTGATTTCATTGGCTTTTGGCATTTCAGCCATCTGTACTTCTGATTGTTTATATTTTCCTTCTGTAGTATCTTTTTTGATTCCCACAAGTGCCCATGGGCTTCACGAGGGGAGTATTAAATTTTTGGAAACTTCCCAGGGGCTGTCAGGGCAATCATATGTGGCTACTTAGCAACTGCTGAGGGAAATGCTGGTTCTGGGAGCTGGACCTGCCTCTTTAAGGTCCCCTTGGCTGGTCAAGGCTCCAAGGATAGTGCTCTGGATTGAATCTGTCTTTCCTATTTTTGCTTATGTATCACAAATTTTTAAACATTATAAATATTAACATGCTTATTAGGGAAATAACTTTAATAGTTAGCTCAACTACTCTGTTATTTTAATCTTTTTTTAGCAGTGGCATGAAGGATTAAGCCTAGGGACTTCACACTGAGCTATGTCCCAGGCTTTTTTTATTTTTTCATTTTGAGACAAGGTTTCACTAAGTTGCTAAATTGCCTGGGCTAACCTCAAACTTGGCAATTGTCTTGTCTCATCTTCCCAGAGTGCTATGATTACTGGTAGGTGCTTTCACATCTAAATGCCCTGTTGTTTTAAATTCTCTTCTACTTGTTGTTAATATATGTACTTTGGGTAAGAACTATTGGGTTTAATCTTTTTACTGTGGTAAAATACGTGTAAAATTTACCATTTTGACCATTTTAAAGTATACACTTCAGCGGCACATTGATGCTGACTGTTGTGCTCTCATTACTACCATACGTCACCAGAACTCTCTTCATCTTGCCAAACTGAAATTTATATGCATCAAATAATGACTTCTTGCTCCTCGGCCCCTTGTAACTACTGCTTTACTTTCTATCTCTATGGATTTGACTACTCTGAATACCTTATATATGTGAAATCATATGCTGTGTGCCATTTTGTAGCTGGTTTATTTCACATAGCATAATGACCTCATGATTCACTCATGTTGTAGTATGTAGCATCCATATTGTAGATTTCCTTTTTAAGGATGAATAATAACCCAATGTATGAATAATGGATAAGCAGAATAATACCATATTCTGCTTATCCAGCCATCTGGGAATGGATGCTTGTGTTTCTTCCACATTCCAGTTATTGTGAGCCATGCTGGTGTACCTGCTTTCATTTCTTTTAAATATATGCTCAAGAATGGAATTGTAGTAAGTGCCTGCTTGGCAAACGTGAGGTCATGAGTTTGATCTCCGGCACAAAAAAAAAAGAGAGAGAGAGAGAGAAATTGTTGGGTCACAGTGGCAATTGTGTTTTTAATTTGAGAGTACTGCTATGTCAGCTAGCATTTTGATGGAAGTTACATACAGTATGTTTTTGCCTCTGCAGAAAATGACTGGGGCTCACCCATCCCTCATACCACACCTCCAAACAGCCACTGGACAGCATCTATGCTTTTGAGGTGTTACTAGAGAAACCAACATACCATTCTCCACAGTTGCTGTACCATATTTTACATCCTCAACACCACAAGAATTCCGTAGTCTCCACATCTGTAGCTGTCTGATTTTTTGATAGTAACCATCTTAATAGGTATGTGGTAGTTTGTTCTTTGACTTGCATTTACTGAATCGTTAATGAAATCAAGCATCTTTGTTAATGAAATCAAGCATCTTTGTTTCATGGCCATTTGTATATTTTCTTTCCAAAAAGACCTATTCCAGTTCTTTGTCTTTTTTGTTTTTATTTTTTCCAATGCTAGTGATAAAATCTAGGGCATTGCATGTGACAGGCAAGGGCTCTACCATTGAATCATACCCTCCTTGTCACTTTTGAATCAGGTTGTGCTGTTTTTGTTGAGTTTTAGCAGTTCTCTATTCTGGGTATCAGTCCTTTACCAGACATATGATTTGTACATACTTTCTTACATTTTGTTTCATTTTTACTCTGGTGATAGTGACCTTTGATGCACAAAATTTTAAATATTTGTGAAGCCTATTTTTTCTTTTGTTACCTTTTTCTTCCTTTGGTGTCATATCTAAATAATCATCTCCAGTTTCTATGTTATGAAGCATTTACTTTGTGTTTACTTCTAATGGTTTTATAGTTTTAACTCTTATATTTCAATCTTTGATCCATTTTGGGTACATTATTGTATATGACACTAGTTGGAAGTCCAATGTCACTCTTTAGCATTTAGATATCTACTTTACCCAACACCATTTTTTTTTTTGTAACCAGGGATTGAACTCACAACCTAGCACTTACCAGGTAAGCAATTATGTCACTAAGCTAAATCTCCAGCCCTCAGCACCATTTTTTCCCAATCAAATGATCTTGGCCTATTTGTCAAAAATCATTTAACCAAATATACATAGGTTTATTTCTGAAGAGACATTGGATTTTTAAGAGCTGGAAGATGTTGCAGGAATTAGCTAACCTAGCATCTTCCTATTACAGAATGGAAATTGAAATCCAAAGAGAAAGCAACATTGTTCTAGGTTTCATAGGGACAGAGCTGAGAGGTCATGATTTCACATCTGATGCTTTTTAAAATCTGGTGGCCAGTTCGCTTTGTTCTGAGAGTAGTGCTATATCAGCTAGCACTTTGATGGAAGTTACATACAGTGTATGTTTTTACCTCTGCAGAAAATGACTATGGCTCACTCATCCCTCATACCACCCCTCCAAACAGCCACTAGACAGCACCTATGCTTTTGATGCTTTACTAGAGGAAGAATAGGCCAATCTGTTTCATAGCTTCCCATTTGTCCTGACATTTAGTTTGCAGACCTATTCAGAAGAATCCTGACTACAGGAACTACCAAACACCTCAGTGCCCATTTGTCTTTATTGTCCACTGACAAGGAACTTGTCCTATGGATTTTCTAAGTGCAAAATCACTTTCTTTCCCTACAGCCAGGAAAACAGACCTGGACTGTGATGTCGTCCCCAAGATATGGTGTGGACTGGAGATGAGGAAGGACTAGTGGAGGTGGAAAAAAGAATTAAACAAAATCCCAAAGTAAATTTAAAACCAAGCCATTCTCATTATCACTTTGCTGGGTTTGCTCATTCTAGAACTACTGAACTCCTCTTGTTGGTAATATGACCCACTTTGGTGGGAATTGACAAGTTCCCATAAAGACAAAAGGCAAAGACTCTTACAGAATTTCTGGAGGAGAATAAGAGAAGAGGCAAGGGCCCAGAGAGGAAGGTTACCATGGAGGACCAAGGATAGAGGAAGAGGTCTTCAAGATTGTCAGTAGGAAAGGTTAGGCAAGGAAGCATGTTTGTGAGGGAGAAGAGGAGACAAGCCATGGCTTATTTCATTGGAGGACTTGAAGCACAGCTAAGAGGAAAGAGAGTGGATTGGTTTGGATTTAATAGCAACATTTGTGGTTAAAGGTGGTATTCCAGTTATGGCTCACTAGTTGTCATCAGCAATGACAATCATAGTGTGCCCACACAGATGGAAATGTGGAGAGAGGGCAGAGAAAAAGGTAGCTCAAGGAAGAAGTGTTTTTCAGCCTTTGCAGTAAGAAGCAGTAATATTTGTTCTAGTTTTTTCATCTTTTTTAGAACCCAGAAATTAACTGAAAAATGAACTGAAATTTTAAAATCTTGCTCTGTGACTTGGGTTATTTCTATTAGTTCTAAATCTTGAATCTTAGGGTCTGAATTATTAAAGGTATGCCAGTGGAAATTTTAAAAGTTGTGCCAAGGAGAGAGAAAGAGAGAGAGAGAGAGAAGAAATAAGCCTGTCTAGGCTCCTTACTAATCTTCCGGATGGTAATGGTATAGACTGGTGAATGTTGAGTGCCATAATTAGATAATTGAAACAATTAAATTGAAGTGATCCTTTGTTACCAAAACCTGCAGAAATTTTATTCCATGTGAAGAAATTCACAAAGAAAGACTTGGCCCTTCCTTGCCTACTTGGCACCTCCATCCAATGCCTGTGACCATTGTGGCAAGAAGCCCTCAGAACCTAGTGCTCCTGGGCACTTATTTCTTGTCATTGAGTGTGGACAATGCATTACTTTCAAAAAGAGAGAGAAAAGGGGGAAAAAAAGCCTCTTGGTGGCAATTTCAAGTAGAGGTAGTTGTTTTATTTTTTAATGTATCACATGTGGATTATGATTGTTTATTCCTTAATGTGAAAGCTGAAGGAGTCTCTGCCTCCCACCACATTTCCTGAAAGGTAGATGCCTACACCATTTCCAGGTGTGGCCTCCATGAATGTTTCAGCTTGGCAGTCTTTGTGTAACAGCTGTGGAGTATGACTAAGAAGAGTCCCCCATGCCCCTTGGACAGTGTTTATGAACCTTCACTTGAATTCATTCCATTCAGTCTTACCCCTTCAAACTGGGGACCTGCAAAATGAAGATGCTTTTGGATTTGAATTGATGGAATGTAAAAAATTGAAGTTGCTTTAAAAAGAATTAGATGTTTCCAGCTTAGTTTGGGTAAGGGGGAGGAGTTTCCTCATCTTGAACTCCAGAAAGACCTAAGGGCCTAGGCGAACATACACTCTGTGCATTTCCCTGGGCAGGCTGAGCTACATCAGCCTTGGAACCAGAGGGAACCCCATTCTCAGCTTCCAGAAGATAAATTAGGGTTCCAGTGACTTGGGTTATATTGCTAGTCTGTGGTCAAGGGCAAGTGAGAACCAGAATCCTGCCAGCTAAGCTGGGTACACTCCTGCCTGGGATCAAGGAACAACAGAAGAGACTTGAATGGAAATGAAAAATGGGGAAGCGGTTCTGTGTGATGTCATCAGGCTCCAGCAGTCCCATCTGTTGGTTGACTGACGCTCTAGAACCAGGGATAGTGGGGGCGGAGGGGACTGGATGCCAGATGGGGATGGAACCAAAACGGGCCCGCGCCCCTGGTTCATAAAACAGACTGGTTAATTCCTTGCAATCCCAGAAAAACAAGGGTAGAGAAATGAGGGTGGGAGCCACAGGCCACCTATTGGCCCCTTCCTCGCTGGACCTAGGCGAATGGCCAGCACCCTCCGGCCTTGATTGGGCAGCGATGGTGCCCTTAGTGTCGGGTAGGGTTCTGGGCCAGGCTTGGGCATTTTAAGAGGCCGAGCTGTGCTTTCCATTGCCTGCGTGTGTCCTGCCACAGAGAGGTCGTCTTTGTCTAGTTCGCTGGTTGGAAGAACGCTAACTCCTGCTCGGGACAGGGCTGGTGGAGGCGCCTCCGGTCCACCTGAGACTGGCCAGGTGGCCCGGGCGGAGCCCTGCGCTCTTAGGGTGGCCCAGGGAGACAGAGTCGGCCTCTTTCGTGAGGTGGGGAGGAGGCTAGAGGGATGTGGATGCCACGCAGCACGCCCCTGCCTCGCTTAGGCTGAGGGACCAGCAGGCAGCTCAGGGCGCAAAGCTGCATACAGCGTGGCTGCTCTCAGAGCGCCAGCGGGCTGGACGCTGTCCGTGGTGCTGAAGCGGCTGCCGCGGTGGGGAGGCGGGCCCGGGGCGTCGGGGCAGCACACACCCAATCCGAGGACCGCCTTCCTTCTCCCGGTCTTGGCACGGCGGTGGCAGCCGGCACTGCACAGAGATGGACTGAGAACGCAGCGGCGGGAAGGCGGCGGCGGCAGGGTCAGCTTCAAGAGCCCCAGCAGCCTCGGAGTCGGACCCACATCCACACTCGAGAGCCCCTCCACGGGGTGAGTTGGACCAGCGGAGCAGAAATGGGGCACACAGGTCCTGGGGGCATGGATCTTTTGAGTCTTTAAATTTTGCTTTCCCATTGTATGTCTTCCATTCCTGATCTTGAGCAGCCTGCAGAGCTCAGGGCACAGAGGTCTGCCCCTGCACTATCTCCAGTCCTGGGAAAGTGGGGAGGCCCCCTACCCTCATAAGCCAGGGGACAAAGCATTTAGCTAGAAATCAGACTGTCACAGGCATGCTCTTTTTACCTTCTGTGCAGCCAGCCCATCGCTCAGCATCAGGAAGAACTGTTTGCTTAGGCTGGTGTCACAGGGGAGACACCTTTCCCTCTCTGTGCAGCAGGCTGACTCTGGGAAGCCTAGCCACAGAGGAATTTGGCCCAGGGGTTAGCTATCTTTTGCAGAAGAAGGTAAGCTTCAGCCTCCACTGAGGCTGCAAATGAAAAAGTTCCCTTTGCCTACCTCCCTCTTGTCTCCTTAGGTGCTGGAGCTGCCATGACCAGGGCTTCAAGGGCAAGGGTCACTTCTGTGCACCTGATTGTTACAAGTGAGCTGGACTTAGGCAGCAGTGCTCTAGAGTGGAAACTAGACAAGCATTCCCTGTGTGTGTGTGTGTGTGTGTGTGTGTGTGCCCAGCATGCAAAGGGGATTTTAAACTCCAGTGGTGACTGTCACAGGAAAAGCCCTTCCAGCCTGCCTGTTCCTCTGAGTAAGCAGCTTGGGGTCACGCTGAGCAACTACCCAGCTTGAGGAACCTTGGGCTTCCTCAGCCCCTAAAGCTGCCTTCCTTCTGCCTTGAGCCATCTCCTAAAGGAGGAGATGTGTTTAAACTTGATGGGTCACCTCTGCCTTCGGTCCTACCAGCAGTCGGTTCCCATCTCCATCACCTGGCAAGGTCAGACAGATATACTTCTTAACTCTTAGAGTTGGGAGGGTGGGCTGCTGGGGGCTTTGCTGCCAAGACAAAGAGCTTCTGGGGTGTTGGGGAGGCAAGGGAGTGAAAAAAGTGGGGTGGAAGTAAGGGACCATCCTGTAGGTCCTGGAGAGATCTAGTTGTGTTAAATTCCAAGCCGTGTGAGGTGTCTATTCTAACCAAATGGATGTAGGTGGAGTCTCTGAGTCTTGACAGGCTTCTACTGGAGAACTGAGGGGTATGTCTTATTCTGTTTATGTAGCCTAAGCTTGGTACATCATAAACGACTCTGGTGGGCAGCTGCCTCAGACCATCAGATGCCTCATGGTGCTGATAAAATGAAAGAGGTGGAGAGAATTAAGAGATGATGTGCTGGTTTTAGGGTCCGTGTGAGCTGCAGTGTTGCTGCAGTGCTGGTGGAAATGTATGCCAAAAATGTGTTAGCATTATTTGCTTAAACAAAGTTACTTGTTACCCAGGTACCATTTGTCTGTCATCAATGATCTGTAGAAAGGAAAGGTTATAAGAGGTAAAGTATAATAACTGTATCTTCGACATATATTCAATTTACTTTATGCTTGATCACTTTTTTCCACTCCAAAGTATTTTAACCTACTATATAAGCACCTTTATTTTAGCCAGATGAATGAACCCCTTTAGAGAATAATTGTCTGGGAGAATAGCTGAATCATGACTGTACTTTTACCTTGCTGACTTGTTCCATAAAAAATGAAATTCAAAAATATAATGGCAGGGCAGTTAAGCAGTGAGCCATTGCTTTGGTTTTATGAAAACAGTGTATTTGAGCTGCTTATGTCATTTATTTTGAAAAATTACATTTGTAGACCAAAAGTTTCCATAGCCAGATCAAGTTGAGAGATATGTATATATTTTTAGCATGTTGCACACCTGTAATATAATCAGGCTACCTATTTTTGCCCATAGTCTGAGCAATTTAAAACCTCCTTAATAATTAAAGTGGGCTCACCTTCTCCTCTGTAACTGAAGAAGATACTACTTGAGGGTTGACCCTGGGTGATACTTAGTCCTAGATCCAGCTCCCAGTTTCTGTTCAGATGCTCTGCATTTGATTGTAACACATTCAAGACTGCCTTTGTGCACAGTTATAAAAAGTGCATGAGATACATGGACAGAATCTTTCTGTCTGGATTTGTCAAAGCAGAAAATAAAGTTGTCATGATGAATATTTAGCAACAGAACAAGTTTTATTTTGGTGAAAGCAATTGATCTTGGGTTCCTGATAGAATATAGTAAGCCTTAGACATGGTGAAAACTGCTGTACAGTGTCAAGGAGTGAAAAGAGATTCAGTTTTGCAGATTGAGAGACCTGAATTTGAGTCCCAGTTTTAATCTCTTATTCACCATATGTTACAATTTTTTCTGTGCCTCCAACTTTTCATTTATAAAGCAGAGAAAGTAATGCAAGCTTGGTATGTGAGCTCTTAGCACAGGATTGGCACATAAGTATTCAGTGTTATTCTTAGTATCTCTTGCCATAGCTTACCTCCAGTGGTATTAGAAAAATATGAGTGTGTTCTGCCAAAATTCTTTCAAATTTGTGTTTGTATTCAAACTGTTTGGGCCATGGAAGTACCCAGTAGGTTAGCTTAGTCCTGCTTAAAGTGCCATTCCAGAGATGGAGACTATCTTTGGGTCTGCAGGGACCTTGTCTGGTTAGCAATGGGGCTTGGGCAAAAGGACAAAGAATGCTCATTACCTAAGTCCTTGAGAAATCTTTGCTTGGGGAAACCTCTTCCAGGAAAGACTTCCTGGCAAGGGATATTTTGTAGCAGGGAGATGTTACTGCTGTCTCTTTTTTTGTTTTGTTTTGTTTTTTTATTTTACCATGAGTTGAATTTAAGACCTTGCATTTGCTAGGCAGGTGCTGTGCCCCTGAACTATATCCCTTGCCCACTGCGGTCTCTTTTAATGTCTTTCTCTCTGACACTGGGTTTTCCTTCAATAGTATATGTCTCCTCTTTGTGCTTATATGCTACATGCTCTGTGTAATAGCAACTAATATTGGGTGGGTGGGACTTCATTGGATCCGGCTTTCCTGCAGTAAGTCATTCATAACGACCTGACGAAGTGAGCATACCATCATCCTTATACAAAAGAGACTGAAGCTAAGAGAGGTTCAGTCACAGATGCTTGAGATTCAACTCTAGCACCTGCCTGTCCAGCATGATGAGAGGACCTCATAGATAAACCAGTGGCAAAAAGGGAGCAATATGGCCATAGTCACCCAGTCTCCAGGCTCATAATCCAGTGTTCTTTTCCCCACCTGAGATAGCAGTACCCTATTGCTGAGTGGCAGTGGCAAAAGGAAGAATACAAAGTGAGGGTCACCCATGCAAAGTGACAATGGGGAGGAGCTAATGTCTGGTACTTCCCCTTTCTGGCCTGCCAAATCACCCTGTTCCTACCCAGGGATAGAGGTTGTTATCCCTGCAGTAGTGGCAACAGTCACAGCAGGAAACAAAGCTGGAAGGTGAAGAGCCCTTAGAAATCAGCTAGACCAACTTCTCCTGCTATGAATGAAGGGGCTGAGACCCAGAGAGGAAATGACTCATCCATGGAGGTGAGGGGGTGGAGAAGGGTCTTTATTCCACCCCATGGAGAAGAGCCCCTCCTAATGGACTGTACCACAGTGCCTCTGTAGGGAGCCTTGGTATTGCTGGTGACTCTGCCATAAAAAACTTCCCAGATCCAGGGACCTCTATGGCTCCTTGAGATGTCACTGAACTGGACAGCTCCCTTGTCCCCAGCTCTTGGCTGAGAAGCAGCTCCATCTGGCTTCTGCTAGCGCATGGTTGCCATTTGCAGACTTCATTGATTTCCATTTCCTGGGGTGATGAGATCATTTAAAGGTTATTCAGTTGAGTTTCTACTTCTAGTAACTTAAGATCTTTCTTTAATCCTGCCTACTGCTCATAGCCTGGGTACCAGGCATTGATATAAAAAGATATACTCATTGCCCATAAACTTGAGTTATTTACAAAGCATCAGCTCACCTTAGTGGTTACTTACAGAGCATACCTGTGATTTGCTTTTTTAATTGACTGGCACTTCATGACAGTAAACCATGTGCTATCCTTGTAGGCCTGCTTCTTTCCCTGGGCTGCCATTTTCAGGTCCTGGCCCCCATCTTCTTTATTTCCTCCCTTAGACTTCAGCTCCTAAAAGCCTCACTCCTGCTCCTACATCCTGAAGTCAGGCTTTTTCCATTTTCCTCCCACATTTTCTCTGAATTCCATTCTTTCCCTTAGGCCATGCTGTCAGTACTCTGATTCAGTGTCTCATTATTGGCTGACATTTTTGTAATATCCTTTGACCTGGCCACCTTTCTGTATGGTTCTCCTTTGAGACTTGTTCCTGTGTGCCTCCAGCAGATGAATCTTTCAGGAACGCAGATTCTACTCTTATCATTGCTGTCCTGTGGAACTGTCCCTGACTCATTACTGCTTCTAGGATGAGGGAAGATGCATCAGCCTGGCCTGGAGGGCCTTTCTGTGGGAGGGTTCTGCACCCTACACTGCAAAGCACAGAACCAAGTCTTCTCCTGTGCAGTGCTCGTCTTCCTTTCTGGACTTGTCTTTTCCCTCCTATGCTCCCTATAGCCTCAAGCTGCCTCCTCCAAGCTCCCATCCTTCCCTGAGCTTTCTTTCCCTGAACTTTTCTTCTCTGCCTAGACCATCACTCTTGCTCCATTAGCTATTTACAGGAATCTGAGTCTCACTGTAGATCAGGTAATGCTGGGCACCAGTAATTCCAGTGAGTGCTGTGGGTTGAATTGCACCCCCAAAAAAGACTTGCTCAAGTCCAGTCCCTTGTACTTGTGAATGTGACCTTACTTGGTAAAAAGATCTTGCAGATGTAATCAAGTTAAAATGAGGTCATTCACTGATCACTACTGCAACATGGTTGGTGTGTTTATAAGAAGATAAAAGGTATGGACTCAGACACATGTGAAAAGAACATGATATGAGAACACAAAGAGGGGAAGGTCATGGGAAGAGAGAGGCAGAGATTGAAATGACACTGCTACAAGCCAAAGAATGCCTGAGGCTACCAGAATCTAGAAGAGGCAAGAAAGGATCCTCCCATAGTCCTTCAGAGGAAGCACGGCCCTAATGACACTGTGACTTGGATCTCTTGCCTTCAGAATTTCTTGAGAATAAATTCCTGTCTTTTAAAGCCTTCTAGGTTTTGGCAGCCCTAGGCATCAAATCCAGTGAACTTGCTACTGTCCGTATCAGAGAGCCATGGAAGGGAAATGTCAGGGAGCAGATGGGGTTTTTAGTGAATTGTTCACATGATGACTTGAAGGGGTAAACATGGAAGCTGCGACCTCAGAATGAACCAGAGGAGATGGCTGTTTTGGTGGAAAAGAGGATGTGGATTTACAAACAATTTTAGAGGACTTCAGGATTTATCACAGGTAGGAGCTCAAAGAGAGAGATAAACCACAGAAACCTCAGATCTTCAGCTGATGCCTGGGGACAGAAAGAGTTGTCCAAAGTAGAAAGGTTGTCATGAACAAGCAGAGGAGAAATGTTGGTTCTTGTTGAGCACAAGGGAAAAGAGTGGGATTCCAGTGCCTGTGAAGGTCTGGAACTTGAAGGGGAAGACTTTATTTCTACTATAACTGGGAAAACATGGACAGGAGTTTGGAGCATGGAACTATGCACATAGACACTATCGCTTAGGCTTTGGAGTGGAGTGGGAAAAGAACTGAGGTAAGGACCAATTCCTGCCTTGGAGTGGGGCCCAAGGAGGTCAGAGCACCAGGGATGTGTGGCAAAACGATTAGGAAGCAAGGGATTTCAAATAAGGGTGGTTGTGACTCAGACCTGCCACAGGAAGGACCGTACAGAGGGTTACAGGACCACTGGGTCCAGGGATGACTCTGAGCAGCAGTGCACCTGCCATTTCTTACCTCCTCCTGTGTCCTACATCTGCCTGTGAAACTCTTGTTGTCTCTGACATCTCTCCTGACTGTTCTATGCACCATGCAACTCAGAACAGACCTGGGGAGGTGAGTGAAGGTAGATGCCCAGATACTCTTACGGATCTTGTCCCAAGGCCATAGCTGCTACTCTTAGAGGTCACTGGTGCCTGTGGCCATATTCTGCCAGAAGCCTGGCAGCTAAGGGTAAGGGAAGGTATCAAGTCTGGCTGAATGACAGGTACTTGCCCCTTTGCCCTCAAACCTGGTTGTAGCTCTGTCCCTTCTTTGCAGGGCCCATCACCATGGGCGGCTCTACTCCTCTGCCTCATGGGGATCATGCCTCGGGTGTGCCAAATGATCCAGCCCCTCTCTGATTGCTGCCTGCCAGGTTGGTCTGTGTGCACTGATGTGGTGGCCTTTCTGATGTGATCTCTGAGCCCTTCTGCCCCCAAATTTACCTATTACTTGCCTTCCTTTATGCCTGACCTTCTACCATTAGTATAGCTTGTAGGGTATCTTAGTAGAGATTGATTTAGGCATACTCTTTCAAACTGTAATTTGTTGAGAAATTACATTTATTTAGGAAATTCAAGACTGTGAAATATTTAAATGACTCTAAAATATATAACCTAAAATTTAGTCATCTTTCAATTCCTGCCTTCATCTTATTCTTCTCCCAAGAGAGATGCACTTCAGTTTGCTAAAGTGTTGCTTTTCTAGATCTTTACAAAGCCATGTAAGGATACTCTCCCACACACATACATATACATGTATAAATGAGATTTTATAATCCATATTGGTAAGAAGCTTACTTTTTTCCTTATCAATATATTTTGAAGATCTTTATATGTCAATGCAAATAGACTTAATCACATTTAAAAAATGACTCCATAAAATTCCATAGTGTATCATAGTCATTTTCCTCTTGATAGAGAATTAGATTCTTTACATTTTATTGCTTTTCCAGAGAGTGCTGTACTGAAATTTCTTTTTTATGCATCTTTTATGCACGTGTGTGTTTTTTTTTATATCATGGATTCCTAGGAGTGGAACCACTGGGTTGCAAAGACATGGACATAATGAATATCAACAGGCACTGTTACATTGCCAGCCAAAAAAGAATATATATATATATATTCCAGTAGTGTGAATTGTCAACCAGTGCTACTCCATTATTCTTTGTTAGTCTAATAGGTGAATGAAAAGGCATTTCCTTTCTCTGTGTGGTATTTCTCTTATGATCCCTGAGTCTGAGTATATTTTGATCTACTTACTGACCAGTTGTATGTATTTTACAACTTGTATATTTATATCCATTGTCATTTTACTCTCTGAATATTTGTGGCAGTTTATACAGATTTGGAGAAATTCATTCTAATTTTGGATATTTTTCCTTCATTATATACTTTCAAGTATTCTCTCTTTGTTGCTTATTTTTGAACTTTATGCAATGGTGGCTGCAGTGCTATGGAGTTTCTATGTGTTTATGGTATGAAATCTGTCAGAGGCTTATTTTAGTAGTGGAGAAAAATGGAGCTTGGAAGCTTGAAGTGTTGCATTCTCAACCCTTCTCTGGCCTTTGCTTGCTATTTTACTTTGAACAAACCATTCAACTTCTGTTTTGCAGGTTACATAACAGCACTGTCCATCTGCCCAATCTCTCTGCAGCTACTACAGGGAACATGAGAAAAGCTGTCATTGGCAGGGCTTCATAACTCTTCTGAATGTCCTGGCTAATGAATTCTTTAATGGGCATTGAGATCAACTCTTCTGGTACAGGCCTCTTCCAGGGCTTTTATTTTGAAAATACCTGGCACCTTGCTCCTGATGCAGTTCACATTACCCAAGGCATACCTGCCTGTGCTGGTGTCATCTTCATGGTTTTACATAAGAAAGTGCATTAGTCAGCTCTGGTTCCCATAACAAATGTCACAGACTGGGAAACTTAAACAACAGAAATTTATTCTCTCAGTTTTGGAGAGCAGAAATCCAGTAAGTGCTGTAGGTTTAATTTCTTCTGAGCCTCTTTCCTTGGCTTCCAGATTGCTGTTTCTTGATGTTTTCTCCTAGTCATTCTTCAGTATATTATATATATCCAAATACTAATCTCCCTGTTTTATAAGGACACAAATCATATTGGATTAGGTCCCACCTCTGTGACTTTATGTTAGCTTTTCAGACAGGGTCTCACTATATAGTCCAGGCTGGCTTCAAACTCACTGTGATCCTCCTGGCTCATCCTCCTTAGTGCTGAGATTACAGATGTGTGCTGCCACACCCAGATATGTTATTTTAATTATCTCTTTAAAGGCACCATTTCCAAACAGTCACTTAGTGAGGTACGGGGGATATGGTGGGGGGACAGGCTGGACTTCCAGATAGGAATTTGGGGGCACATCATTTTACCCATCACAAAGAAATGCCACTGTGTCTAGGTAAAAGTCAGGGAAGTGAGGCTCAGAGAAGCTACTATATTTGTTTCAGTTCACTCAGGGAGCAAGTTGTAGATCTGAGCTCAGACTTGTGCATTTGATTCCAGGGCCTGAACCTCCTCCAGGTTGGTTTAACTAATGTTGGAACTGTTTGAGCCCCACTTCCCTGATTTCCTGCTCATAAGTTACTGCCCATAACCCCACCATCCCATGGTCTTATAACTTGCACTTGAAGGAGCGAACAGAAGATCATTTTCTTCTTCTTTGTTAGACAAGGTTTCCCTCCTCTTGGGAAAGGGTTTCAAATAATAATTCAGTTGATTGAATATTTTTATTATTGTGGAGGGAAGAACTGCACAAAAATGTAGCATGTACCTATATTTAGATGGACATAGTGGCTCCATAATGTGGGAGGCTGAGGCAGGAAGATCATCTTGAGTTTGTAGCCAGCCTGGGCTACATAGTGAACTCTAGGCCAGCCTGAACTACCTAGAGAGACCCTGTCTCAAGACACACACACACACAAAAGGGGAAATTGCCCACTGAAAACTTTTGATTTTTGCACATTTTTCCCACCTTCCCCTTCACAGGTACAGGGCATTGAACTCATAACCTCTTGCTTGCCAGGTAGGCACTTGTGCCACTAAGCCTACTAAACATGGTACTTCATGCTTTGGCTTTTTTTTTTACTGCAGTTTATAATTATTATAATGATCATTTTAATTTCGTTTTTGGTACCAGGCTTTAATGGCTGCATAATATTCTACAAAGTTATCTTTCTAATGTATTGAATCACTTATCGACTGTTGAGCACTTGAGTTTCTCATTTGTACTATTACAGATAATGATTCTGTGAACATCTTTGTACTGAAAACCAAGCTTTTTGCTTCTCTCAAGTAATTTCCTGATGGAAAATTCCCAGGAGCCAGATTATTGAGTTAAGGGCAGGAGCAGCAGCACAGTCCCTCAATCAAGCATAATATCACTTTATGAATGAGAACACCAATGTTCCATGCCACCAACAAGTGAGCATTTAATTCCCCTGCAGTCTCACTGGTATTAGGGGTTATTAACTAAATACTATTTGACCATTGTAATATACTCAAAAAGGTACATCAAGGCAGTTAGTGTGAGTTATTTTAATAACCAGTAAAGAAGAGAGAACATCCTGCAGTAGATTTTTATTTTCAACTTCTTTTGTTGTCACTTTCTTAAGAAGGAAGGAAGGAAGGAAGGAAGGAAGGAAGGAAGGAAGGAAGGAAGGAAGGAAAGAAAGAAGAAAGAAAGAAAGAAAGAAAGAAAGAAAGAAAGAAAGAAAGAAAGAAAGAAAGAAAGAAAAAGAAAAGAAAAGAAAGAAAGAATTGAAGACTAAATGGACAGTAATCCCTTGGGAATTCCAGCTTATTGATTGTCACGAAGGATTTGCTGGTGAAAGTAATATTTAGACTCCAGCAAGCAATAACTAACATATGCAATGCACTGAGACTGGGAAGAAGCCAAACGTCCTTGAAGCTGACCTCCAAACTGTGCAAAATGCAGTTAGGTGCCATTCAGGGCCAGCTTCAAGAGGCAGCTTCACCTCTGCTGTTGTCCCTAGCAGAGGGCACCTGTGGACAGAATGCCACCAAGACAACATCCCTAGGTTTTTCATTTTTCAAATCAATTTGATTGCTACTTTCTCCCTGATCCCATTTTTTAACCTAAAATAACCAACGATGAAGTTAAAAAAAAATGTTCCCTCGGAAGTTTATTTTAATTGCCTAGCAACCCATTATCTTAAATTGCTCTCAAATTAATTCTTTGGCTTTGGTGCAGGATCATTTATTAATGAGCATGGCAGTCAGCACCTATGCATGGCTATTCTTAGAACACTGCTGCTTTTAAGCGCTTCATTCTTAAGATGCCCCATGGGAAATGCACATACACACCAAACCCTTGGCGAACTTGTTTCTTCAAACCCAATTGGAGAAAATCAATGGCTCTCCTCTATGGGCCCCAGGCTTTCTTTAACAATGGTCCTAAGGCTCAGAAGGGGAGCTATGGATACCTAAGTCCCATAGCAGTTAAAGATTGCAGCCAACTCAGGTCAGCAGTCCACCATCCAGTCTTGTGCCATAGAACTCCCAATTTGGTCCTCCTTCCCAGTGTGTGGTTCATTCAGGGGCTAAGAGGGAATGCTGAGGGAAGAGGGAGCCATGAAGGTGGTGTGCACCAGAAGTGCAGACTAGGTGGTGTGTTGGGGGCTTGGTAAAGCAGGAGGGTGGTGTGGTTTGATTGCTGGGCCACATAGGCTCTTGATGAATGACTAAGCTGCTTTAATCAATCAATTTATTGATCTAGTCATTACTCTATCATTCCCATGCTCATTCATTCATTGTGCACCTTCCATGTGCCAGGCTACACCATAGACTGAAAATAGTGAGAAAAGGTCACAGTGTCTATCCTCAAGGCATTCACAGTCTTGTATGAGATACAGACAGGTAAATGGGAACCCCCAAGTAAGGTATACTGGGTTCTGTAAAAGAAAGAAGTCCAAAGCACTCCAGAAGCCCAGATTTGAGGAAGTCACCTTATGTTTAAATTACTTTTAAAATGTCTGTATATGTGTAGTTTTCTCTCAATTATGTTTTGTGATTTGCCTTTTTTTCTCCAGCATTTTCTTTTTAAGTACAAGTTCTTATTTTTTGTGGAACTATCACCTATATAAGTCTAAATGGTTACATTCCATGAAGTTGAAATAAACTTTCACCTGCTGTTGGACTCTTAGGTTGCTTCTAGATTTTTGCAACAAATGGTGTTGGGTACAGCATGTTTTGATGTTTTCTCATTGTTCACTTATGGCCAACCCATCTTGTACTGGAATACAGGATGAGGATATGTTTGAGGTTCTTTCTGTACTGCTATGTTGCCACAGAGGGCTTGCACTAGTTTCTAGGGGCTGATCTCAGACCTGAGGAACCTGTTTCTATTGTTTCCAGCACTGGAATGGACAACAAATATGTGCGCACATGCTCACACATACAGGCATGCACATTGATATACATATGCATGGATTTCAGTTGAACAGGTGTATGCCATATTACTGAGCAAAGGAGAAAGCATAGTGGAAACAGACTCTGATTAACTGTGTTCTGGTAACAAATGGAAGTGGTGGGGATCAGTAGGAGTGCAAGTAGGATATGACAAGAAAAGAAGTAACTATAGACAAGAGAGGAAACCAAAGACTTCAAAGTGACCCTCTTGATGTAAAGTCAGATAGGACCTTAGAGGTGGGGGCTGCCTCCAGGGTTGCCAGCTAGGAAACTGGGGTGAGTGGTCCTCAGAAGGGTTCTGGAGTTGATACACTTGGTATTAGGAGGTTACATTGAGGGTGTCTGGAGGCTGGCATCTGGAGTAGTTCAAGAGAAACTTAGGACACTTGAGTACAGGTGGGGGGCAGAAGGGGAGCTGGGGCTCAGCTTCACCATACAGGGTGGAAGGAAAATATTCAGGCTCAGTGCAGCAGGCAGAGAAGTTAGCATTAATTGGCATTAGATATCTTTCTCTGGCTTCCTCACAGTTTGGTCAGCTAGGTTTCACATGAGCAGAATCTGATAATTTTTTTCATGTGACTTACAGTGCAAAATAATTAGGAATAAAGGGAAAGGAAATGTGTGTTTGTACTTTAGTGGATATGTTAGTATTTTAGTAGATGCATCTTAGTCACCTTTTCTCATTGCTGAGACAAAATACTCAACACCCAAAGTTAAAAGAGGAAAGGTTTATTTCAGCTTACAGTTTGTAGACGTTTCAGTCTGTAAATGGTAGGTGGGGCATCATAGAGGAGAAACAGTTCATAGCAGGCAGAAAACAACAAAAGCATCCAAGCAGCAAGCAACAAGTAACACATGAGAGACTCTTTCTGTCCCTTTATATTGTATATAAGTTACTTGCCCTTGGGTTGGGTGGCACTTGCACCCAAAGACAGAATACCCTTAATCCTACCCAGAACTATACCAAATCAATCAGTGGACTAATTTAGTAATCACGTACCCTTAATTCCAGCATCACACACTGTAGATGCTGCCACCTCTGAAAATCCCCACCTATAATCACATGAAGCTTTGGGGGGACATCTAGACACAAGCCATAACAATGTGTTGACAAAATACCTGAGAGAATCAATTTAAAGCAGAAAAGATGTATTTTGGCTCATGGTTTCAGAAGTTTCAATCCGTGGTCCTTTGGTCTCATCACTTTGGGCCTAAAACAAGGCCAAACATTATGGTGAACAGTTTGTGGTACAGCAGAGCTGCCCACCTCATACATGGCAGCCAGAAAGCAGAGAAAGGCAGCCAGGGCCATGGGACAAAATATACCCTTCAAAGCCATTCCCCAACTATGATCCTCTCCTGGAGTTTTCACCACTTGCCCATAGCACTATCACTTGGAACCAAGCTTTTAACACTTGGACTTTGGGCTTTCTCCATATCAAAACAGTAAACTATGTAATTTTCTTTCTTTCTTTCTTTTTATTTTTACTATTCTGCTTTCTTTCCTAGATTTGTTTGGTTCCCTGACTTCTCTGGTCCACAGCTGTAAGTCAGGGTGGCTCTAGGTGAGGGTGGATAGACAAAGAAGACAGGAGAGAGGTGAGTGATAACAGAGATCACTATCTGTGAAGGCAAGCATGCACATGTTTTGAGATTCTTGCTCTCCCTTTCCTTAGCTCTCAGGATGGAGGGCACAGCTTTGTGTTAGACTCTCCTAGATTTTGTAATAGTGTCTGCTTAAATATCCTGAGTATGATTTATTTTTTTATGATTTGTACATACAAATCCTTAAAACATTGCCTGTATTCCAGGCATTGGTGGGAGGTGTATGCCTGTAGTCCCAGCCACTTGAGAGGCCAAGAGAACACAATCCCTTGAGTCCAGGAGTTCAAGGTCAGCTTAGGCAACATTGTGAGACCTCCATCTTAAAAGAGAAAAGAAAGATGGGGAGATTGCCTATATTCTTCTGAATATTCTGCAAAGCACTCAAAAGACTCTCAACCAGCTTCCCCCTGTATTTTTCTCATAAAGCCTCTGGTTGCTCAGGAACTCCATAGAGCAGGATTCAGAGTGTGGCCTCTCAGAACAGGTGGGTTACCTGGAAGAGACTCTACCTTAGTAAAGTTTAGTGTCCTCATCTATAAAAGTTGGTCCAGAAAGACCCCGACTGTTGAACATTTGAGTTGCTAACTTTCACAGGTGTGAATGTACCTTGTATATGGTTCTTTTTTATGTTTTACATTACATATTTGTGTCAAAGGTGTACCAGACTCACTTTGCCAGTCTTATGAATGAATCTCACTTACAAACATCTCAGAACAGAACGCTTTTGTAAGTTGGGGACTTCTTGTATTGGTAGAAACTACCAAACCAGCCTCTTTGTGAGAACTGGAGAAGTGCAGGTAAAGCACACTGCCTAGTGCTTGGTGTTTGGTCAGCACTCCATCTCTGGAACCATTTCCACTTTAGCTTGTAGCTAGAAAATCAAGGCCCAGAGTAGTTAAATGCTTTTCATCCCCTGGGCCAATGATTCTTTCACAATTGCTAAGGATTAATTCTCTAAGTGGAAGAAGTAGTTGCTTCAAAGGCCTGGAGGGAATTATTGACCCAGCATCACCTTCCCCAAGTCTGTTAGATGTTAAAAACAGGAGCTTCATTGTGATTTGAAATTTAATTGGTAAAAGTGGATTTTGTTTCAATTAATTAATAATTCAATTAGATAAATCCCTCTGGCTGTGTTTCTGTGAGGAGGTGGGAGTGGCTAGGGCATGACTAGAAATGAAACAATGGCAAAGGCCAGTCCTGGGTTGCAGAGCCCGTAGTCCAGTAGGAAAGACAAGACATCCCCAGAACAGAGTGGTGGCAGTACAGCCAAGGAGTGGGACTGCCCAGGGCTTGGACTGCCTGTCTGCAACCCTGTGTTGAAGCCAGAATACCAGTGTGGCAAGAAAGAGGGAGAGAGCAGAGGAACTGGAGGCATGAGGTCATAATGATATGGACAGTCTGCCTGTGGGGACTTGGAGCCCACTAAGGGGGAGAGTGGTAGAATCCAGCACACACTGAACACCATGGTTAGAGCTGTTGTTCTAGACTGGATTGAGGGGGACCAGAGCAGAAGCAGGGAGATTTGCTGAGAGTCTTCCTAAGGGGCCATGGGGATTGGGAGGCAGGAGTGGGAGTGGTAAGTAACAGTGGGATCCTGGTTATACTCTACAGCTACAGCCTCAGGATGTGCTCACTGAGTGTATGTGGGTCTAAGAGACAGAGGAATCCAGGGTGACTCCAAGATTCTGGCAGCTGGGAAGATGGCACTACACTAGCTGAGGTGGAGGTGGGGAGGAATAAGGGAAGTGTTCTGGAACTAGGGTGACACATCCCAGATTTGGACAGTTGGGTTTGTGATGCCCATCGTACATTCCATGGAGAAGTCCCGCAGACAACTGGACGGGGGACATGTGTTCACAGAGATCTGGGTAGAGACCCAAGTTTCTAGATGGCTGCAGCCCGCGCCGCCGTGGCAGCGGCTCCTAGGGAACCCAGCTCCCAGGTGGCTGCAGGTGGCCCGACACAGGTGCCTCAGCCCGCTTTGCAGCGGGGTTAGAAGGTGACAAGGTCCCAGCGGTGACCTCAGTTTCCTGGAATAGCCGTCAAGCCCCGGGGCATCCCCATTTCCCACGTGTCCCTTGCTCCCAAGGGCATCTTTTCCTTTGAAATAAAGCAACACTGAGCCTCCCGCTGTAGGGGCGGCACCTTCATTCGGATTTTTGAGTTCACACGTGACGGTAGAATGTGAAACCCGCCCCACACCCAGTGTCCCCAGTGCCCGCGGGGTTGCGCGGGCAGGGAGGGGGGGAGGGGAGGAGGGCAGGCTGAGTTCCCGGGGGAGGAGGCGGGGGAGGCGGCGCTGCCGCTCTGGTCCGGCGCGGCTCCTGCGGCGAGGACACGGTTAACGGGCTCCTGTACCGGGCGGCGGGCGCGGGCGGCAGTGGTGCATTGTGGTAACGCAGGGCCAGGACCCGCAAGCGCCCGACGCCTCCGCCGGGAGGCCCGCCGAGCTGTGCGCGCGTCCATGTGAGCCCCAGGGTCTGGCACCATGTAGCACCCGACCGGTCGGAGGCCGCCTGGCTCGGGGGATGAAGGGACGCGGCTGCTGGGAGACGGCCTCCGTGCGCTCCTTCTGCAGTTCCAGCTGCCTGAATAAATATAAGAAGGGTTAGTGCTGCTTGGCCGCCGCTTGGAGGGAGGCCCAGCTCCCCGCTCACGCACGCCTGGCGCCAGGCTTTGCTGCATGATCAGTCCACTCGAGTCTCTGATGTCACTCCCTCGCGGTGTGGGGAGCGCAGGGAACCCCTGTCCCCGTACCCTGCTGGCGTGCGCTCCGCACTAGCGTTACGGTCTCACATTTTGCAACAGGGGCTGCAGCTAGAGACGTGACTGTTCAATTAACCTCTGCAAAAAGGAAAAGAAATACAATCCAGATCTTTCTGGAAAGACAGGGGGAAGCGGCGGTAATTGTTGAGCACATCCACTTTCCTTTTTCTTCCATAGTCTTTGAGGAGAGAGTTCCCACATCCCCAAGGCCCTCATGCTTTGCGGCGGTGGTAGGGGGAGTGCGCAGAATTGTAGCTCTGACTCATAAGGGCCTCGTCCTGGAGCCACCGATGGCTGTCTGCTTTGCTGATTGCATGACCCCTCCTAATGGCCACCTGGGTTTGAGCAGCTCACCTCCAACCCAGGGTGATCCTGAACGACTGTCCTGGGGGTTCAGGCAGGCAAGTCCTGGCGCCCTTCATTAGCGTTTTGAGGGGAAACAGCTGTCTTACCTTGAAGCCTTGCAACTCGCTACTCTTGCCTGCCATTCCTGATGTTTGGAGATTTTGCCGTGAGTGAAATTTGTTGTTTATCTTGATGAGTGTTTCTGTTATAATTTGAATCTCTAGGGAAAATTAGAGTCTTTAACCCTGTCAACCTAAAAAAATACAGGGACAGTTAATTTCACTGAACCTGCATTTAGTAGAAACAGCTCCTTTTTAGAAATTAACTCTCTCTGATCTCTCTGAAGCCAGTTTATTAACTTTGCTTTGGTTGCTGACTGGCCATGCTAACAGCTTCATAAGGACCTGTCAGTTCAGAGCACTCTAAAACTGCAGACTCCAAGATTCAGCCCAGGAGCCATGTTTAATTATACATATTCTCCTCAAAACAGGGTGCAGAGTATTAGTGTATTTGCAGTTGTAAACATTAGAAATGTATTTCATTGGGAGTTGATGTTATGGCTTATTTTAAGAATTCGTTAAATCCTGTAAAGTGAATATTGTCCAAAGTATGTTTTCTGGTTTGAAATCATTGGTCTTCATTTCTAGTTTTTTTATTTTTATTAGATATAGTGTCATTTTCAAAGTAGTTATGTTCTTCATGCAAAGTTTAAATAATTTTGCTATCAGTTTAGATGAATTTAATTCAGAGAGTGAAATTTGGAGTCTGAAAATAAAGAAAGAAAATATGTATGGGTTAGGTCTTAAATTGTTTTTCTTCCATCAGCCCTTGGAATGATTTTCTTTGTTGCTGTTATCTGGAATAATTGCTCCTTTTTGAAGATTGACCCTAATGGCCCCTTGTTTTTGGTTGATTGTGACAGGAATGCACACCTTTGCCTGGAAGAATAAGTGTGACCTGAGCAGCTGTATCTGGAGAGCAGTGACAGGGTAATCTTTTAAAGTGCCAGGCCCTGCTAGACCAGCCTTCCATCTTACCCCTTCTGTCAGTGTTACACTTTACTGTGGGTCTGAGGCTCAGATGGTTTTCTGATATGGACCTAATGGTTAGAACAGGACTTGGACCAAAGCTTGATGCCCCACAGGAGGAGGTCCAGGGGCTAGTGTTTTGATCAAGAGCAGCCAGGACTCAGCCTCAGTGTTGGAGGCTATAGAGGCAAATAAGGTCCCTCAGATACCCTATGAGTGTGAGTCTAGGAAGGCCAGAACAGTTTTCAAAATAAGCTGAAAATAAATCTTCCCAGACTTTAAATGTTGACCTTGTGGGCTAAAGGGAAAGGAGGGAAGAAGGCTGAGCCCCAAGCTACAAAAGGCCTGGTTAGTCATTAGCATGGAAGGTGGGAGCTTCCTGGACTCTCAGCTGTACGGGCCTCTCATCCCCAGCACACAGTCAGGAAGAGACTGATCACTCTCAGATAACACTGAAGGATATTGACATGAAGGGTCAGTCTGCTGTGTTTGTAGTTCACAGTAGGCTCCAGTAAAATTGTGTCACATGCCTAAACCCACTTCTGTGCAGATTGAAAAGTTTACTGACTTGCTACCTCCTCCCTGGGGCCAGGAATTGAGGTCCTGGCCATGACTATTTCAGTTATAGGACTGTTCCTGGCTTGGGGAGGCTCATTGCATGGACTGTTACTCTGTGTCCCTGGACCTGAGTTCCTATCATGCCAGTACATGTGACTCTAGATGAGTCCCTACTGTTTTGTGAATGTCCCCCCATAAAGGAAGGAGAATAGTGGCTTGAAAAGGGCTTCAGGAAAGGGGTAGACCCTGCTCCTAGACCTGTACACACAAGAAAGAGCTCCAGGAAGTCTGTGGACAGGACACTGCTCCTTGGCACGTTTGAATGGCAGCCCTGCCATTTGCCTGTCTTTTAGTGGGCTTCTTAGCCTTTTTTGGTCCTTGGTTTCCTCATGTAAAAGACAGAAGTATTAAACTTACCTGTTGGCAAGGTTGCTAGAAGATTGAAATGAGATAATATGTATTTATATGTAACCTAATGATATGTAATTTTTGTTTCTATCTCCGCTTCAAACAGAACCTCATAAGCCACAAAGAGAAAAGCCAGTATGAGGGTCTGTGGGAGACCAGAGGAAGATTAAGAGCTAATTGACCATGCATCACAAGGTGATGGGGGCATGTTGTAGGTTCTAGGGAAAATGAATACAGCTGAAATTAAGTTGTTTACTTGAGCATGTATTAATAGATAAATGAGGCAGATGAATCTTGTGTTACTTTAATTGATTGGGATATTAATCTAATTCTGTGTCTCTTTGTCATTCATCCTCATTCACCTCATTAGGGGAACAAAGTAGCAGGACTAGTTCTCTGCAAGTGGTACCTTGAGTAGGGAAAGCTCAACTTGAGTGGGAGAGCTCAGAGGAGTGGGATGGTTCCCCACGGTGGTAGATGTAGGAAAGAGACCTGGTGCCAGTCTCTGACAGGGATCTCTTCTAAGGACTGTTCAGCCCTTCTCATTGTTACCCAATCAGGCCCACTTTGCTCACAATGTGGTATGCCCACTGCTGAAAGCATGAGTTCTGCAAAAGGGAAAGTTTATCCACAAGGTAGCCACGTATGAAGAAGAAAGAACAAGTCTCAACCCTGCTTCTCCAAGGGTAACGCTTGGGGATATTCATAAGCTGAGATGTGGGAAAAGGTGATTAGAGATTAACTAAGAGCAAGAAAAGTCTAGAGGGTTTGTTCCAGAACTATGAGCAGGTGACATGTGTAAAGTCTAGAGGGTTTCAGTGGCTTACG
This sequence comes from Hydrochoerus hydrochaeris, assembly GCA_004027455.1. NCBI lineage: Eukaryota > Metazoa > Chordata > Mammalia > Rodentia > Hydrochaeridae > Hydrochoerus > Hydrochoerus hydrochaeris. Next base: position 213,641 of record PVLA01002760.1, on the reverse strand, counting down.
CTTTTGCATTTGTGTTGTATGTGTGTGTGCATGTGTGTGTGTGTAAGTTTGTGTTAGACTAGTGCATCTTTTCTGGTTGGAATGTAAATTTCTGAAAGCAGAACACAGGAGCCTTGGTGTGGTGGACTCAGTTGTGGCAAGGCCAGATGGTCTTGGGCAGACCCTGCCAGGTACTGCTGAGGTGGTCGCTTTCCCATTTGCTTGCCCACCACCAGCCTCTGTCTTTCGACCCTAATTTTGTGCAGTGTTGAGAGCTGAGCTGAGTTTGTCAACTCTCTGAGTGATGTATCACAAAAACAGAAGAGATCAGAGCAATGGCAGCTGACATAGACTGTCGATGACAGGTGTCTTCACAAAGGCTCCTAGCAACTCAGGAAAGTGTACTGCAGCCTGCATTTGGTTGTGATGGGAGTGCCAGGTGTGCATGTGTATCTTCTGAGGACCTGTGGTTTTAATGAAGATTTTTCTTTTTTGAGTATGAGAACTGGGACAGAAACAATTCTCAGAAAAGGTGCCTCACAGGATATCAGCTGAGCATTGATGTAGGACATAAGGTTTTTCAAAAAGTCACAAGGGGGTCCTTTTAGGGGTAGCTTGTCAAAAGTGTTTGCTCTTGTGTTCTCTACGTATGGCATGTACTGGGAGAAAGAGCTAAGGCCTGAAGCAAGGGAGTGGCTCTCTGTTCTAATCATCTTCCAATGTCTATGTGGAGTTGACCTTTCAGTGTCTTGAGGTTAACATTCGTCACCTCACCCAACCTGGTGTCACAGACACCCGCCACTCCCTGGTCTAGCTTTACTCTTCTCACTTGGCCAAATGTTCTTACTCCTCACACATATTTTAACCAGATTCAACTTTGCAGGCCCAAGGCCCCTGTCTCCTGAAACTGTCTCCCCAAGGCTAAATGTGACAAGCTCCCCCACACAACCTCATAGGGGTCCTTCTGCAGCAGACCCAAATTGTTTCATTGTTTGAATGCAAGCCTTGTGTTAGTCTGTCATAGATACATCACATGGCTGAGCCTCTGATTGTTTTTAGCATGAGGGGGCAAGAATTCCATTTGACAGATCAACGTATGATTGAGACAGTAATATGAAAGTCCTGGTCCTATCTTGGCACATAGTAGCAGCTCATGATGATGATTTTTCTTGGTCCCTCCTAGTGTATAGAGACATGTTATTTCACAAGCAGACATGTTGGGGTGCGATGTTTTCCTGATATCTTCTGCACAATTTTAAGACGTCCGCCTGCCAAGATGACTGAGCCCACATGCTGGTACAGTTGCAGACTTGCAGCCTGAGGAGCCTTGGGGGTGATGTGGCGAGGCCACCACAGCTCCCCAACCTGGGAAAAGAGGCTTCTGCAGGGCTTGAAATAAGGTGTGTGTTGTGGGGTGGGAGTGAGACCCTTGACATGGGTGAGGGTGCCTAATGCATGGCAGTAAGATGATTATTGGCTATATTATTGTATAGATGAGGAAACTGAAGTTCAAGGTAGAGAGCTGGTTTTCCTAAGGTCACAGAGGCAAAAAGTGGGATCAGCACCTGCACACCCAGCACTTACCACAGGTTGGAGTCAAGGGCAGAAGAAGGCCAGCAGAGAGGGCTGTAGACTCTCAAAAGCCCTGGCCCAGGTGGAAGTTGCAGTAGATGGGGCTGGAAACTCACTTTCTGGGGCAGAACTTCAGAAGCTTGAGAATGTAGACTGTGATGACATGGGAGAGGGAGGTTCTTTGTTGTTTGACAGAAGCTAAATGCCAGAGGAATAGTTCAAAGCTGATGTTTTTGTGGCAGAGTGAAGAGCAGTAAGTGACAAGAGAAAAGGGAAACTTGTCCTTGTTCTTTGGCAAAAAATCTGGCCTATAGTGTCCTTCAGTCATTCTGTCCCAGAGCTGTGTGGGGCTTGTAGGCAGGTGACAAAAGTCCAACTCAGGGCTCAGGGTTCCAGGGCCCAGCTTGCCTCATTCCCAGCCAGCATTCTTCTGTCCTCCATGCTGGTACCTTCCCTGGGAAGCAACAGAGTCCCAGGCATGACCCTGGTGGCCACACTCAGAGCCTAGGAGATATGGGGCATTCCAACTGGAGAAGACTGGAGAATATTCAGAGCAGAAGGCACTGGGAGCTGCCTGTTGCCCTGGAGGTATGGGGACCCAGTGTGGAGAGCCCTCTGTGGGCAGCTAAGGCGTAGATGTGGATGGTCCAGGGAAAGAAAGCTGAGGGAGGGGTGTTGAGGCTGCTTGTGAGTGTCACTGTGTCAGGGCAGAGCAATAACAAGTAGGGACAATGGAAAGTGCTCATCAGGAGAAAGGGAGGAAGGATAAGTGGGCCTTGCAGGCTCCCCCAGCACTGGACAAGGGACAGGAAGTTACCTCACCTCTGCTCATGGGCTTCATGTCTGTGGCAGCTCTGAGCCCTGGGTGGCAAATGGCTCACTGCATGGGATTGTGAGGATGGGATGGATGTGAGGATGGAAAGGGATGAAAGTCATGATCTAAAGTGCAGCAGAGAAGGAAAGCCAGCCACCATTCATGAGTACTTGTGACTGCTGCTGCAGCTGCAGCTGCAGTGGCCTCTATGAGGAAAGGTCTGGTAGCATCAGGTAACGAAGCTGTGACAGGCATCTTAATGTCCTGATCCTGCAGCCAGGGCTCTGTTGCCATCAGTGGCATCAGCATCAGGATGCTCCCTAGGAAACTGACTCATTTATCTTCACAGGTTGGTGCAGGGCCACTTTCGACCCACTTAGAACTTGACAGATTCCTCAAGACTTTTACTCTCATCAATCCTAAAATTGTTGTAATATACAAATTTGTCAGAACAACACTTTTTGCTTCTCTATGCTGGATGTATGTGATAACAAAAATCTACAGTGTTGTGATTGGCACCCCCTAAGGTCTTGCAGTGTACACTCTGTTCAGCCATTTACAACAACATCCCTGTTAATATAAACACTGAGGAACTATGCTTAGCCCTGAGTGTAAAACAGTGACTTCTGTTGCCAAGAAGCCAAAACAAGGGACCCCATAGGGGACCCAGCACAGGCCCAAATTGGAGCAGGGCCCAGAGAGCCCTGGCAGGCTGAGTGGGGAGTCTTCAGGGAGGCCAGTGTCCTGGAGAGAGGGGCTTCTGAGTCACCATGGAGAAAGGGGCAGCACAGGATTAAGCTCAAGCCCAGGGGCCTGACCTGAAGGATCTGCTTAATGGACATCTTCTTCTGTCCTCATCAATGATCATCCTACAGAGCAGAGCAACACCCACCTCAGACATGATTCATTCCCTGATGCCTGATTTCCCTGTAAAAGCACCAGTCAGCTCAGACTAATAGCAGCACTGGATCAAATTGATGAGCAATATGAATAAAAATGAAGTTATGGGCTTCAGGCTGCCAAAGATAAATTTCCTTTTATGTTCTATTTCCCTCTGACGTGTGTGTTGGGTAATGACTTGATGTATATCTTTAGAAATAGTAACTACTTACACTGGAGATAGGCTGAGGCAAAAGGAAGCCATAGACTTTTGGATCAGAACCCCACCCAGACAGTGTCCTTGGGTGGTGAAGCCTGGCTAGTTCCTTAGAAGCATGAACTGACAGCCAGTTAGGCCACTGGTACATTTCTCTGCTGGGATAAATTCATATAGGAAGCAGCACAGTTTGTGTGGAACGGGGTCCTTGGAATATGAGCCTCAGCTCCTTCACAATTTGGCAACTGCTTTTCTGCCTGGAAATCCTTAAGCTCACTCTTCCTTGCCCTCCCAGCACATGCTTTGTTCTTGGCCATCCTCTGAGATTCAGCTAGGCATGTCTCAGTTACTTTTTTTCTTTTTCTTTTTCTTTCCTTTTCTTTCTTTCATTCATTCATTCATTCATTCTTTTTTTTTTTTTGTAGGTGAGACAAAATAGCCAACATCCAAAAGTTAAAGGAGGAAAGGTTTATTTAGCTCAAAGTTTGCAGAGGTGTCCATACTTAATCAGCTGGCCCCAAGGCAGAGTGGCATGGCAGAGGGATATCACAGAGGAGAAGCAGTTCATGGCAGGAAGAAAATAACAAAAGAAACAAGCAGCAAGTCCCAGTGACATACAACAAGCCTCTTTCTGTCCGTTGTATTTTGTCCAGACTACCCACTTGTAGGGGAGATAGCACTCATACCCTTAATCCTGGCATCCCTCAACCTAGCACTGCACCATAAATCAATCCCAGTGTCACACACTCTAGATCCAGATACCTCTGAAAAGCCCTATCTAGGACTACACAAGGCTTTGGGGGGGCCATCTAGACACAAGCCTTAACAGCATTCATTACTTTTAAGGGATATTTACTGTTGTAATAATTGCAGATGTTCAAGGACAAGATATTATTCAGGCACAGTAGCATACCCTTGTCATCACAGCATTTTTTGAGGCTAAGGTAGAAGGATCCCAAGTTTGAGCCCTGCCTGGTCAATTTAGCAAGACACTATCTCAAAAATTAAGAGATCTGGGAGTATCTGATGGCGAAGTCCGTAGGTTCAGTCCCTATATACCCCTCAAAAAGAAAAATATGTAAGATACTTCCATTACTCCATTAGCCTCATGTCACTATTGTTATGTCCTTGTTTTTGGTCAGTATTTTTCCTTTATGTGAATATCCTTTTTACATTAGTGATATGTAAAAAAACAATTTTCCTGTGACTGTCATGAGCACTTTCCTCATGTGATATCAGGCTTTTACCCACTGAATGACTGTGGAGTGCTTTTCCCTTTGATTAACATTTAAGTTCTTCCTGGATTGTCACTACAGCCAAACAGCTGTCTAAGCAGCTTTTGGCATGTAAAATTTTTATCTGTGTTCCTTCTGAGTCAAAGGATGTGATCTCTGAGTCAAAGGGTGTGAATGTTTTCCTCTGGTATGCAGTGTCGCACAGTGTCCTCCACAAGAGCAATCAGGTTCATGATGTTCTGTTGGGGTGTGTGAAACATCCTGGTTAAGACTCCTTCCATGTGATTGCAGGGGTTCTGAGAGAATATTCTTTGGCCAGGCATGAAATTGTGCCTAGTATTACTTCTGCTGCCCTGATCGCACCCCAAAGGTCAGCACCACAAGGGAATCCTTTGACCTATGTTGGCCAGCACCGTATTAGGTGTCCTCAGCCTCATGACATTTCTGTGCCTGCTTCAACCTCACCTTGTCTCCTCCCAGCTCTCAGTAGTGTCAGTCTGCTCTTCTGCTCATCTTTGCCTGCTTTTGCCTAGCATAACAAATGACCAGGACAAATCTTATTGTTTGAGGCACTCTATGCACATTTCCCAGTGGAAGCTTTCACCTGTGTTCTGCCCACATCTCTTCTCCCCCTCTCCACCCCAATCTGTCTTTGTCCCCTTCTTCCCAGCCAGGGTTGAGAGGAACTTACTGCTTGTATTATGAGGAGCTGGTAATTAATCCAAAGGGCTGCAGAACAGCCAGCTGTTTGGACTTTTACTTAATCAGTGCTAAGCCTTCTCCCTGATTACAGTTGCCACATTTCTCCGTGGGAGGCATTAGCTTCATAGGAACCCTTGGAACATGACCATTAGGTGGGTTTCCATAGAAGGAAGGGGCACTGGACAGTGGCATTCTGTAGGGGTCCTGAGACTGGCTATCAAGCTGGCTGCAGCAGAAGAACCTGCATTTCCGAAGTATCCTCCTTGAATTGCATACAGTTTGGAACTTTCTTACATAGGCTAGGGGGCTGGGGATTTAGTCCAGTGGCACAAGCAAGTGCCTGGCAAGTGCAAGGTCATGAGTTCAATCCCTGGTACCAAAAACAACATAGTCTATGGCTTGATTTAGCTATTACTCTCAGGAGAAATGCAGCCTCACAGTCATGTTTTTTTATCCACATTTTTCAGAGTTTGAATCAGGAAAGTGTTATGCAAATTCTCACACTGAGTTGGGAAGAGATCTGTTACCCACATGAAAGAAAATCATGTAGCCAGAAACATCCCAGTCTGCCAGTCAGATAGGATCTTAGAGATGATTTACTTGTCAACCTCTATGGAACAGACAAGAAAACTAAGGCCTGGAAACACACAGTTGTACAGTTGGGAATGCACAAAGCCCCCACCCTGCTGCTGGAGATAGAGATTAGAGGACATAATCCCTGAATCAATGCCATTTGGCTAAGATAATTCTTGACATTTTCCCCCTGATTACCAGGATAATTCATGCTCATTGTAGAAAATTCAGTTGAAAAAAAGGCCTTTAAAGAAAATGGAAAATATCTGTAACTCTTGCATAGAGATAACCACAAATAATACCAACTTGTATGCATTAAACCTGTACTACACACCACATGTGATTGATCTTTGCTAATCCCTTGATCTCTGTTACTTTGAGCCCCAGCTGGTTGTGAGGCTTCCTTTCCCTTCATTTTGCAGCCATGGAAACAGTTTGCCTGGTCAGACAGCCATAGAAAATGGATTCATATTCCACTGCTAGTCTCATCTCATACACACAGCTGTATTTAGTAACATTTTAAACCATATTGAGAATTTAAAATGAGCATATCTGTCTACAGCCATACCATCTGAACACACATGATCTCATCTGAATGGGCATCTCTTTGCTTTCTTTTTTTAAAAATTAATTTTATTGGTATACCTTTGATATACATAGTAACTGTAGTCGTCATAGGGAATTTGCACCTGAACATATGTGTTGATTCAGTTTTCCCCATTCCCCACCCTTCCTTTCAACTCTTCTTCCCCTCCTTATTTACAAAAGTTTCGTTTCCATTTTCTCTATTTTTTTCCTTTTCCCTTCTTTCTCTTCTCCCTCCCCCCTCCTTGTTTCCCTTCTTGTTTGCACATTTTCTTCCTATTGCCCAATGGGGTAAAACAATTTTTTTTTTATCTATGTTAGTCTCATGCAGTCTCATGCAGGGCTTCTTATCATGTGCTAGTTTTCCTGTGTTTAGCCTGTATCACATGGATATGATTGTGGTAGTCAGGAAGTATATTTTCTGTAGCAGGGCAGTCTTCCCATATCTCCTAATCCCCTAATACTTTATTATGAAAAATGTCAAACATAGAGAAAAATTGGAAGAATTGTGTAGTTGACACCCGTATAACAATCACCTATATTCTACCATTAATATTTTATTTGTTCTATCATCTATTTATTCTATCCATCCCTCCTTATCAGTCCATCTTTTATTTTATTAATTTTTCAGTACTGGGATCAAATGCAGAACCTCATTCATGCTGAGAGAAACACTGTAGTACTATGTTATTTTTCCAGCCCCGTTTTATTTATTTATTTATTTATTCCCATTTTATTTTTTAAAAGGGATTTTTTTGTTTGGTCGATGGTTGGTTGAGTTTTTTTGTACCAGGAATTGAATTCAGGGCCTTGCACTTGCCAGGCAGGCACTGTGCCACTAAACTGCATCTCTGGCCCTAAAACATTTTTCAAAGTAAATTGCAGATTATCAGTATATTTTACCACCTGCCCCCTAAAAAGCAGTTTAATACATTAACCAGAGTTCCATATATGTTTATTTCTTTTAAATATCCATATCATGGAATGTATTAATTCTGTGTCTGGAATTATTTGAGAGCTTGTTTGGAGGTTCTAGCAGGGGAGTGCAGTTACTTGTATACCCTTGACTGAGGAAGCAGTCCTCTATGGGGGTGGTTGTCCTCTTCCACTGAGCATGCAGCTTCGGGAGGGACACACATGGATCAGTGAGGGAGGAGTCAACCAGGTCAGCCACATCACTGGTGATCAGTGTGGTGACAGATGTCTCAGCCAGATCACACTCACATCCATGCATGATGGAATTCTGATGAGTATACAGAATTTACAGTTTCATAGCCCAGACACTGTCAAGATAAAGGACTTGTCTGTCATCCCGGAGTTTTCTCATGTCCTTCCCCAGGCTGTGCCCACCCCATCCCAACATTACTGCTATGCTGATTTGGTTCATCATAAATTCTTTTTGCCTGTTCTAGAACTTCATATAAATGGAAACAAGTGATATGTACTCTTTTTGTGTATGTATGTTGGGAATATACTGAGGATTTAACACAGAGCCATCATCCCCAATCTCCCTGTTTCTCTCTTTCTCTCTCTCCCTGTCTCCCTCCCTCCCTCCCTCTTTTTTTCTGAGAGAGAGAGATGTGGGAAAGGCCAAGTCTCTAAATTGTCCAGGCTGGGCTTAACTTGTGTTCCTCTTAGCAGACTCCAAAGTCCCAGAGTACTGGGATAATATGTACTTTTTAATGCAATTTTGATGTACTTTCTTATATTTCTTTTTCTTACTTTATTCAGTTGGCTGGCACCTCCAGTACAAGTTAAATAGAAATGACGAGAGCAAAAGTCCTTATCTAGTTTTAGAGGGAAAACATTCAGTCTTTTATCACTGTGTTTTTTTTTTAGTGTGATGTTTACTATAAGATCTTTTTACATATCCTTTCTTAAGTTAAGGAAATTACCTTTTATTACTTGTTTGCAGAGAATTTTTTTTGAAGGTAGTAAAATACAAAAAAACAAGACAGAACAAAGCCAATCAAAACAGTGCAGTGAAATTGGTACCGAACTTCAGAGCAGGATTCCGGGATAACAGTAATAGGTACTGATTGTGTGATTTGTACTCAATCTAGAGCATCGCAGAATATTAAAGAGAGGAGGCAGGTAGATAAGAAAAGAGTTTAATAAGCGGGGAAGACATGGAGGGAGTCACCACAAGGAAGGCTGTGGTGGCTCTCCCTGCAGACAAGGGGCAGGTTCTGCCTGATATAGCCTCTGATGGGGGTAGGGCTTTAGTGGCTGGTGTGAGCTGATTTATTTTGTGAGAGTGCAGGGAATTGGGTAAACCTTTATATTCCTGAGCTTTGGCAGACTTTTGGGAGGGAGAAGCCATAGGGGCTTCTGAGAAGAAAGAGGTGTGTATTATGGTACAGCTTTGAACCACTGCCATGATGATTGTGCTGTCTCTCAGGCAGGTGGACCTAACATTCCCATCTCTTTGGTGTTAGGGGGCGCCGTGGAGTCTCTCTGGCTGCTTCCTGCTGAGAGGGGCATCGTTGGGGCCTAAGGTAAAAGAGAATGGGATTGAGGGATCTGTTTTGTCTGAGCTTGTGAGGTAGTGATGTCGCTCAGTAGTAGGATTTCTTTGGTAGTGAATGCCTGTATTGACTTAGATAAATCGCGAGAGGAGCCTAAAGGCACAGGGAGAAACAAGCAAAAAATTACTATGGTAATTAAGGGACCCATAATGAGCATTAGAATGGGAGCCCAGGACCCTAGGGAATCCCACCATGAAGACCAACAGGTGGCTCCTGGAAAATATTGTCTCCCTCATATATCAGCTGCTAATTTTTTGAGTTTTTGTATCTGCTCTTTTACTGTACCTGATTGGTTGACAAAGTAGCAGCATTCTTCTCCTAACATGGCATAGTATTCCCCTTTTCCTGCTGTGAGAATACTGAGTGTCCTTCCTTGCTGGAGAACTACTATGGCCATTGAGTTTATTTGATCTTGGAGTGAATTAACATTTTGGGAGACTGATTTTATTGCTATTTTTAAGTCATGTGATATCTGATAGTAGTATGCGAGGCTGGTTTTTTTAATCTCCTTGCTCCAAGACTGATGGCAGAAAATATACTTATCCCAGTCACAATAGGTGCTATGGCCTCTCTACGTGTGATAGTGTGATGAGGTAGGCCTTGTAGATGTTGGTGTAGGATTTGTGAATGAGTGTGTAAAGTGACCTGTGGTATTATTATAGCCACTGTGTATGATTCCTGCTATAGGAAGGGAAGACATGTGTTGGCCCTGTGTCCACAGTAAAAATTATTCTGTTGAGGGACAGGTTGGTTGGCCTTTTTATGTAGGGTTAGGTGAAGGAATAGATTGAGGCAGAGGAGGAAGCCTATCATGTTGACTAAGGCAATGGAGGAATATAAACAGTAAGATTATTAATATGAAGAGTATGATAACTGTAAGCCTTTGGAGAATGGTGTATTTTTTTTTTTTTGGAGTAGAGTGTTAGAGCACCTGTGAGGAAGAGGAGAAGTGTAGAGCCATATATAGGCCAAAACCATATAGGGCAGCAAAGCATTAGCGTTTGTGTTGTTAATGGGAGGTGGGTGGGAGCTATTGGAAGTGAGGTCCATAAAGTCCCTTAAATGTATTTGGGATCAAGATTACTGGGCAGCAGATGATATCTCTTTGTCTGGGTGATGTGCAACCAGCATGGGAATCTCTACCTTTACTGCGGTTGGAGTCCCAAAGTATACCAGGTAAGGTCCATTTTACTTAGGTTGAAGAGTTGAAGTTGTGGGCTTAGGAATTTTAACATAGATTAAGTCTCCTGGAGATAAAGGAGGATCTGGCGTGTGCCCCTCAGAGGGTTGAAAGGAGGCAAAGATCTACATATTGTTGAAGAAGGTGTTGGAGGAACTAAAGAATCAGAATATAGTCAGCTAAGGGAGGAAGATTAGAAGGTGAAGGCAAGTTTTGTAAGACAAACGTTCTATTGTACATAAGCTGAAAGGGGCTTAACTGAGTAAGTGATCTGGGGAGAACTCAAAGTTTTGTAGGGGCTAGAGGTAGGAGTAGAGAGAGAAGAATCTTGTATATGTGGGAAGGAAGTATGAGTTAATTGGAGAACATCTGTGCAGTCATGTAGAAGACTTATCTCTGTATCTGTTGTAGGAGTGGACAACAGGGTAGCTGGATTGAAGGTGTTGCTGGTTGAGACTGTGACAGTGGGGTCTTATATTACAGTTAGATGTACTTGTAGCTGTGAGGGGGTCATTAGAGCTGGGAGTGTCTTGTGAGGAATTAGATTGACTAGATGGTGTAGTGAGTAGACTGTGATTGTCTTTCCTAAAGTGAACTTTTTGGCTTCCTGTGTCAGAATGGCTGCCGCTGCTAGTACCCAAAGGCAGAGAGGCCATCCTCTAACTGTAGTGTCTGGCTGTTTTGAGAGGTAGGCTACTGCCTGGAATGAGGGTCCCTTATTATGTCCTAATACCTCTATTGCATTGTCTGTCTGCTGTAGTGTATAGAGTAAAGGGTATAGTAGGATTAGGGAGGGTAAGTGTAGGAGCTCTGAGGAGGGCCTCCTTAAGCTTTGTGAAGGGAGTGTCCATTGGCATAGTGGGATCTAGGGGTTTTGAAAGAGGCCCTTTAGAGGCTTTATATAGTGGCTGAGCTAAGAAAGCAAAGGTGGGGATCCAGAGGTGAAAAAAGTTTGATAGGTCTAAGAGGAATAATATTTGTTGTTTTGTGATTGGTGTCTATAAGTCAGAAAGGAATCTTGTGGTCAGAGGTTATGGACTGTGTGATGAATGTAAGCATGAGGCCTAAGAATTAGACCTTTGGTAAGGCAATTTGAGCTTTGGAGCAAGATACCTTGTATCTTCTACTAAAGAGAAAGTTGAGTAAGGCAGCTGTGTGTTTTGTCGTTGTGGCACAGCAGAGGGAGCAGAGTAGAAGGTCATCTATGTATTGAATGAGTGTATTAGGTTGTAGATTTGTAGTTACATTATCACTGGCTAAGACTTGGCTAAAGAAGTGAGGGCTGTCTCTGAATTTTTGGCGTAGTGCTGTCTGTTAGTTGAGTGGACTGAAAAGTACCTGAATCCGTCCATGTAAACGTGAAAAGGTCTTGGCATTGTAATGGAATAGTGAAAATTGTACTTTTAAGTCTAATACAGGAAAAGTGAGAGGTACATGGAGGAATATGAGACAGCGTAGTATAAGGGTTTGGCACCATGGGGTAAATTGACGTTATTGTACTGATGATAGCTCTGGGATCTTGGATTAAATGATAGGAGCTGTTGGATTTGAGGACAGGGAGAATAGAGGTGTCATAAGGCGAGTGAGTGACTTTTAGAAACCTATTAGTTAACAAGTGGCAGATAATAGGTTTGAGTCCCTGTTGATGTTTAGGGGCAATTGGGTATTGGAGAATAGAAGGGAAGACTGAGGGGTATTTGAGACGAATTAGCAGCGGAGTAATAGGGTTGGCATTGGAGTTGTCTCAGACTGTAGGGATGATGAGGCAGGAGGGAAAGGGAGGGACTGAGTCAGTGGCATATGATGGTTGGGATTAGATTATGAGAGCTGTAGAGAAAGGGAGAGAGTGTAAGAGAAATTAAGTTTTTGGAGTAGAATTTTTATCAAAAAGAGGTATAGGACAGGTTGAGATAATAAGACAGCTGTGTGTAAGGAAAGGGTTTGGAGTCTGCAGGGAGTAGGTTTTTTCTGCAGAGGTCATGTACATTGGCTGTCAACTCCCACAATGGAGACTGCAGACCTGGAACATCAGTCTTAAACTCAGGAAGAACATCATGGGTGGCTCACATGTCAACAAGGAGAGAGAAGGTTTTACCTGAGATGTCCAGCAAGACTCAGGGCTCTGAGAGATACTTGGATGAGGCTGTGGGCCCTGAGCCCCATCAGTCCTCTTCAGCGGTGATGCTGAGCAGATCAGCCTGTGATGAATCCCAGGCAGCAGTGTCCTATCCTGTGAGGGCGGGAAGGCAGGAAGGTGATGACTTACCCGCTCCCTGGCGGACAGGGCAGTTGCACTTCCAGTGGCCCTTTGGTTGCAGATGGGACCAGTTCACTGTCGTGGCCATAGGTCAGGTCAGGCTCATGCCCAGTGTCATTTTTTTGCCGCACTTGAAGCATGATGTGGGTGGGGGCTTGGGTTTTTAGATTTTTTTCTCCAGTCTGTGTTTTATCTCGAGCCCAGAGTGCCACTCACTGCAGCTGTAGCTGCTGTGGCCATAACTTGGCCTTAGAGTTTCAGCCTGGAATGCAACCGTTTTATGGTCATCTTGGAATGTAACCTTTTTAAGGTCATTGTCTATTGTTGAAGACATGGCAAGCCATATGTAAGAGGTCTCCCTGGAGAGATTGAGGACCAAGGTCTGACATTTTGAATTTAGTCTGAATATTTGGTACTGCTTGGGAAATGAAATGAGAGTTTAGGAGGACTGTAGGATCAAGTGTGATGGGCAAGGGGAGAGAGAGGAGAGGGCAGAGTTGGGTAAACAGGAGGAGCTCACAGTGGTGTAGGCTTCTGAGAGTAACTTTGAGATAAGGAGGAGGAAGAAGAAGAAGGAGGGGAGAGAGAAGGGGGGGCGCTCCCTGTGAGTTATGGCTATAGGGGAGTGGAGGTATTTTATCAGGTCTGAGAAACAAGAAAGAAGAGAGCCACCAGTGGCAAGCTGATAAAGGAAGAGGACCCGTGAAGCAAGTCAAAAGAATTTAGGAGGCCTTGTAGGTTTGGAATAGGTCAGGGCATGCTTGCAGCTGGACATAAGGTATTTACCCCCACTTGCCATTTCAGTGATAAAAGTTATATAAATCTCTTAAATGTTAGCCTGTTTGGCCTGAGAGTTTGTTTTAGCCCCAGTGTATCTAAGCACAGCTCAGAGGAGTGGTTTTTTTGGGGTAATGATTGATTATTACCCATGTGTTCCAATTAGAAAGGTGAGCTGGGGGTTGGGAGGGTTGTGAATCATCAGAGAATCATCACCCTCCAGTGAGGCACAACCAATAGCAGTGTAGTCCTAACAATGATTTGTCTAGTCGTCACCAGAGGAGGCATGTGGGAGGTCCAAAAAGGACGTAGTAGTAGTGTAGTCCCGGCAATGACCTGTCTGGTCGTCACCAGAGAGGCATGTGGGGGTCTTGAAAGACATAGAGGTCCCCAGAGGGACATAGAGTAGTAGGGGGATGTCCTGACATGGCCACAATTTGGGACAGGCACTCCAAGTAGAGTAGAGGGGAGGCTCACCTTGGACCTGATGAGATGAAGGCCAGTGTTGGATATGGCTAGAAATGGCAAGGCTGAGGAGTCCCTAGTCCCAGAAAGAGAGCGAGAGAAAAAAAGGAGGAACAGAGAGGAAAGGTCTGTAGGCCGGACGGGGGCTCAGACTGGGGGACAGACTCCCCAGGAGCCACACAGCCTCCAACCGCTGGAGTCAATGGCACCAACTGATTGAGTAATTTGTACTCAATCTAGAGCATGGCAAAATATTAAAGAGAGGAGGCAAGTAGATAAGAAAAGAGTTTAATAAGCGGGGAGGGCACGGAGGGAGTCACCACAAGGAAGGCTGTGGCGGCTCCCTGCAGACAAAGGGCAGGTTCTGCCTGATATAGCCTCTGATGGGGGTAGGGCTCTAGTGGCTGGTGGGAGCTGATTTATTTTGTGAGAGTGCAGGGGATTGGGTAAACCTTTATATTCCTGAGCTTTGGCAGACTTTTGGGAGGGAGAAGCCATAGGGGCTTCTGAGAAGAAGGAGGTGTGCATTATCATGGCACAGTTTTGAACCACTGCCATGATGATTGTGCTGTCTCTCAGGCAGGTGGACCTAACAGGTACCATAGTATATCTTGTTATCTTCACAATAGTTGTCCGTTCAGTCAGGCATAGCAAAATCAAACCCAAACCAGAACATTATAAAACCTATCAAAACAGAATATTGAATAGAGCAAAACAATTAATCAGAACAAAGCAAAACAGTGAAAACAGTATTTGTCTTCAAAGAGAAGAGAGAAGGAAATCCCCCATATTTGCTATATTGCATATTGCATACAGCCATCCTCTGGCCCCAAATCAGCATGATCACCCCAACAATACAAGCATTTAGTTGCTTTATGTGCCTTAGTTGCTATCAACTCCAGCTGTGTTTGACATCATCCAGTTGCTAAAGCTGGTGTGTGTGTGTGTGTGTGTGTGTGTGTGTGTGAATGACACACAACGTTTGATTCTCAGTCCATGCTCCTGGTAGGCTCATGGGAGACACTGGCTAGTTCTCTTCCTGGCATGCCTGCTGCTCACTTGCACCTACACCGCTTACCAGGAAGCTGCAGAGAAATTCATGATGGATGGATGTTGAATTTTGTCAAATGCTTTCCCTGTACTGGTTAGAATTACCATGTGGAATTTTTCTTCAGTCTGTTAATGCGTTGATTAACAGTAGATTATCAGTCTGTAGAATGCATTGATTTCTGTATTTTGGCCCTACCCTCCACATATCTTATTCATTAGGTCTAGAGTGGGGTTTCAATATTTGCATTTCTAACAAGTTCCATGGTGCAGGTCCAAGGGATTACACTATTTTTTTTTTTAACCGGTACAGGGGATCAAACTCATGACCTCGCGCTTGCAAGGCAGGCAGTTATGCAGCTGAGCTAAATCCCCAGCCCCGGGATTACACTTTGAGAACCACTTCATTAGAGATATGAGAGACCATGCAGGGTAGCAAGCACAGTTTGCCAGTGGCTTGGGTCTAGATTTAGCTCTGACCTTTGCCAGATGTGTGTGTGTTACACAGCTTTCCAAACTTATTTCTTATCTGTAAAATGAAATGGATAATAAGATGAAGGGTAAGAGAGTTAATGTGTAAATAAGTCAGCAAACTACTGTCTTACATGAAGCAAATGCTTAATAAATTCCACCTGTTTGCTCCTTACTATATAGTAAGTGAGAAAATTTAATGAGATAATGTATGTAAAGCCATTGGCACATGAAAAATACTCAGTATATGCTAGTTTCTTTGTTTTGTTTTTAGCAGCTTTATTTAGACATAATTCATATACTATATAATTCACCTGTTTGGAATATCTTGTACCATATTTACAGGATTATACAACAGTCCCATCATCACCCTCAACTTGAGAACATTTTTGTCCCTCCTAAAAAATTAGTGGTCAATTCCCATTTCTCTCCATTCCCAACCCCAAGTAACAACTGATCTACTCTACAGATTTGCCTATGCTGGACATTTTGTGCAAGTGAAATTCTGTAACACATGTTCTTTTATGACAAGTATAAGAGTTTAAACTTCTCAACATATTTATCAACACTTATTTTATCCCCCTACATTGTAAGAATCCTAGTGAATGTGAAATGGTAGTGCCTCATTGTGATTTTAATGTGCATTTACTAATGACTAATGTTGCTAAACATTTTTTATGTACTTATTGACCATCTACATATCTTTGGAGAAATCTGTTCAAATTCTATTTTAATTGGGCTTTCATTGATATTTGAATGTTGAAAGTAACATTTATCTTAGGAGAAATCTCACTTAAAATGTTCTATGCTTTTCATATATTGCTAGACAAGATTTGCTAACATTATTCTGGGAATTTTTGTGTCTTTATTTATGAGGAATGCTGATAGTTTTCTTTTTCTGTAATATCTTTGATGGTATGGGGCCTTGCTAGAATTAGTACTGTTTCTTCCTTAAATGTTGGGTAAAATTTGTCAACAGAACCCTCTGACTTGAGTTTTCTTTGTTGTAAGATTTTAAATAATAAAAATTAATTTCACTAATAGACTACTCAGGTTCTTTTTTTCTTCCATGACTTTTAGAATTTTTATTTCAAGGATTTGTTTATTTTATCAAAGTTGTCAAATATGTGGGCACAAAATTTGTATTTCCTTATTATCTTTTAATAGTGATCTCTGTAGTGAATGGTCCCCTTTCATTGCTGATGTTTGTAGTTCACGTCATATCTTTTTCTTCCTTAACTGGCTAGAGGTTCTAGACTTTGTTGATGCTTTTAAAAAATCAGATTTTGGCTCTATTGATTTTTTTTTAATTTTAAAACAAAGAACAAAAACGATGATACAGAATTTCAAAACAACATAATAGGGCTGGGAATTTAGCTCAGTGGCCTAAGTGCCTGCTTGGCAAGTATAAGGTTGTGATTTCAATCTCCGGTACCAAAAAACAAAACAAACAAAGAAAAACATAATAGTTTAACAGTGATTAATATATTGCATATTGTGATCTTCAAAGTAGTTGCTCAGATTACAAGATATAGGCATGAAAAAATGATCAAACGATGAAAGCACAAACCATTCCTTTTGATGAACAGACAGAGATTAGTAGTATAATAATCTATTGTGTGTGTATATATATACTATATATATATATAGTCTTTTCTTTCTTTTCTCCTTGCCCTTTATTGATTTCTTTTGGTTTTCTTATATGTTTTTTTCAAATATACATATTACAGGTACTCCTTAAAAGACAAGTTGAATCATATAGTATACTGTTCTGAATGTTGCTTTTTTTACTCACTTTCTCTCTCTCTTCTTTTCTTTTCTTTTCTTTTCTTTTCTTTTCTTTTCTTTTCTTTTCTTTCTTTCTTTCTTTCTTTTTTTCTTTCTTTCTCCATATCAGTACACAGATATCTATTGGATTCTCTTTAACAGATACACAGTATTCTGTAATATGCATGTATCATAGTTTAAATAACCAGTCTCTTTTGAAGGGCAGTTGAGACATTTCCAAACATTTTATTATTGCAAATACTACTGAAATGTACATTAATTATACATCTTTATTATATCTAGGAGTCTTTCAATGGAGTTTTGGGGGTCTTCTATGTAGAGTATCATGTCATCTGCAAATAATGATAATTTAACTTCCTCTTTTCCTATCTTTACTCCTTTTATTTTTTTCTCTTGTCTAATTGCTCTGGCTAGTATTTCCAGTATTATGTTGAATAGGGGTGGTGATAAGTGACATCCTTTTCTTAAGCCTGATTTTAAAGGTAAAGGCATTCAGTTTTTGGCCATTTAATATGATGCTGGCTGTTGGTTTGTTGTAGATGACCTTTGTCATATTGAGGTAGAGACCATCTATTCTGTTTCTCTGTAAGGTTCTTTCTTATCATGAATGGGTGTTGGATCTTATCAAAAGCTTTTTCTGCATCTATAGAAATGATCATGTGATTCTTACTTTTGGCTCTATTGATATGGTGGATTGAATTTATTGATTTATGTATGTTGAACATCCCTGCATGCCTGGGATGAATCCCACTTGGTTATGGTGTATAACCATCTTCTTGATGATTTGCTGCATCCTGTTTGCCAATATTTTATTGAGAATTTTTGCATCTGTGTTCATTAGGGAGATTGGCCTGTAGTTCTCTTTTTTAGTTGGGTCTTTCTCAGGTTTTGGAACTAGAGTAATATTTTCTTCCAGGAATGACTTGGGGAGAATTGCTTCCCTTTCAATTTCATTGAACAGTTTGAGAAGTGTCAGCATTAAGTCTTCTTTGTATTTCTTGTAGAATTCCGCAGTGAATCCGTCTGGGCCTGGGCTCTTCTTTGTAGGTAAGGACTTAATTTCATTTTCAATTTCATTAATAGAAATTGGGCTATTCAGCAGTTTTGCATTTTCTTGATCTAGCTTTGGTGGTTCGTATGTTTCTAGGAATCTGTCTATTTCTTCTGTGTTATCAAACCTATGAGAGTAGAGGTTTTCAAAATAGTTGTTGATAATCTTCTGTATTTCCACAGAGTCGGTAGTGATTTCACCTTTTTCATGCCATATTGCAAAATTTGAGTCTTTTCTTTCCTTTTTTAAATTAGGTTGGCTAGGGGCCTATCAATTTTATTTATTCTTTCAAAGAACCAACTCTCTGATTCATTGATTTTTTTGTATTGTTTTCTTAGTCTCTATTGCATTAATTTCTACTCTGATCCTTCTAATTCCCTCCCTTCTTTTGGCTTTGGACTTGGCTTGCTCTTCTTTTTCTAAATGTTTGAGGTATAGTATCAAGTTATTTATTTGTGTTCATTCTGTTTTCCTAATGTGGGAACTCAGTGCAATAAATTTTCCTTTGAGGACTGCTTTTATTGCATCCCACAGGTTCCAATAAGTTGTATTTGTATCTTCTTTTGCTCATAGATATTGTTTAATTTCTTCTTTAATTTCCTCTGTGACCCATTGATTGCTCAAGAGTGTATTCAATTTCCATGTGTTTGTGGGGGTTTTACAGTTTCTTTTATCATTAATTTCTAGTTTCATGGCACTGTGATCTGATAATATGCATGGGATAATTTCAATTATTTTGCATTTACTTAAATATGTTCTGTGGGCTAGTATATGGTCTATTTTAGAGAATGTCCTATGTACTGCTGAGAAGAATGTATATTCTGATGTTGTTGGATGGAACAATCTGTATACGTCTATCAAGTCCATTTGTTCACAGGTGTGATTCAGTTCTTTATTTCTTTGCTGATTTTCTGTCTAGTTGATCTGTCCATTTGTGTCAATGGCATGTTAAGGTCTCCTGTTATAATCGTGTTATTGCTTATTTGATTTTTCATTTCTGTTAATATTTGCTTTGTATAGCTGGGTGCTCTGGAATTTGGTGCATATATATTTAAGATTGTTATCTCTTCCTCTTAAAGTTTTCCCCTAACTAGTATGTAGTGACCTTCTTTATCTCTTCGGACCATTCTTGGTTTGAAGTTCACATTGTCTGCAAACAGAATAGCTACCCCTGCTTTTTTTTTTTTTTTTTTTTGCATTCCTGTTGCATGAAGTATTTTTTTCCAGCCTTGGACTTTCAGTCTATGAATTTCCTTTTGGGTTAGATGGGTTTCTTGTAGCATATGGTTGGACGTTGTTTCTTGATCCATTCTACCAGTCTGTTTCTTTTAATTGGTGAATTGAGGCCATTTACATTAATGGTTATAACTGTTATATATCATTTTATTGTAGACATGTTATCTTTCTGCTGTTGTATCTGTACCTTTCCATTCTGTTTAATTGTCTGTCCTTGTTAGTGGTTTTTTCCTATGTATATCTAGAATGTCTTTGAGTATTCTTTAAAGGGTTGGCTTGGTGATATGAAGTTCTTCGGCTGTTCTTTGTCATGAAAGTATCTTATTTCTCCATCCATTTTGAAGGACAGTTTTGTAGGGTACATCAGTCTGGGTTGGAAGTTGTTTTCCTTTAGGATCTGAAATACTTCACTCCATGCTCTTCTTGACTTCATTGCTTGTGCTGAGAAATCTGCTGTGATTCTGATAAGTTTCCCTTTATACGTGATTTGTCTTTTCTCTCTAACAGCTTTTAATATTCTGTTATGTTGGATTTCTGGGATAGTGATTATTATATGTCTGGGTGTAGTTTTATTTTGGTTATGGCTGTTTGGAGTTCTATATGCTTCATTAATCTGTGTATCAGTTTCCAGTCTCATGTTTTGGAAATTTTCAGCATCCCCCTGCCTCAGCCTCCCAACTGCTGGGATTACAGGCGTGAGCTACCACACCCGGCTTACAGTTTTAACTTTAATATTGAAGTTTATGATGCATCTTGAGTTGTCATGTATGATGTTGATATAGGGGAATGAAACTCCTGACCTACTATGTCCGTGAGTTCAAGTTCTCTAAAATCAAAGAATGAATTTTAGGAACAATGGAGGTTAAGAGTATAATATATTTATTGAGAGAAAGAAAGCTTATGTCTGAAGAGAGACAGAAGAGTCCCCAGGGGGTTGCCAAGGAGACTTGTCTTTTTTAGGGACTTTTATAGAGCAAAATCATGGGGCGAGACAGGTTCAAGGTGGGGGAAGACTGGGAACTCACAAAGCATGTGGGCATAAGGTGGGACACAACTATAATCAGCCAATAAGATTAGTAGTTCAGGTAAAACTGATTACATTAGGGACAAATGGGGAAGCGAGTCACGTAGAAAGGAGCAGTGACTCTTTCCTAGAGGGATGGGATAGTGATTCCAGGCTTCCTCAGGGTGCTAGGGAACTATTTAGTGTATCACTCCTTAGGATATGGGTGTATTTGTTTGGTCTTTTGTCTTGAGGCCTGACCTACAGCAGAAGGTATCTGTTTCCCTGGCAGTTGCCAGGTATCTGAGCTTATGCACTGGCTCCTTTGAGGACCTAGCCCTGTCTCACTGCCTATAATATTTTTAACTAACTTAGCTGCCCACAACAATGTAAGGTGTAGTTATCAAGTTTATTTTTTCCATAAGTATATCAAATTGTTCAAATACAGTTTTCTTAAAAAGTAAGTCCTTTTTTGCATTGACTTACTGTAGCACCCTAATTGAAAATTAGGTGTTCACATATTTGTGGAATTCTTTGTGAACTTTCCACTGTGTTCCATTATAAATCTATACTTATACTAACACTACACTCTTGATTATTATAGCTATATAGCAAATCTTCCAGTTTTGTTCTTGTTTCCCACAACTGTTTTAGGTATTCTTGGTCCTTTAGTTTTCTATATAAATTTTAAAATTGGCTTATCAGTTCCTACCCAAAAAAAGTCTCCTGGGTTATTGATTTGGATTGCATTAAATTTATAGATTAATTTGTGGAGAATTGATATCTTAACAGTATTGCAGTTTCTATAAATATGGTATCTATAAATATAGTATCTATAAATATGCTACACATATCTTTCTACTTATTTAGGTCTTCTTTAATTTATCTTAGCTGTATGTTATACATATATTGTTTAATTCATCTGTATTTCTGGTTTTGATGCTATTATAAATGATATGTTTTAAATGTTATTTTTCAATTATTCATTACTGATTTTAGAGAAATATAATCATTGTATATTGACTTTTATTCTATAATCTTAGTAATTCATTTTCTTGAATCCCTACGACTTTCTAACACATTGCAATCATGTTGTCTGTAACTAAAGGTTCTTTTACTTCTTTCTAACCTGCATGCTTCTGGGTTTTTTTCTTTCTAACCTGCATGCTTTTGGTTTCCGTTTCTTACCCTATTGCACTGGCTGAGTGGCGGCACACACTTGTTTTCCTAGCATTCTAGGAGTTTGAGGCAGGAAGATCAAAAGTTTGAGCCCAATTTGGGCAACTTAGTGGCTCAGTGAGAAAAGGTAGAGCGGTAGCTCAGTATGAAGACCCTAGGACAGTCTTTTCAAAACTTTTAGAGCTTTCATTGATAACCAACAGCTCGCTGTGGCATGCATGCAGTAGGTTTGCTATCACTGCTGTAGAATGAATCCCCAGTACCAGAAAAATAAAAACTTGGTGGGAACAGATATGCCTTGTTCCTGATCTTCAGGGGAAAGAATTCAGTTTTACTTTGTGAATCATTTTTCTCTCTTCTATATATTTGGCAGAATTTGCTAGTGCAACCGGTTTTTTTTTTTTTTTTCCTTTCTTTTAGTGCAACCATTTCAACCTAAGTTTTCTTTGAGGGAAAGGTTTTTAATTTAAATTCAGTTTCTTCATACCAGGCTTATCTGATTTTCTTTTTTATTTATGTCATTTTCAATAATTTGTTCATTCAAAGAATTTTCCATTTAATCAAGTGTTGAGTTTCTTAGCATCACTTTTTCGTGTTCTTTTGATATCTTCTAATGTCAACAAGATCTATAATAATATTTGTTCTTTTGTTTCTGCTATTAGCAATTTGTGTTTTGTTTTTAGATACTTGTGGCTAGAGGTTTATCAGTTTTATTGATCTTCTCAAAGAAAAGCTTTTAAAGCATTCAATTTGAATTTCTCTTTGTTAGTCTGTTTCTGTTTCATTGATTTCTGCTCTTTATTTTACTCATTTTTTAGTATAACTTGCTTTTCTTTTTCTAGCTTTTTAATGTGAAGATTTAGATCATTGATTTTAAATTTTTCTTAATTTCCAAAATAAAAATTTAAAGCTATGAATTTACCTCCAAGTACTACTTCAGCTTCATCCCACAAATTATATGTTGTTTTTCCTTTATAATTTTTAAAGTATTTTTTAGTTTCCTCTTATTATTTGATCCATTGGTTAGTTAGAAGCATGGGGTTTAATTTTTTGTGTACTATACTTGTTTCTTTTCCACAAAAGACAAGTTTTTTTTTTTTTTTTGGTTTTTTTTTTTTTTTTGTATTAGAATTCAACTCACAGCCTTGCACTTGACAGGCAGGCGCTTATGCCCACTAACCTAAATCCCCAGCCCTTTCCACATCTTTTTTTTTTTTTTCTAATTTAATTTTAAAGTAGCCAGAGAATCTCCTTTATATCATTTTAAATACAGCACTTAATTTATGGCCCAGCATACACTCTGTCTTGGTGATTGTTTCATTAATTTTTGTAAAGAATGTGCAGTTTTCTAATGTCAGTAGTTCAGTTTTGTTGATGGAAAAAGACTCTTAAAGATTCAGTTCTAAATCCACACTTTTTTTTCCTCTACTCCCATCAACTGTACTATATTGGATTAGATCATAGCATTGAAACTTCTTTCGTAATTATAAATCTATATCTTTCATTTCTGTGTTCACTTCATGATCAGAGCCTGGCCAAGATCCCCAACTGCCTATATGAGGGATATGGAGAGAGGATGAAATAAGAGACAAATTTAGTAATACTTAATGAGGGGCTGAGAGGTCAGTGCCTCAGGATGGGCAGAGACAAAGACACTCCAAGCCAGTCACTATTTATTAGGCGGGGGGGGGGTGCTTTTTCTGAAGCAACGTAGAGGTTGTGGTAGAATGGACAAGTTTAGCATTATAAAGTAAACAAACCAAAATCCATCCCCACACCTGGGTGTTAATCTCATTGATGGAGAGAGGAAGGTGATTTTCACCTTCGGACACTTGGCCCACAGGGCAGGCCAGGCAGGAGGGCCTCCGGCAGATAATGGATACTGTGTCAATTTATAATTTGTGGTCCCCAACACTTCATGTTCTCTCAAGCTTTGTCATGAGTTGTGTGGACATTCAGATGTTCATGTCATCTTGATAAACTGAATCTTTGGTCATTATGAAATTTCCCTCTGTATTTCCCTGCTTTCTGAAGTTAGTAAGACCACTCTAGCTTTTTTGTGATTGTTTTTGAATGTTGTTTCTTTTTCCAGTCTTTTAGTCTTTTCTAGTCTTTTTCTAGTCTTTTACTTTTAATTCATCTGTATCTTTTATATTTAAAGTTTATCATGGAAAGTATGTGATTATCCTATCTATATTTTTTAATTTTGTAGATACCCTCTAATGAGTTTTGCTTTTTTAAAAACCTGTGTGATAGGACTAAGAATGTAACTCAGCAGCACAAGTGCCTGCCTGACAAGTGTGAGTTCATGAGTTCAATCTCCAGTGCCCAAAAAAAAAGTCTGATAAAACTTCTGACTTTTAATTGAAATGTTGAGAGTATTTTAATGTAGTCATTGAGATGCTTGAATTTACGTTTTATTTACACTTTTTCTAAAGAGCTCAAGTATCACTATGCTGTCCAGGCTGGTCTCACACTCCTAAGTGATCTTCCTGCCTCAGTCTCCTGAATAGCTGAGGCTACAGGCAAGTGCTACCGTGTCTGGATTGATATGCTTGATTTCAAATCTACTATTTTGTTATTTTTTTTGTCTCATTTATGTTTTGTTCTATTTTTCTCTTTTCTTGTTTTATATTGTATTATTTTTAGTATTAATTTTTAATTTAGTTTTTAATTTTTATTAGCACATAGCTATGCGCTCTTTTTTCTTAGTGGCTGCTCTAGAGTTTACATTATGCATCTTGGACTTAGCAAGCTTACTGTCTCAGCTGTGTCCTGTTTTCCTCTGCATGTAATATAATGCTGCAATTCACTTATTTTTATGTTTCATATAACCAGTTATCTTCAAATAAAACTTAAACATGAGAAAATCAGCATCTTTTAGCACAGGTACCTTCTCCAGCCCTCTTTATTCTTTTGTATGGAACTGAATTTCCATTTGGTATAATTTTCTTTCAGCGTGACCAATTTCTTCTAACAGCTTTTACAATGCAAGTCAATTAGCAACAAATTCTCTCAGGTTTTACTTGCCTAAAATTCTTCCTCATTTTTATTTTTCAATGACATTTTATAGGCTATGTAATTCTAGTTTGTTGGGGTTTTTTTCTGCAGTACAAGAATACTATCCCTTTGTTTTCTGGCTTACATGCCACACCTTCTTAGCATATCCATTCTCAGGGTCCCAGTGGCCAAATTCCAAAGCCAAAAGTGGCCCCCAGATGACTGTGAACAGACATCTTGCTTCATAGAATCTCAGCACCTGATTAGTCTGAAAATCTTCTGTTGCTATAACAAAATATTTAAGGCTAGGTACTGTATAAAGAAAACAGAAAAAAAAAGAAAAGAGGTTTGTCTTACATTTTTGGAGGTTGAAAGTCTAAGAGCAAACATTCCCATCTGTTCAAACTCTAGTGAAGGCCTCACATCAGGTAACGTCTCGTTATCCACAGTGGTGGAAGCATACAGAATACATCGCGTGGCAAGACAGGAAGCAAGGGGAATTTAGGGGATTGGCCTTACTCTTTTTATAACAACTCACTAGGATTCCAAAAGAATTCTGTTAATCCCTTCTGAGGGTGATGACCTCATTGACCTATTCACATTCCACTAGGCCCTACCTCTAAAGGTTTACCATCTCTCAGTACTGCCACACTTGGGACCAAGCTTCCAGTGCAGGAATCTTTGGGCAACAGATTCAAACTGTACTGAAATTATTTCAGCACTCTCAACATTGAAGGAAACCAGAAGTAGTGCTCATAGTATGGGAGTAGTGACTCTAAAGTGAAGATCTAGCAAAGTGTTTAGTGAAGTGAATGGTAAAGTGATACTAAATTTTTAGTGAGGATGGTGGCTATTATTGTTGCCTAAGTCTCTGCCTTTGAAATGTACTTTAAGAAATGAGGCCTTTGACCAGAATGTAATTCAGTGGTACAGCATTTGCCTAACATGTACAGGCCCTGGGCTTGATTCCCAGTGCAGCATAAGGCAAGTGGATCACGGGAGGTTACTTATGGGACACAGCAATGCTAAGACCCCAAGACGCTTTTTTCCTAAAAGCACAACCTTCCAAAGTACACACACATGAGTACACGTGCATGCATGCCCAAGCACATGTGCACACACATGTGTTCAGTTAGTTCCACGTCTTCTGACACTAATGGATCTTGGAAAAAGACACCAGAAAGTTCTCAGCCACAGGGTGACCTATGTAAGGGGAGCTGCATCCAGGCCAGTCTGAGATGGATCTTGGTTGGAAACTTGGCCCAAAGATGTGGGATCTCTGAAGACTGTAATTCAAGCCTGCCTGACAGTGGGGTTTCAGATTCTGCTGGATTGCAATTCTAGCATCTACACAGATTGCATGATAGAGAATCACTAGGTGCATTCAGGTTTCTTCCTGAGTTTTGCAGCCTATGTGGTAGGTCCTTGGGCAGTTGAGAAGGTTCCAATCGGCTCAGGGGACCTGGCATTGCTTGGGCTTTGAGGAGTATCCTGTGGCTCAGGCAAGCAGCTGCTGAGGGTTAGGGTCCCCAGAACTGGTGTAGAAAGCCCTCTGGCATAGCCCTTGGTAGGCAAGCATCCCTCCCTCTCTACTGCTTTTCTCTCTGCCATCCTCACCTTGGTCCAAACCTCTACCACATCTCCACTGGAAGATTCCCTGAGTCAGTTTAGAGCTTTCAAAGATACAAACATCACACTGTGGCAGTCTGTCCTGCCCAGGTATCAGCTTCCAGCCACCACGACTTGGCAGTTGGAAGTGGTCCATTTGTAACAATTGGTCACCTTTACTTTCTGAATAAATTCTATCATTTCTTGGAATTTCTAATGTTTTATTTCTTTTAGAAAATACAAACCATTTATTAATTTATAAAAAGAAATGTAACTGTCAAGAACCCAGAGAGTAAAGCTCACTAATCCTATATAGGCAGTTATTCTCCCCAGGTGGCCAAGCTAGCAGGTGGTCTGGGCAAAGGCAGTCAGGGAGGTTGAGGGTAATGCTGTTCATCCACACCCCCTCAAGAAAAGAGCTGGCTAACATCCCACCTCATTTGTCTCTGGCCAAATTCCTTTTAAGCAGCTTCCTCCCTGAATGTGGACTTTTCTGGAGCCTCATTATGTTGAAATTGATTTTCTTCTTTTGCAAAAACTGCTTGGGTAGCTTTTTACCAAGCTAAGCCTCAGAAGCTACCTGCCAACAGTGGTGACTGCTCAGCTCCTCCTAGCAGGGTTCTGTGGGTGGGAGCAAACCACCCTTAGTCCAGCAGGCACATCTATGGAATTGGTTGCGGGGGTAGACAATGGTGCAGCTGTGCTTAAATGAGCCTGACCACTGCCTGATTTATGGAGAAGTGTGGGTCTGCCCCATGGGGGCTTCACCTTTTACAAAAGCAGAATCCAAGGCCCAGAGCAGGGAGGGACCCTACACAGTTACACAATTAGTAACTTTAGACGCATTACCACGTTAACATTAACACTTAAGCTGAGACCTGTCCACCCAGTAGTCTTACTGTTGGCCTGGAACTTGTAGAAGACAGAGAACAAGGAACTGGCTTAGGGGTTGGAATGACCTAAAAGTCTTCCAATTCTATGAGTGTCTTCTCTGGCCTCCTTGACCCTCATCATTAACCTCTCCCAGTCAGTTCTGGATAGGGCTCAAAGCTCTAGTAGCTCAAGGGTACTTTTGAGTTCCTGAGGTCCATGGGTCATGAGGGAGGCCTGTCCCGCACCCCTTGGTGTCCTCCAGGAAGAATTTCAAATACCTGCAAATAAAAGAGTATTTGCTGGGCTCCCAGTGGTCCAGGGGTCAGAGCAGAATATATAGAACTTGGGAGGAATCTAAATAGGCTCCCAAAGAAATTCTACCTGGCCCCTTTCTCCTGGCCGCACTCTGGGACCATTCATTTTAACCACAGTTCTCATGTGCCTCTATCTAGTATTGCTATTAGAGACAGCCCTCCAGAGATGGCTTCAGATGGCTGTCCCTCCAGCTTTGTCTTGACCTCAGTCCTGGCAGGTCTGACTAGTCAGGGCTCAAGGACTGACTCCAAGACACATAGCCTACCATGTATGTGTCTCTCAAAGGGAAGTTTCTGTTGGCCCTCCTGGCATCAAACCACTCTCTTACTCACATTCTAGCTGGGTCATGGGAATGCAGTCCCCATGCTGTGCAACATATTCAAGTATTCACTGAAGAGTCTTCGTTGGCGTCAAGCAGTTTGGCCATTTAGCTCAGGAAATCCTGCAGGAATTTGTTTCTTTGCTACTTATACTTTGCCTTTCTCTATAGAGTTTCCTGATTTTTTTCCCTTGAAGATGAATCCACTTTTCTGGCCAAGTGATAATGAATGATGCTATGCTCACTGCTCCTCACTCTAGGCTAAGCACTGCATTAACAGATACTAAGCCTTCTTACAGATAGAAAACTGAGGTTAATTGTTAAGTGGTTGTGAAAGGTCACAGCCATGCGAAATAGTAAAGTGGGACTTCCAGGCCTTCCTGAGTGATAAAACAGGAGAGCATTTCTCACTTGGGCCATTTCACTGGGTTGGAGGAGGTTGTTTAAGAACTGAACCTGCCCATCTGTCCAGCAGAATAGTGAGATTCTGCCCCTGCAGGCCCAGTGGGTCTCTTTTCCACCCTCTCTCTGGAGCTCAGCCTCCCTAGCCTGTCATAAATGTGGATGGGAACCTCCCCAGGGACCCCACTGGCCACACTGTAGCCAGAGAGGTGGAAGGGCACCAAGAGGTTTTGTAGGGTTAGAAAGAGATGCATTGCAAGAACTATGCCACTGAGGTCTGGCCTGGGGAACAAGTCATGGGGAGAATCACAGGACAATCAGGTTGTGATTTGCTTATTTTTTATTCTATTTTAACTCAAGAGATAGGAATGGCACAAGTACACACACACACAGAGAGAGAGAGAGAGAGAGAGAGAGAGAGAGAGAGAGAAGAGAGAAGAGAGAAGAGAGAAGAGAGAAGAGAGAAGAGAGAAGAGAGAGGAGAGAGGAGAGAGGAGAGAGAGATTTGGACTATTTTAACCCCAAAGCATCCTAATTTGCATGCCACCTTACAGTCGACAGAACATTTTCCAGTCCATTATCTCTGAGGTCATTCATTCAGCAGGTTCCTATTTAGCACCTCCCATGTGCCCACCTCTGGGATATAGGGGCATGAGGCAGATGCAGCCCCTGCCCGCTCAGGGCCCCATGACTTCTGGTGATGGAACACCTTTCCTTTCCTCTACCTCCCTCCATCATTGATACCTGGGTGGGACCCATGGAAAATTCTTTAGGGTAATTGCATGGGCCTTAGATAATTTCCAGGGATAAGCAGTGATGGCTGTGTTCAGGCCAGGAAAATGTAAACTAGTAGTTTCCAGTGACCTGCCCAACAGTGCCAGCGCTGACTGAGACAGATCTGTGGGTTCTCACATGTGAGTTGTCGAATGCTTGGTTTAGAATTTAGTCTCTCTTGTTTTGGTCTTGAGACAAATCTTGGTGTTATATCAAATGAAACACTCACAAAGGAGGGTCTTTTTGTCCATTAAAGGATCATTCTCACTGGTCAGGGAGGGCTGACCTTCAGCTGAGTGACTTGTTCTGATGTGTCTGCCTAGCCTGTTGGTATAGCCCTTGGTTTCAAAAGAGTCAGGCCAAAGGCAGCATCATTCAGCATGCCAACAAAGACAGAAAGAAACCCTCCTTTTGCAGCCCAAACAATTGATGCCACAGGGAGCCATGCCTCAGACATGGATAAGATACTGGCAGGTGCTCCCAAGTAGTCAAGTCCTAGAGACTGAAGATCTATATGGTAATAGATGAAAAAGCAAAACACCAAATTGAGTTTGTGCTATATGGATGAAGGCTAGGCTTTAGTGTAGAAATAAAGAATTGGTTTAGTATCTCGAAATATCAGGATAATAGAAGACAATTTTTTTCATTTATTTGGTTTTCCAGGAAACAACACAGGGTATAGGAGCGGGCAACCTGGGATCCAGGATGCCTGGAAATCTGCCTGGCTCTCTTTAGCCTTGGTTTTCTTATCTGTAGAGCTGGACTAGAGCTGTAGGAAACAAATATGCCTCAATGTCTATGGCTAGAACCTGGCACTATGGGATGTCAAAGCTAGCAGGACTTTAGGTTATCTAACCCCACTGTTCTCATTGTGCGTAGAGGGTTAGAGGCTCTCAGTGGAGGCTAGGGCAGAGCTCACCCTGGAGAGGGCTCACTGTTGTCTAGAAACCAACTAACCCGGGGGAGGCTGGTCCTGGGATGCAGGCAGGTCCCTGGTCTAAACCCAGCAGGTCAGAGAAAGGGAAAGGAGCCCAGGTTCTTCACTTTCTGCCCTTCTCATTCCCATTACATAGACTTTTAAGTGGGACACCTGGGAACTGGGTTGCAGCACCATGAGCAACTTTCTCAGCAGGGCTGGCACAGGGTTCATCAAGCAGCCTTCTCTCTTCTCTCTCTTCACCTTTTGGGTAAGACTCAAACCTAGACAGGACTCATGAGAATGCTTGAATGGCCTGGAAAGTTTCAGCTGCCACAGTGCCCATCCAGGATAAGCACCTGTGTCCTGTTGGGGAGTCCTGTGAAAGCCCCAGTTGGGATGGAGGAGGTAGGTGGGCTGAGCACTCTGCTGGCCTGAGGAGGCTGTGGGTGGCAGGTTGTCTTTAGCATCACAACAGATGCCATAAGTGGAGCATACATCTCTATTTTTATGTTCCATCTCTGCCTGTATTTATTCCCTTGGAGGTTGGCCCAGCTACCCGGAGCTGTCTGTCATCCTGAGGACAACTGAGGACAGGGTGCAGCTCCCGGTCACAGCCTTCTGCTGAGGAGAGAGAGCACTGGCTCCATGGACAGCTGAACTTTTGCTCACACTCCCAAAGTTTTCACTTTTCATTTTGCTCATGCGTTGACCGTGTGTGCCCTGGCTCCCTCCAGGCAGAGGGCAGGAGGAAGGAGGCAGGTTCCCTCCAGGATTTGTTATTCAGCCCAGGGATCCCTAGAGGAGATAAGAGATTGATCCAGCACAATATTAGTCTTTAGGTCCCTGTTTATTAGATGAGGTTTCTGCCCTTGCAGCTCCATAGAGTGGGCACAAAGCTTGGCTTTTATGTGGTGGGCATGGGGGCCCTTAGATCCTCCTCAGCCTTAGGAATAGCTTTCCTTGGGGAAGGTATCTTCCCTCTCCTAGATAAGTTATCAGAGAGCCTGGATGCAGTCTCGCCAGGTTCCCAAAACAGTGCTACTTGGCTCTCTGTGATGATCTTATACCCACTGCTGTTCTGCCAATTAGAAGCCTCTGGTCTTGGGCCCACTCCTAGACTTTCCATGACACCCTTGCTTCTCCTGGATGTGATGCTTATGGAATGCTATATAATATGTGGAAAGGATGTGACAGGTAAGCATAGAGGAAGCAGCCCCTGAGCAACTAGATGTTCATTCTCAGGCATGCAGAAGTTACTAGGCATCCTCCTGCACTCCCACATCAAAGATCAAAGCAGATTTCTTTTTTTACTTCTTTTCTTTTTTCTTTCTTTCTTTTCTTTTCTTTTCTTTCTTTCATACTAGAGAT
The DNA here is from genome assembly GCA_004027455.1 of Hydrochoerus hydrochaeris. Lineage (NCBI taxonomy): Eukaryota > Metazoa > Chordata > Mammalia > Rodentia > Hydrochaeridae > Hydrochoerus > Hydrochoerus hydrochaeris. The sequence goes on along the minus strand of PVLA01002760.1, from coordinate 182,525 downwards.
TGAATCCAGTGCCTTCACATAAAGCTATATCCCCAGCCTTTTATTTATTTTTTTTAAACAGAAATATCCTTGAGTTGCCCAGGCTGGGCTTAAATTTACAGTCTTCCCGCCTTAGCCTCCCAGCATGCTGTGATTACAGGCATGAACCATAATGCCCTGGGTAAGGCAAGCTTCTGTCTCTGTTATCGGCATTCAGCTGATTGGAATCTGTGATCAAGTTCAGGACGCTTAACAAACCACCTAAAATCCAAACAAGTCACTTAAGCTGCTGTATTTGAATATTGGAGGTGCTAATGCTGCACATCAGAACTGGCTGTGTTCTGTAGAGGGAGCAGCACCCCCAACAGTTCTCATTTGAAGCCAACACCAACTGCTTTTGCTTCTCTTTCTCCTTTGAGGCCAGTGGTGGGATGTCTCTGCACAGCAGACTAGGAGACATTAGAATGCACAAAGCCCATGGCACTCAGCATAAATAAAGGCCCTGCCATGGGAGGCTGGAACCAGAGAGGAATGACTGCTCATGGAAAAGGCCATGGGCTAGAAAGCTGCCAGGGCTCAGACTAGGCCCTGCCCACTTCCAGTCCTGCATATTTGGACTCAGCTCTAGAGGGAAGAGAGAGACAGCAGTGCTCATGCCCTCTGACTACACTATTGACCCCAGGATACACCACTGGCCAGATCTAGTCTTGTTCATAACTGAAGGTTAGATTTCAACCCAGGGCACAGTGGCTGTCACACTGCACTGATGTAAGCACCCTTGCTAGGGTGAAGGGAGTTGTGAGGGGATTAGGGAAAGATTTTTCTTTTTTCTTCTTTCCCCAGAGGCCCTGCCCCAGCTTCTGGGCATGCAGAGATGAACAGAAGCCACCACATTCTTCTTAAATATTTGGACTCTGCTGGGGATTTAGCTCAATGGCTTAAGCGCTTGCCTGGTAAGCACAAGGTTGTGAGTTCAATCACCAGTACAAAAAAACTCACAAAATTTGGATTCTTCTAGATGGCCAGAAGCTGGGGGAGGACCCATTGCTGGGGAGCCATGGAAGGGAGCCTGAGGGCTCAAGGGACTGCTTAGTTGAAGTCACTCTTACTTGGCTTTGGGCAGAAAGAGGCGAAAAGATATCCTGGTCATGGGGCATGTGTGCCATGGCAGTGCAGATGCAGGAAAGCACACAGGTATTCAGTGAGTCCATGAGGCCTCCATGTATGGCACCAGACTGGCGGAAATGCCAAGATGGAGAAAAGCTGTGAGGTTTCTGGGAGTTTTGCCACAGAGGGCAGTAAGTGTCCTGGTTTCTTGATACCCAGAGGTGGATAAGCCGTCTTAAATGTCCATCCCTGCTGTGGATGCTGATAGGGCTCCCAGTTTTTTCCTTTGGGGCTCTGCCCTTGGTTCCCCTTTTGTCCCTTGCTATTTCCTTCCACTGCAGTCTGGTCCCTCTGCCAGAATCTGTCTCAGCAGCATCTGCCCAAAAAACTCATCCAACCCAGCAATGGATGTGGTACAATGGAAGCCTAAGCCAAGGCCCCTACTCAGGATCACTGTCACCTCTAGCTTCACCACTGGTCATTCTGGACCTTGATCTCAGGGAGCAACTTGTATAGGGGAGAGCAGAACCAGGCTGCCTTTAGAGAAACAAAGAGTCTGTACAAACAGGATGGCTGCAGGAAGTCTGCATGTTACCTCTCTCCCTCACCCTGTACTGCCTTTTGGTTTCTGGATTTCAAAAGGCTGGCCACCCCCACCCTGAAAGCAAGACTTCTCTACAGAGAAACTTGATCCATTTTCTTCCAAAAATGAAAACAAAACAAACCTTTGATTCTAAAAATAGCCCACCTGGCACCTCAGTTACCATGACAACCTGTACTTTCTAGGTGCTTCCTGAGGAAGGGTTCTGGCTCTTATGGTGGTGTCCAGGGGGCTCCTAAGCCAAAGGGCTGGGGAGAGGCCCAAGAGGGGAGCAAAGGAAGGCACACAGTGAACACTCAGTGAACCCAAGACAGTATCTGTGCAAATATCAGCTATGATGATACAAGGGGCAGAGTAGCTTGGTAGCCCATGAGCTTATGGCCCTGGCATGCATTAGGTCCCTGCACTATGCTGGCCACACACTAGGTATTTCACATTCTTCCCAGAATAGGGATTATATCTCCAGCTCACAGACTGACACACTTTACCCCAGCCACATGGGGTCAGACACACGACCACCATGCTCCACCCAACAACAGCTTCCTTGCAGAGGACCCAGAAAAGATGGTATGACAGGTACACCAGGTTCTCTGGGGAGGCTAGAGAGACTTGTGAGGTCTCTGTACCCACAAAGGGGTCTTTGTGATTAACTAGAGCATAAAGAGACCACCCCCCAGGACAGTGAGCCAGACTTAATGACCAACCATAGAATAAGAATGTGGCAGGCATTATACTCAGCCATAGCATTTCTGCGTCATGGACAAATAGTGACTCCTAATGATGCCTATGCACTGATTTCCAGAACCTGTGGCTAGATATGTTACTTCATGGGAAAAGGAACTTTGGCAGAGGTGATTAAGTCATGGATCTTGAAATGAGGGATTAGCTGAGATTATCTAAGTAGGCCCAGTATAAACACAAAGGTCCTTATTTTTAAAAAAAAATTTTATGCTGGATTTTAGTTTTTATTTTTATTAGTACATGTTTGTAGGACATAATGATTACATTCATCATGGGGAGTTGGTCCATGTATGTGACTCATCTTAATTCTTTTTACTTACCTTTCCCTCTCTTCCATCTCTTGGTCCCCTTCCCATTTGCAAACAATCTATCCTTGTTTCCTATTATCTTTTATTTTGCTCTTTAAGTTATTCATACTATATATCATACTTTGGGTTTGTTATATAGAAGCAATGTGATATTTAAACTTGTATGTCTGATTTATCTCACTTTTGTTGTCCTAAGGTACATTCATTCTCCTATAGATGACTCAAGTTTATGCTTCTTTTCAGCAGGGTAGTAGTCCATTGTGTATAAATACTACATTTTTTTAATCCATTAATCTGTTGATAGGCATGTAAGAGGGAGGGAGGGAGGGAGAAAGAGAGAGGCAGTGAAGAGATGGGGAGAGAGGAGAAAAACATTGAGATTAGATGCTCCTCACTTCAGCTTTGGGGATGAAAGGGGACCCAAGCTAAGGAATGAAGGCAGCTAGAAAAGGCAAACATGTTCTCCAGAAAGAACATGGCTCTGCCTCTGCCTTGATTTTAGGACTTCTGACTTCCAAAACTGTAAAATAATATACATGCTGTTTGGAACCATTATGTTAGTTTCCTGGGGTTAACAAATCACCACAAATTAATGGTTTAAAACAACATTAGTTTATCTCTCACAGTTCTGTAAGCCATAAATCCAAAATTAAGGTATCAGTGGGGCCATGCTCCTTCTGAAGGCTCTAGCGGAGAACCTGTGCCATGCCTTTCTTTTCTGATGTTGGCAGAAATCCTTGGTGTCCTTTGGCTTGTAGACATAGCTCTTCAGTGTCTGCTTCTGTCCCCATATGTCCCTATGTCTTTTCTCCTCTTCTTATATTCATATTGGATGGAGTCTCAGTTTTCTAGTATGATTTCACCTTAACTAACTTAACTGCATCCACATCAATCTCTCCAAATCAGGTCACATTCTGAAGTTCCAGGAAGGACAGAAATTTTTAGAAGGAGGCACTAGCCCACCCTCTGAAGCCACTAAGGGCTAGAAATTCGTATCCCAAGAAAGATTCCTAGGAATGAGAGGCCACTGCCACACTCTGATGGCCCTGCCAAGCCAAAATGGACAGTTGTGACTGCTGCCATTTTGTAATACTCTGGTAACTTGAGTTTTGTGGATTTCTCTTAAAAAAGAATCCTTCCATCTATCTGGAAGGATTAAGGGATATTTTAGGAATCAGTGCTTTCCTACAAATTAAGGGATATTTTAGGAATCAGTGCTTTCCTACAAATGCTCCTGTCTGTAAATAGGAGAGGATACATTTTTCATGGTCACTTGTTCCATGCAGTTCCATCGTCTAAGGTCTGGCCTGTGCTGTATTTCCCAGCTCTGTGTCCAGCTTAGAGGCAATGCTCGATTATCCTTTCTGTGCTCTACAGTCTGGAGTTGCTGTGTGCCTTTGTTGCTTTAGGCAAGGAGACCCAGAAGCATCATTGGCAAAGAAAAGCATAGTGAGTCCCAGCCCCAGGTACCCACCATCCTGGGGAAGTCATTTGCAGTGGCAAACACAATTCTTTGGCTCTGAATTGTCCCTGGGAAAAGGCAGGGTCTTCTCTACCTTTCCTGCTTGGATGTCCTTGTTTCAGTAGCCTCATCCTTTGGAGGTGGTAGAGCAACTTGCTAGGATCTTGGTTAACTGCTTTCCTGTGAATGCATAATCTAATTATTCCAGGAAGCCCCAGGAGAAGGACAGAAAGTGCCCTGTCGGCAAACAACTGGCCATTTGCAGAGCAGGGAAAAGGGGAGAAAGAAGCTCCTGACACCTGCCTCCTGTCCTGGGGCTTTAATTCACCCGCTGTAGCACCACCCTGGTTTGGTTCCTTGGGTTACCATCCTCCTCTGTGAGCCATGTCTTTACAAGCCTGAACTCTTGAACAGCTCTTGAACGGCATGTGGGCTCCCACTTGAGCTGCTATTCTGTGACTGCCCAATGGTAGCCCAGATGCCCCCCTATGCTGAGCCCTCCTGCTTAGCTGAGGACACAGGTGGCTGGGCCTGAAGTCCCCCTCCAGTGTAAACAGTCTGGCTCTTCCCTCTTCTTGGCCATGTTGATGTCTGAGACAGGGAATGGGATGAAATAAGCCATTAGGGTATGGTAAAATACTTCCAGAAAAGTCCTGCAAGAAGCTGCTCACCATGAAGGGCTTGAGTTGGGCCTTACTATCTGACTCAAAGTCACACAATCAGATGTGCCTCTCCCTGTGTTGCAGCTCATCTCCCAGGCCAGTTTCCAAGAGGTCCTTTCTGTGTGTGACTTGCAGTGAGACACAGAATGGCTGGGGGAGCCACGGGGGAGAATGCAGGCTTGCAGCCTGGCCATGTGGGCTGGGGTCTCCACCACTTGCTCACTGTGTGACCATCCCACTCCAGCCTCAGTTTCCCAGTTTCCTCCCCTATAAAATGAGGACACAAGGGGTACACAGGTTGAATGAGTTATTTACCTAGTGTGTTAAAAATTTCTGATACCTTGTATTAGCCTCAGCTGCCTCGCCATGGTCATTATGGTTGTCATTGCTGTCTAGTGTAGGAGGCCTACTGTCTTGCCTAGCTACTTGTTTGCTGACTGGTAGGAAGTTGCTCCTTCCAAACTGACTTCTGCAGCCTCTGGGACCCCAGTTAGGTTTGGATACAATTTACCCAACAGAAATGCCAGCTTTCTGAAGAGCTGGCATGTAGTCCAAATGAATGAGGCAGAGTGGAATCAGCCTACAGTGGATCTGCAGAGGTCGGCAGAAAGTGAGCGGGACCACCCTGGGACCAAGAGAAAGCAGTGTGCAGCTGAGAGTGAGAGAGCGGGAGAGAAATGCATCAGGTCAACCAGAGGGTGCAGCATTGAACCTAGACATAGAGTGGGCAGAAAGATCTTCACCAGGTAGAAGGCAGGTGCCACATGCACTTTGTGTTCCTTGGCTGGTTTCTTGCTCCCAGCTGCTGCCCGGCAAAGGCAGTCTCTCCAATTCACTTCTGCCTTTTCCCAGCCCCTACTGTCAGGAGACCCCTCTTGAGAGGAAAGTGAGATATAACATCTTTGCCAAACACTGTTTGCCACTGCACCTCTGAGTGCCCCACAGTGTCCTTCATGAGCCAGCTGTCAACAGCTGGTGCAAGTATGTGATCAGAGGCCAACAGCTTACTGTCTGGTGGCTCTGCTAGCAAGCACATGGAATAGAGACTGCAGCTGACCTTCCTCCTCTCTCCTCCCAGGGAAGCTGTGAGGATGTTAGGACCCTCTGCCTAGGATTCAGGTCCTGAACTGTCAGCGGCTTAGTCATTGGAAAGAGCCTGTCCAAGGTCTAGGCCATCTCTGTCAGAGTAGCAGCTGGGTATGAGCTGTTTACTACATGTGTTGTTACTGCTGCTGATCTTGGCCAAGCCCCTTGTTTCCCTCTGAGCCTTAGTTTTCCCACCTGAAAGCACAGTGTGAGCCTGGATAAAGCAGGCCTATATCCTGGCCATTGCATGAGTGAAATGTCACTTAACAGCTGGAATTTAGCTGGAACCCTCTTGCTATCAGATGCCAACCTGGATTTGACTGACTGTATCTGATGCAAATGAGAAAAGTGACTGGCAGAGAAGATAATAGGGACTGAGAGCCATGCTGAACATTCTAGGCCAATGATGGTGAACCTTTTAGCGCTTTCAGTGATACAAACAGCCCACTGTGGCACATGTGCCATAGGTTTGCCACCACTGTTCTAGGCACTCTTAATGCATACATGTCCTACCTCAGTTACAGGGACATCCTTGTCCTCCTGGGCCTCCTCCCTGTTAGAAAGCTGTCCCTTTTCCAAGGGCCAGAGCTCACCTCCCTCCAGACTGCCAGTTGTTCTGATCAAAGACAGGCAGCAAGGACAAAAGTGATTTCTGTGTCACAGATACCAAAGGAGAAAAATAAGTGACACTAAGGCCAGGAAGCTAAGACCTACTCCTCCCCAGGGAAAAGTCTAAGTGACCCATCTCAGCACCTAGCTGGGGAATGTAACAGTAGCAGCTTCCTGCTCAGGCCCGGAGCAGACCTGGGCCTTCTCTTCCTTTCTGGAGATGTGTGGAGCTCACCAAAAAGGGCTATGGCTGCCCCCAGAGCTAAGAGCCCACCTGAGACCAGAGGTAGAGTGGAGAGGAGGCAGAGCAGTCTCCCGGTGGTCAGGGAAGAGGCTGAGGCTCTGTGCAGCCCATTGACGACACCAGAGTGGCTGGTGTGGACTAAGCCAGAGCTGCTGCCCTTCCCCCGTGAAACACATTTCATGGCCGGTGGGGGTAGAGGGCCGAGGAGAGACTCAGGAAAGTACATTGGACCTTTTCTGATTTTCTCTCTGGCAGTCCTGAGAGACAGACAGGAATAACTGTTGGCACCTGTGGTTGTGAGCCTGGGGCTGTCTCACACCCAGCCAACTCCCTCCACATCTCAGCTCTTCAGCAAAATGCCTCTTTCCCTGCCTCACTCCACCTGCCACCTGTCTAGCTCCTAGGCTCTTTTTTAGAGAGCTGCCTTCTCAGGATCTGCTGGCTCATTCTCAGACACAGGGCTGGGACTCAGGCTCCATCTTCCTGCATGCATCCTGGATGACGAAACCTACGGTACTCAGGCAGACCTCCATTGCTTCCACTGTTTCTTAAAAGGACTGGAATTTTCTAAAAGGTAATAGGGAGACATTGTGCTCAGGCTGTTGGTGGCAGTACTAATTCTGCTCTATTCACTCAAAATATGCATTCTTTCTTTTTTAAATTTTATATCTTGAGTTACAGATTTCTTTCATCTAAAAAAAGTCTTGCTGATTATTTCTGAAACAAGGCATTTCAGAAACCCCTTAGCAGATGTGGCTCTGGGACTCACAGCCAGCTGTCAGGCTCTTTGTTGTCCTGTGCCCACCATTGAGCAATAGTATTGCCAAATCAGCTGCTCCAAAAGGTCCCCAAAGCCCTGTACCCCCAGATACAGATTGGGTCAACAGGAAGGGAAGCTACAAGGGCACATGGATAGGTACGTGAGATGTTAGAGGTAGGGTGGGAATGGGGAGAGAGCCTCCTGTCCCCTACATGGAGACCCCAGAAGGCTGGCACTAAGAGGGGACTAGCTAGGTAGTCTGGCATGATTTCAGTTCTCAGAGCATCAGTTGCTTTATGTTTCCCTGTGGATAGTGCAGTGTCTACCCAGAAGCCAGGGTCTGCTCATGGAAGGTATTCTGTGAGTGAGTGGCCATGTTTCTTCAGGGGAAATGAGTGCAAACCAGCAGAAGGACTAGCCAAGTGGAGAGGGGAGGACAGGAAAAGAGAAGCTTTAACTATGGCTTGGGGTCTTCATGCAGGCTTTGGAAAAGGGATGGCATTGGTCTGGGCCTTAAAAGGATAAATAGGGTGAGACCTCAAGGAGGTAGAGGAAATATGAAGTTCCAGGTAGTGGGGGCACCACAGGATAAGCCCCAAACAGAAGCCCCCAAGCATTTTCAGGGGCAGAGACAAAATGAGGTTGCTCAGAAGGTGTTGGTTACCCTGGGTGAATCTGTAAGGCTGGAAAAGCGGCCTAGGCTAAATTCAGGGAGTGTCCATACCCACTGAACCATCTCTACCTTACAAAACAAAAACAAAAACTCTGCCTTTCCAGCCAGTTCAGCCCACCCTTCCCTAAGGGCTATAATTTAAGAGAGCCGATGCAGTGCCTGCAGCCCCCTTCAAAGACCAGTCCAATCTCTGTCCTTCAGGCTGGTCTCCATTTATGCCCCCTCCAGTGACTCATGCAAGCCTCTGCTGCCCGGGCAGGTCTGGGCAGTCACCTCATCATGGGCAGAAGCAACATCGGACACTTGCCTGCTCTGCCCAGTTTGGCCCATACTGTGCTGGTCCAAGTGACAACCCCAGCAACTCTGTTTCTCTCCACAGATGACTCTGGGGATGACGACGAAGGGACTGCCTCCCCAGCTGACAAGAGCAAACTCCAGTACACGCTTAAGAATCTCTCCCTGAAGTTAGATGACCTTAGCACATGCAATGACCTCATTGCCAAGCATGGGGCAGCACTCCAGCGCTCCCTGAATGAGCTGGATAGCCTCAAGATCCCCCCTGAGAGTGGGGAGAAGCTGAAGGTTGTGAATGAACGAGCCACCCTTTTCCGAATCACATCAAATGCTATGATCAACGTGAGTGCCCACCCTTGCCCTCCAGGCACAAGGGTCTCAAAAGGGAGGGTGCTCTCGGGCACCAGCCCTATGACCTCCCAGGGGGTGCCTGACAGACCATGCCTCCGATAATTTCCTGTGGCTCTAAGTCACTTTCCAAAGTACCATCCCACACACTGCAGCATCTCTGTGTCAGTTTCTCACAACTGTTGTTGAGTTAGGATTTTTATTCATTTTTTATTCTTCTATTTTATTTTTATTTTTTGGTACCAGGGATCAAACTCATGATCTCACACTTGCCAGGCAGGCGCTTGCAATGCTGAGCTATATCTCCGGCCCTTGAGGATATTCTTTTTAATTGTCTGGTTAGAAATTGAAATCGACTATAGAATCTGGTTGAAGCTCACAGGTAGTTCAGGAAGGTCAGGGCTCCAAGCTTAGAAGCCACCCCTGGTGAGCTATCTTGGCCCACATGATAGGGACATGGCTACTATACTGCTCCTGCCCTGGGTGCATTCTACCCAGCTGCAGGGAGATCAGAGCCCACATCAGCATGGCAGAGGGGGCAGATATATGTGGTAGTGACTGGGGTTGGGGTTCCCTTAGTTGGGAAAGCTTTAAAACTCTGCCAAGGGTTGTGCCAACCTGATAGTAGCTATATACAAACTCAGCAATCACAGAATGCAAACTAAGGCACCCTCTCTGGGTTCTGGAAACCATGTTGTTGTGATTGGGAGCCAGAAGGAGTTACGCGTGGCACGAAAGCAGTATTTGACTATGTTTTTGGCTGTTCCTCTTTCTGCCTGGTGAACATCCCCCTTGGACTGACTGCAACAGCCTCCTCCCAAGGACAGCTTCCTAGAGAGGTACATCTGCCCAATAGGTTTCAAGCACAAGGAGCCTGGGTGGCATGCTGGGAACAGGGATCGAAGGCAGATATGTGCAGAGGTGGAGGCCCACACCAGGAGAGGTTTCAGAGGATTATCAGGCTAACTGGAGACAATGGGCAGTGCCCAGGGGAGCCCCAGCTAAGGGACCACACCTCCAAGGTAGGGGTCAGAGCAGACCCAGGCTGGGAGTCTCTAATCATCATGCTCAAGTCATCAGGCTCTAGTCCTGACAGGAAACTTAAGGGCAGGGTGGAAGATAGAGGATGGAGCCCACCGCAAGCCAAAGTTCCCAGCATAACCCCTAGGCATCCAAGGGTTTGTTTTACCAGCCTCAGGCCTGCCTTACCAGCATGATTGTGAAGCAGGAGGGCTATCCCACACCTGCCCAGACATGCTTATGCCTCGAGTGCCTGCCTGAGTGCAGCCTCGAGAATCCCTACCCCGGGGCATGAGGCTGAGTGAGAAGACCCTTTTCACAGACTACCAGGAAACATGGCCTACAAGTATGTGTACCTTTGTCCATCCCCAGATCTCACAGTACCCAGGGCTGCAGTTGGCACCGTATGCAGAGGCTGCAGGGCTGCAGCTCTGTGGCAACCCTGTGTGTCATCAGTCTGTGCCCATGATCTCTTCCATCCATACACACTCTTGGGGCACCATCCTCCTTTTACCCTATAGATGCTTTAAGCACAGGTACCTGTATTACCAGTATCACACTCACATAGTAAGCACTAAGGACATAATGCTTATGCTATGTTTGTGCTTCCCTAAACATCTAGAACCCAGTGCTGCTTACAGTTTCCCTGGTACTGTTCCCACCCAAGATGAAGCCACTTGTCTTTAAGGAAGCAGGTTTGGCTTTCCTAAGATAATGAGTCTCACAGCTGGCTGAAGCCAAGCACCATCTTTTATCAGGCATCCAGAGGCTCATCTGTGTTTATGAAGCCATAAAATAGCTCAAGGTAAATGCATAATGAATTATTTTATGGGACATACAGCTTCCTGGGGTTGGTCATGAGGCTTATTTCCAATCTGGACTCCAGGGAAACATGTGACAGGTGGCCTTCAATGACAGGAGCTGCACCTTCTCAAGTGGGCTGTGTAGATGGGCTGATGTGAACCTGACATAAGGGTGTCTCCTTTAGAGGAAATGAGAACTGCCCTAATTAGCTGAACTTCTTGTCCAGACTGGCTCAGAGTTCACATTTCTCCTGGGGGCCTTCCCCTACAGCAGTTTCTCAACTGACAAGAACTAGATCTGTTCTAGGAAGGCCTTTTACATGGCTGTTGACACTAAGTGTTCAAACCTCCAGTGTGTGCCATATGGCTTGAGGGTCATAGGACACAAGGGTCACTCTGGTGCAGTTTGGCTTCCCTGCCTATTATGAAGAGAGTGGACCAGGGATGCACTCCTCCTACCCCCATTCCCAAGGACCTGTTCATGCACTGACTTCTACTGTTCCAGAGTAGAAAGTGAGCTCAGAGAGACCACCTAAACTGCCTAGTATCACCAAGCCTGGATGCAAACCCAGATTTGTGTAGGACACAGGAAGAGTGATATCTCTTGAACATGTGGGCCCTGGCAGAGAAAAATGTCCTCTCCTGCTATAGCTACACTCTGAAGTCAGGGTATAGAGTGGGTGGCTTCATATCTACCCATTGTAGGATCCTAATTCAGGACCTCTTTTTTTTTTTTTTTCTTTGAGACAAGATCTCACTGTGTAGTCCAGATTGGGCTTGAACTCACTATGTAGCCCAGACTGGCTTCAAACTCAGGACCTCTTTATGTCCCTGTCTTTTATCTTTAAACTTTCATGTGGCCTTTGATCACCATAACTGATGGCACAAATTTAATCCTCTAGATGTCACTGTAAGAACGACTTCTCTCTCCTCACTATGAGAATCCCATTGCATCTTCTTTACCCTGTTCCCCACCCTCATCCTGACTGTGATATGGGCCAGAAAGCTTCCAGCAACCCACACCTGACTTTTAAGAATCTATTCATTGACCATTTGGACAGGATGAAACCCCCTGCTCAACGTTGTATTCAGCCCCAGTGATGTTTGTGTTTTCCATCTTGAAGGTTCTGGTTGGGCCTGTGTCACAATGGAGCAGGAGTAAGGGCAGGAGTAAGGAGTCAGGGCTGGCCAGACAGGCCTCACAGGAAATGATGGGCAAGCAGCCTCTTACTATCTAGACAGGGCCTCACTGCTTCATCCCCACTTTTTCCCTAGATGCAAAAGTCCAGCGCTGTCCAGAAGAAAAATCAGGAGGACAAATTTTAAATCTCCTTTAAATTTCAATAAGAACATCAATAACATAAGCCTTTTGTTCCCAAGTTCCCAGCAGGGTAAAGGAAGGAGAAAGAGGACCCTTGGATAATTCCCAGATCCAAGGCTTCATAACCAGTATCACAGACTTATATGTGATACTGGTTATATGTGATACTGCCCCTTGAGGGGCAGAGCAACATCCTCCCCTCTTGTCTGGTAGGGTCTCTTTTCTGTGTTTCAGGGAACTATATTTTCCAAAGTTTCTGGATCGAGACTGAGAAACACTGCAGTGCTTTACCCTGTGTCTTTGCCTGTGCTGTAATGTCCTCACCATGCAGTGATGCCATGGCTGTGTGGTTCTTACAGTTAGGGAGGTCCTGCCTTATGGATGCATTGAACCCAGACATTAGCAGCTGCCTACTAATAACTATTTGGGTCTATGTAGGGAGAGGGGTGGGGTATAGCTTCAACATGGAACAGGCAGGTCTAGCTACCCCTGGAGCTCACAGTCCAGTGGAATTCCCTACTGATGTGACCTTCCAGAGGTATGTTGATCCAAGGCCAGCAACTTACATGACTACTTTTGAAAGCCAGTTATAGGGAGGGCCAAGGGAGGGACTAGGAAGGAAAGTTCAGGCCCAACCAACTGCACCTGGAAAGAAGATTGACCCTTGGGGGTAGCCATGTGAACCTCTTTACCCTGGGAGCCAGGGCAAGCCCCAGCTGGGCCCACAGAGAGCGGAGGTAACAGCTGCAGATCAGACCCTGGAAGGAGAAAGAAGGGCTCAGGGTTCCAGCTGCTAAGGATGTAAGTCCGTATTTCCCTGATTCTGAGCCTGCCACAGCGTTCTGCCTCACAGTGGGGAAATGAAGCCTTGGTTGGGAGCAGTAGGTCAAAAGAAGGGGAAACAGGTGTTGCTTCTGATCACACATCCCCACGTCCACACTTCAGCATTACCTCCCTCTTTGACCTGCATCCTTGCAGCATCTCATCATCTTTTTTGCCATAACATTTTGACCCATTCTGCCTGCAAGGACAGGTCACAGTCTCCCTCGCAGGCCCAGTAGCCTTGAGACCTCCAGGCTCGGTACAGAGCCCAGGGCCCAGGATATAGAAGCCTCAGAAATGAGAGACAGGGAGAATTATGAAAAAACATGGGAACAAATGAATGAATTGCTTGGTGTCTGGCAACATTCCCTAGAGGAAATTTTTCAGCTGATAAAAGCCAGCCCAGCAGATCACTGCTTGAATTACTGTTTTGGGTAACTGTGAATTAGTCTGCCATTTAGGAGAAATCTTGCAGCAATAGTAAATGATTCTGATTTGTAGAATGAGTCTCGAACTCCTCTGTGCCATAGTATTGGATGCTCTCTCCCATGTCCTAAGCCAGGAGGCATCTTGTGGTGTAGCACTGGGTCTATCCCTTGGTTATGTACAGGGTGATTGAATTATGGCAGGACCTATCACAATCTCATGCTTGTGGGTATTAGCTTTCATAAAGTGTAAAAAGAAACTCTCTAGGCTTATTCTTTGTTCCTATAAGTTTATCTTTGTAGTGAAGCAAAGTGGCCAGTGTGAAGGACAGGCTTTGGATTGTTGTAATAGCAGTGGTCCTCCCAGGTCTCCTGCCCATGTCTTTCTTTATTCCTCACACAGTCACATGATGTCGGTATCATGACAGTTTCATTGTTATCATCATAATCTGTAATACTCAGATGCTACTCTGAGGCCCAAGGCATCTCCCCATTTTTCACCAGGTTGCAGTCCCCAATTACATCAGCACATTGGGTCACAACAACCTGTCCCTCAGCCATTTCCACTTGCTGGAGGGGCTGGAGCTGCATCTGTGGTTGCCCAGGGAAGAATGCCCCATGGCATTCTGAGGGCCATCCCGTCATGGGGTGCTGTGCGAGCTTCTTCCCTGGCCATGAAAGCAGGTTCCATCTGCAGCCCCTGCTGGCAGAAATAGGCAGTGCTTTCTTCTGTGACTGTCACACAGGTTCATATTTCAGCTGACCAAGCCCTCAGGACCTTCTTTGGCCACCTGCTTACCTCTTCTTCTTCTTCTACCTTTCTTCAGCCCTGGCCATGGGAAAGGGCAGCTGAGATCCCCATTAAAGATGCTAAGAGTTAGATGACAGGTGCTGGTGGCTCTCTCTCCCTGCAGCACTGAGCCCCATGGGGAGATGGTAGTGGCTGGGTTCATTCCTGCTCTCCAGTAGCCTGTGGGCTGTTCCTGCCATCTTCTTCTCAAGGCACTTGCATTGAGAGTCAAGCAAAGCAGGATGTTCCAGGGATGGTTCCCCACACCTGAGATCAGAGAGATTCTTTGTAGTTGGTGAATCATCCCAAGGCCCAATGCTTGCCCCCTTTGATCACCTGATGCCTTGTAGCCCTTAGGAGCCAAGATAATTAAGGTCAACCTGTGAGCATTTCTGCAGAGATGGACACTGAGGCACACAGCAGGCTTCCCATCATCCAGGAGAGCCCTGTTCTAGGCACTGGGTTACAATGGCCCCTGCCTTTGTGGGCTCTATATCCTCACAGGGGAGCTGAAATCACATGGATGATACAGGATATCAGGCAGAAAGATTTTCAGAGGAAAAAACTCAAAGTATGCTGGGGCAAGAGAGTAAAGTACACACTGGCTGGAGGCAAGGGCTATCTGGGGAACAGAGGTTTCAGCCCCAGAAATGAATACTGAGAGCTCTGAAAGGGGAGGTTGGAAGAGACAGCAGGCCAGTCACAGGGTGCCCTGTACAAAGTGCTCTGCCTTCCACTCAGAACTAATGAAATCATCTGATTGACTTGAGCAAGACCCATTGTTTGGAGGACAGCCAATGGTGAGGCATGGGTAGATGCTTGGAGTTCAGAAGGGCTCCAGAAGATGGGGAGGGAACTGGCACTGCCAGGAAATGGCCAGTTCTGTCCAAGCTGAAGGCAGGACCAGGAGAGTTGCTGTGTGACTGAGAAGCGAGGCCATTAGGAAGGCTTCCCACAGGAGCATTGGCTTTGTGACCATCCCTTGCCCACCCCCCAACAAGCCCTCCTACAGTTGCATCAGGGTACAGGAGTCTTTCCTCAAAATAGGTTTTGTGCAGCCAGTAGGGGGAGAGAGCTGGCTACATGGTGAGCCCCACAGAAGACCAAAGAGATACCCAGGGGGCAGAAAGCAGGAAAGCTGGGACCAGCTGGAACCAGCCCTGCATCCCAGGGATATCTCACAGGAGATGCACTGATGGGATGGAGGTGCCTACAAAGTCCTGACTGCAGGATGGTGGGCACAGGTGTCTAGCACAGTGAAAACCCAGATGGGCTTGGCTAGGGGAACAGTCTGGCTGGATGGAGCTGCAAGTACAAAGTGCAAGGCAGGTTTAGGAGGCATAGAGAGGGACAGAATGGGAAGTGGGCAGTGAGACAGGTGAGGATAGGTACATAGGTCAGGGTATCATGGAAAGAAAGACTATGTCTGAAGGAGCCATTTATTACTGGAAAGACATGAGGCTTCACCACCCTAGAAAGTACACAGGACTCCTTGGACCCACCTAAGCAGTGGGAGAGGCCCAGGGCTATCCCAATTCTTCTGGGGCCCCTGGGGCAGGTTCCTGTCCAAATAACCACTTTTGTACTCCTAACAGCTTGTTCACTGGGGAGAAAGTTAAAAATAGATTCCAGGATTGTTTCTAATCAGTTGGCAAACTGGCAGCCAGATGGTGCCAGTTCCTGTGTGCAAGGGGTGAACTGTTCTGAATGTGGAAAGGGCTTTTTTGGAGTTGCATATGAAATGGAAAGCTGTTTTTCTGTCACCAAGTGAGTCGCATGCAGGAGAGCCCATGGGTGCTGGTCAGGAATGCTGTAGGCTGCAGCCAAGACAAATCCAGGTGCTGGCTGGTCTGACCCTGCCATGTTTACTCGACCTCCAGGAGGGTAGGACGGTACAGATACAGAGTATGGCATCTGGGCCTGGCCAGAAGGCTCCCCACCTGACCCTTTCTTGCCTCCAGGGTTCCCCACTCTTAGTTTTGGACACTTAAGATGGCCAAGCTTCTTCAAGTGTGGTGACCACTGAACCAGGCAGACAGGGCCTGAATCTCAGCACTGCTCCTTCCTGTCTTGTGAAGGTATACTGCATTTTTCTTGGGTAAATGAAGCCAGTTAGCCACTCTTTATTGGGAAGGGAGGAGAGACTGTACACTCCAGGGCATTCCCTGGTGTGAGCTTCTGGACCACTCTCAGAGGGGACTCAGGGAGACAATGTCTGTTATCCCCACTTCAGGCCAGTAGAGATAGAGGTGCATCGTAATGATGGCCATAGAAGGATTAGCCGGTGGATGGGCAGCCTTACTCCCAGCAACTTGGGGTGTGAAAAGATCCTCACCTACCTTCCTATGAGCCCACAGCCTGAGGCTTCCACAGAACATATATCAGATTCCTGACAGGTCCCAGCCTGGTCACAGGTGGAGGGAGACACAGCCCTTTTTCCTGCCCTGTCTTTGCCTGGGATTACCATGTCCTATGGCATGTGCTGAAGGCTGAAGATAGCTGTGTAGCCTGGACCTTCTTGGCATTTGGCCCATCTCTTCTCCTCCTGTGTGAGCACAGTGGTTATTCATCCTAGTGTCCAGAAGTTTCCTGGCACCTTCATTATACCTCTAGGAGAGATTATTGGTTGATGAGTAGATGCTAAAGGCTAGACCCTGACAGGGCCCTGGTTCTGCAGACCCTTCTGAGAGGTTGAGAGGCCACCACAGGCCACACATAGGCCAGGCGGGGATACAGGTTGCCTGACCCCACGCCCGCTCATCTGCCCATGTTTGAAGAATAGTGAGGTCATTGGCAGGATTAGGATTAGGAACAGCAAAAGCGATTAGAGTTTGTCCTTTTTCCCTTGAGGTATAGCTGGGAAGAGGTTTCCAGGTCAGAGACATTCTGCCTGTCCTGTGGACACCTGTTAAGGTAACCAGTAGAAATTCCTTATGGAGCTCAAGTGATGTAGCCACTGACTCAGTTTCCCCTGGGTGGACAACCCTCACAACCTCCTTCACAAGTGTGGGCTTCTGAGAAGGGTAAGCTAGGCATCTAGGACTTTCCAGTCTGGAGCCAAGCAGGGCCAGCCCTGGTGTGGGAGGCCCACATTTTCTATCCTGGGTCTCAAGGTTTTCACTGTGCTTCCAGGTCCCTCAGCAGGCTCCCCATCTTCCCCAGGGATGCGGAACCATACTGGAGAACCCCACCCCCCAACCAGTCCCTCTGCATCTCAGGAGCACCCATAGTCCTTGGTGTTGCTTTTTTTTTTAAACCAGAACTCTTTCAGCAGTTCTGGGGGTGAGAAGAAGGAGCAGGATCCAGGAAATGGAACTCTGTCCCAATCCTGAGAACAGTGAACCCAATGGATCACAAAATCATGAATGCTATGGAGTCTTGGGGTCATCCCACAAGGATAGGATGTTACAGGCTTATCCCAGGGCAAAGCCACGCCTATGCTCTGATACTGGCTATGGCTACTTTCTAGACTTCATCCACTTTCCCTTAAGTGAATCAGGACATGAGTATGGTATGGATAGGAGGCTCGGTTAGCCCGTTTCTCCTTTAGAAAAGCGAGTATGAGCTTTCTGGCCACAGTTATAATTGTCACAAAATTTGTGAGGAATCATGACCATGTTTAGGCTATTTCTGGGTGAGCCCAGCCTTCCCCCAGCCAGAGTTTCCCCCTCATTGGCCCCCCTACTGAGCCCTGGGCTTAATCCAGCTTAGTGAATGTACAGCCCACAATGCACTGCCCAGCTCAGCATTCCAGGGCAGCAGGGCCAGCTGAGCACCTGTCTGTCTCCACATGACAGCCGGCATGGGGCCTGGAGATGGCCAGCAACAGCAGAGGAGACCCTGGGAGCCAGGGATGGACACCAGGTGAGTGTCTCATGGTTGAGGGGCAGGCATGCTTCTGCAGTCCACAGGGTGAGCAGGGCACATGAGCCCTTTGATTTAGGCTAGAGCAGCCTCCACCTTATCCCCCTCTTCAGTTGGCTATGATAGCCTACAATTTGTATGTGCCCTGCCTGACCATATATGGCCCACATGACACCTCAGTTGTCCTGGATATTTGACTTCCTGTCTCACTGCTGTGCTATGTCAGCTAGCCCTATGTTAATAGTGTGGTAGATGGATGTCAAACATGCCAGCAGTCTGCTACACTGAAAAGTAGTCTCTTTTCCCTAGTTCAGAGCTGGAACAAGGGTATTTCCAGAAATTCTTGTTCGTGAGCATCTCCTAGGAACTGAGGAAAAGCACAGGTTCCAGCAATGCCTACCATTAAGGGATTGCCTGACAGCAGTAAAGGCCCTGCTTTGTAAAATGAATTAACAGTGTTGCTTCTAAGCCCTGGGAAACAGGCAGGTGGGGCACACAGGGGTTTAGACCCTAGCTCTGCATGCATCTCTTTGAGCAAGGTCCTTGGCCTCCTTGCCTTCCTTCACTGTCTTTTTTGCTCACATATTATCCTTGGTCATACTTGCTAGAGAAATGGCTACCTAATACCATGAGAATGTCCCAGATAGCGCTGACTACAGCAGGCACAGGCTGAGGGAGGTGAGACCACAGCAGAATAACCAGCTGTGTGTGGAATGGAGTGGGGATGGGCAGGAAGCCATCATATGTAATATGCTACATGTGAGAGACTGGGAGAAATAAAATCCAGGAGATGGGCCAGGACCAGGTATATATGAGACTGTCAACCATCCAGGTCTGTCCAAGATATTCCATTTATCCCTGGAGGAAAAAAAATAGTCATTTCCAAAGTATTTAGGGCCCATGAACAGTGAAGGTAGGGAACCAATTCACCTTTGCTCTGTGACTGTCTTGCTTTTGCTCGAGGGAAACCCAGATGTCCTCTGCTATTAGCTTGTGGGAATTATTACTGTTGTTATATGGCTCTTTTAGAAGTCTTGATTTAAAGGATAGGTATTATATGACAAAAATATATATCTATTGCATCTATGTTAATACACACTGACAGATGATTTCAGGGGATGTAGAGGCTTGGCAGGAAGCCACGAAGCAGATGAGATGGCAAGGGGGTGGGATGGAAATAAAGATGAGGGACTGTGCACAGCTGCTAGGCCACCAGCACCACTAGGTACAAACACTTGGAAAATTAGGAAGTATTGGTATCTCCAAGCCATAACAGGGCTCCATACAAGCATGGCCCTGGCTTCTCTCACTCTGAGCCAAATGAAGTGGTCACTCTGACCACCTTGTGTGGTCTTCCTGGAATGGAGTGGTCCAGATGTGTAGGGGGAGCATGAAGCAGACCCTCCATGATTGTATCCTGCTCACCCCTTGTTGACCTGGACAGATCCTCCTCCTGGGCCTCAGTCTCAAGCATGGTACTAGGGAGTATGAGCACTATCACAAGCACAGCTACAAGAACCTTGAAGCAGCCCACTGGACACTATCTAAGG
Organism: Hydrochoerus hydrochaeris; assembly: GCA_004027455.1. NCBI lineage: Eukaryota > Metazoa > Chordata > Mammalia > Rodentia > Hydrochaeridae > Hydrochoerus > Hydrochoerus hydrochaeris. The sequence continues at coordinate 163,056 of PVLA01002760.1, read as the reverse complement.
AGATGCAGGTGCTTCTCAATGGTAACAGAAAGCCAATGAGTTTCTCACATGTACTCCGTCCTGCTGTGAGGCCAGCTTGGCAGATGATTATCCTAGTGACACAGCCAACAAATAGCTCAGGAGCAGCAGCCCAGCAGTCTCAGAGACTCCTTTCTTGGTCAGCAAACAGGTAGCAGGAACTGTGAATAATTTGATGTAGCACAAGGGCTTGAACTTAGGGCTATGAGAAGCAGGAGTAAGCAGCATTCATGGGTCTGGCCACAGGACAAAACGTCATTGTGTCTGTTGACAGGGCCCCAACCTCATATCTACAGCAATGAGGAAGGGACAGGAATGACACAAGGAAACCACTGTAGGACCCAGAGCTGTGAGAACCTTGTGTTGAGGTCACAAGACAGGCAGCCTGCAGCTGTGTCTCTTACGATCCACCCAAGCCCACTTCATGTAATTCTCTGAATTACATGGTAGCCAGTGACTGAGGCTCCACATCAGCTGAGGAGCCTTATTAGATCTGAACTTTCCAAAGTCAAAGTAGTCCTAAATCTTCAACCACTCTGTTTTCTAGACCCTGTTAATTACATGAAATAAGATTTCTTCCCAAGCCTGAGGGCCCCCCTCCCCCAATCCTGTGCCAGGATACCTTTGAATACAAATCCATGCTTAGGTGTGGACAGGTGGGAGGACACCAGCAGCCAGGCCTTACAGGGGAGGTTGGAGTAAATGCACCTCCTCCTGAGAGTCTGCCAGGAATAGAGCCTCACTTTTCCCATTTAGTCAATGAGAATGATCCCATTCCTCTTGCCCTGAGGATTTTGCTGAGGGAGCTGAGACAGTACAGTCTGTGAATACATGATATGTCACACATTACTGTTTCACCTCACACCAGGGACAAGAGCTCAGAGGGGCCAAGTAGCTTTGCCAGAATCCAGGTCTTCTAACCATCCATATATGTGCCTTTCCCACTGTATTTCACTGGTTTTCTTGGGAAGATCATATCCCATTTGCAGGCCTATCTTACCTCTCCAGAGTAGAGGTGTGGCATCCTGCCCTGCCCTCCCAGCATGGGTATTGAGGGGGTAGTGAAGGAAGATGTCTGGAGGAGGAGTATTAAAAGTATGACGTGCTGGAACAGAATGAGCAGCCAGCCCTCTCAAGCCCCAGACTGAGGGAAGAGGTTGTCATCAAGCCTGGGTGCCCACCAGGGCTTAGGCTGTCCTGGGGACAAACCATAGGGAGCTTCTCACCTTAGAGGAGCTGGTCCAAACTTGCTCCTCAAAAGAGGCCCCAAGATACCTCCCTATACATTGATGATCCCACCCCTATAGGGGCTAGCACACATGCTGGAACACCTGCTGAGTTTTGGGAGGAATAGGAATCCCGTTTCTATGAACAGGCAATGGTCAGAGAGTTGGCCAAACTTTGCCATTGTGCTATAGCATGGAAGCTGGTGACTGGGTGGGGCTGACTACAGTAAGCTGGGGGCTTCCTGCAGATGAAACATAAGAAAACTCTCAGGAATGGTGAGAACTAGCCTTCAATGTTGTGAGCACCATATAGAGCTGGCAGCCCACAAAGACATGTCCATCTAGCATTCCCTCTTCCAGTGCCCTGCATCACCTCCCCAATTCTTCCTGCCAACCCATTAGGATAATGCTGCATTGTCTTTATGCCACAAGTGGTGGTCCATATGCCCATCTCCCTTCAGGAAAGCACACTGTAGACCTGTGGAACGGGACACATGGCATACATACAGTCCAGTAGTGCTCCAGGTGAGTAGATACAGCAAGGGTTGGGAAGAAAGAGTAGCATCTGAGAGTCCTCATGCAGGCTTGGACCCAGGAAATATGGCCTTTCCTACTGGGCTAAAGAAAATGTCTGGAAAGGGAAAAATCTAGAGGTAACTTGCGTGGACCCCACTGCCCTCCAGGATGGTTGAGGCCTGTGCCACCTTCTCTACTGTAATGACAGGGGCTGGATAACTGACCCTTGCTTCATAGAAGTGTGATGGAACTGTATGCACTTGAAAGGAATCTGGATGTTGTTTTAGGCCTTAATGAATACTATAAGGTATTTTATGAGAAGTTCCAGTTCTCCTGCAGATGAGACTTAGCACCTCTCTAAACCAAGCAGTCTAGAAGAATAGCTTTCTTTCCTTCTGTGTCAACATCAGGGACTGGCGTAATCTCCCCAATGGGAACAGGCACTGGTGACACAAGTCAGGCCCAGCACACAATGAATACATGGCAGCTGAGAGCTAAAATCCCAGCTATGATGAACAGAAATTTAGTATCCTCCAGCACCAGGGATATCCTCCAGCTATCAGCAGGGAGCATATCCACTGGTGACACCTCCATATAGGTGTTGTCCAAATAGTATCCTGCCCAGGGCAGGTGACCAGGGTAGGTGCCAGTTCATGAGCTGGCTCTGAGAAGACCAGGGTTTCCATATCCCTTTGGAAACTAGAGGGACACAGAACCTGTTTCTGACCACCCCAGTAAAAAGAAGAGAGGCTGGGTGGTGTCCCCTGGGTTTCCCTCACTGCCCAGAATTTACATAGCCACTTGTCCCTCCTAGGCCTGCAGGGACTTCTTGGAATTAGCTGAGATACACAGCCGGAAATGGCAGCGGGCACTGCAATATGAGCAAGAGCAGCGTGTCCATTTGGAAGAGACCATTGAACAGTTGGCCAAGCAGCATAACAGTCTTGAGCGGGCCTTCCGCAGTGGCCCTGGTTGGCCTGCCAACCCCAGCAAGAGCTTCAGCGAAGGTGAGTGGGCATGTACTGGCTGGCAGGATGGGGCCTGTCACTTGACCCACAGTCACCCACTCCCTAGGTGACTCCACTTAGTTTTCTGTTGTGCATCCCAGACCCTATCCACATGCACACTTTAACATGCCTGCATTTGCACTTGACCAGCCTGTTTTCTCTATAGTGCTATTTGTCTGGCATCTGTCATCATTTGGTAAAAGTATGCCCATGCCTAGGTTTAAATTGTTAAAAGTTGGGCTGGGGATATAGTTCAGTGACACAGCACCTGCCTGGCAAGTACAAGGTCCTGAGTTCAATTCCTGGTACTAAAATTAATTAATTAATTCTCAAAAGTTTGGGCTGGGCTATATAGCTCAGAGGCAGAGGTCTTGCCTTGCATGCATAAAGCACTGGGCTCAATTCCCTGCACCATATGCACATGCATGTGTGTACATATACAATCTCAAGCTGTCCCTTCTGTATCAGGGTTGCCCAGGTGCCAGGTGACACATACTTAACCTTGGCTGGTGGGGAGGGTCACAGATACCCTAATTGGGGGTGGGGGTGGGGACTATCAGAAAAGGAAACTGGGCTACAGACAGGCTGACCTGCATGTTGAACAATTAGGAGACATTTCCGAAAGGTACCATCTGAGCAATGAATGCATTGAAAAGCAGTGTATTATCCTAGTAAAGGGAGCAAACAGTCCAGGGTTATAGGGCCAGGTGACTAGAATGGGGAAGGATGTGGGGTCAGGTTGGAGCAGACACCTTGGTGCTGGACTTTAGGCAGGTGGAGGAGCCTTTTTGAGGTTGCAAATTGAGGCAGAATCTCTGTGTCTCTAGGAAGCTTCTTGACTCCCAAAGGAGAGGATAGTGAGGAAGATGAAGATACCGAGTACTTTGATGCCATGGAAGACTCTACATCCTTCATCACCGTGATCACTGAGGCCAATGAAGATAGGTAGGCACTCTCCTACCCTCTGCCCTTACCAGCAGGGACATCAACTGCCTAGAATGAGCATCTCCCAGGGCCAGCGTTTCCCACATTGTGTTTTGAGACAGGCTCTCACACTGTAGCTCAGGCTGGCCTCAAATGTGTGACAATCTTTCTGTCTCAGCCTCCCAATTGCAGGGATTATAGGTGTGCACTACCATCCCTTGCACCAGCACCCTTTGGTTTTGCTGTTATTGTTGGGGGAGGTTTTAAAAATTTTTTGGACTAGGGATTGAACCTTTTGGACTAGGGCTATACCTCAGTACCCTTGCACAGGGGTACAGCCCTACCTTTTTCATTTTTTGAAACAGGGTCATGCTAAGTCATTAACTTGCCTAGGTTGAACCCAAACTCATGATTCTCCTGCCTCCTAAAGGGCTGGGATTATAGGCATAGCACCAAAGTAGCCCCTCTGCTCTTCTGACCAGCTATATACTTAGGGTTTTCTTTCAAGTCTTGTTCCAGATACCGTTTTTGCTTAGATTTTATTTTTATTTACATCACAAATGCCTAAAGTTTGCATCAAGATTTTCATTTAAAATGGAGACACAGGGAATTGGCTAGGGTGCAGTTCCAGCCAGGGGTAGGGGGAGACCCAGAAGGCCCCAGCTGCTCATCTTGCCTCAGAGCAGCACAAAGTCCTAACTGCTTCCTCTGTAGTATCATCATTTGAAAACATATGAAAGATACAGAAAATCTATTTTCTATATGTAAGCCTTTGTTACATTTTTCATAAAAGTGTGCTCTTTCAGGATGTTTCTAAACACATCTATGAACATATAGTAGTTTCTGGCACATTTACTAGCAATAAAGACAGTGTTGTCAGGCTCAGATTCACAAGAAATTCCCATGAGTGTGACCCATGCAGGTACAGGGGATAAAAAGTATGAGATGGGCAAGCAGTTTGAGCACAAGCTGTGACTAAACCTTGGCCAGGAGTAGGTAAGCTGATGAAAATCTCCCCCAACTCCTTTTTGGCTTAGAACTGTGGCCTCCACAGAATGATTTGCTTTATCACATCCCTGACCCAGTGACTTCCAAGGAAAGGGCTGTCTAGTCCCATCTAGAGAGTATGTAGCAGTGTACGTCTAACTCAGAATTATTTTCTATTTCCTAGTAATATTTTAAACTTGCTTACATTGTTCTCAATATTAGCATGGTTTGGTTGGCATCAGCTTCTTTCTAGTCAGTCACCAAAGCATTACCCTCTTGGCTGTGCTGCCAGGAAGGTCCTTCTCAGCTGTCCCCAGTCCCTGCTGCCTCCTTCTGTGCCTGGAGAACCCAGGATCTGGGCTCTCCCCAGGATCTAGGGGCTTTCTGCTCATCCCTTGAGACCCTAGCTGCCAGGTGCCAGTTTCCAGCCCTAGCCCTGGTGTTCCTTGCTACTATGGCCAGGCATCCTCCAAAATATTGGATATGGGAAATATCAGAATCACTTCTGCCCTTCAAGAGCCCCTGTCTAGTGTGGGATGAGTGGTAGAAAGCAAGGATGCAGTAGGATTTATCTGGGATAGGAAGCTGTTCATAGGGCTCAGTGAGGCATGCTGGGTACTCAGAGGAGGTACCCAGGCCCAGGATTCCTCTTGGATTGGGTGCAGAGACTCCAGACAGGGCTTTGCTGAGCACCTGATGATGGGCCCTCTCCAGATTGCTGCCAGTGTGTCTGGGCCCCCACCTTGAGTATCCAGAATTGGAGATGACCTATTGGAGAAACTGCCTTGGCAATTTTTTAGAGGACATGGGATGGGTAATAAGGAGGTCTCAAGATTTGTCCATAACTTATCTTACCCTTTATTTCCTGCAGAAAAGCTGAAGGTGGAACCAGCACATGTGGAACTATAGACTGGACCACAGCAGACAATGTGAGTGAGGTGGGAGCACCTAAGGCCATGTTCCAGGTGGCTGAGGGGAGAGGCCAGTACTGCAAGCTCAGGCCCATCACTGGATCCCAGATCTGCCTCCTGGGTTCAAGCAGAGCTAGCCTGTTTTTCCCATCTGCCATGTGCCAGCAGCTGGCTTAGTGTTAGCTCTTGGAAGGTCAGAGGTGAGGGAATGGACTTGGAAGGCAGAGGGGGTTCTGGCATCCTCTGACCAGGTGTGCCTTGATTTTCTACAGGTGCTAGATGATGCCTCACTTGTGCCCAAGGGCTCAGACAAACTCAAAAGGCGTGCCCGCATCCCTGACAAGCCCAACTACAGCCTTAACCTTTGGAGCATCATGAAGAACTGCATTGGTCGTGAGCTCTCCAAGATCCCCATGCCAGTAGGTAGCCCTGGGCATAGTGACTGTAGTGGCCCTCTGGGCTATGACATCTACACAGCTGTAGGGTGACAATTTCTTAATGGCCCCTGAAGAGAATGTGACTAGTTTTGTTCACCAGCCAGTCCTTCCAAGAGCAGAGAGGTCCTCAGACTCTGAGGGAAGGAGCCAGGAGAGAAGTCTGTGTATACTAAAATGCAGGGAATAACAGCAGCTGACTGCTGGTGCCCTGCTGGCAGAAAGGGTGGGGTGGCTCTGCCTAAACAGTTTCATGCAAGGTAGATCTGGGAGATTGTGGGTCTCAGCTGTCTCCACTTAGTAAGTGGAAAATGGCAGATGTGGGCCTTGTGCTTGGAATAGCCTCCCAGAAAATGGTGGCTTAGCGAGGTCATATAGCAGTCCAAAACAGAACTGGGGTCCTTGTTCACCACACTGCAGTGGCATCTCCATCAAGAAAGAGCTTGAAAGCTCTAGGCTGGTTAATTTTGCTCCGTGACCCATGAGTCCCTTCCCATGTCTGGCTCCGTGTACCGTCTACAAAATGGAATCACAGCACCCTCTTCGGTATCTGGGAGGATGGATGAGCTAATGCTGGAAGACTGCATCACGTTGGGAATATAATAACCTTGCCTTGCCTATGACTGGCAGGGGCTCCTCAGCCACACCAGTCCTCACAGGCCCCTCCACAGGAGCCCTCAACAGAAAACTTAGATCACAGCACAGAATGTGAGGAAGACCCACTGCCTCTGACCATGGATTTGCCTATTCACTCTGATTCTGATGAGTCAGCACTGACCATACAGCAGTGGGAAGCCAGACACCCTGGCCCTTGTGGAGTTTAATCCTAGTGGCATGACTGTAAACATCATGACAGTATATGGTAGAGCATGCCAGAAAGTGGTGGGTGCTGCAGAGAAACTGAGGCAAAAGGACTAGAGAAATGTTGGATAGGGCTGAAGTGCCATACAGCCAAATCAACAGGTGAACTTCGCTATATCAGAGCAGTGATGTCTCCCAAATGTCTCAGAATAGCAGAGGTACTGTGATGATACAGGGACTGGTGCCTGGCCTGACCTGTCTCCCCACTGCCCACAGGTGAACTTCAACGAACCCCTGTCCATGCTCCAGCGGCTGACAGAGGACCTGGAGTACCACCACCTGCTGGACAAGGCGGTGCACTGCTCCAGCTCTGTGGAGCAGATGTGCCTGGTGGCTGCCTTCTCCGTATCCTCCTACTCCACCACTGTGCACCGCATAGCCAAGCCCTTCAACCCCATGTTGGGGGAGACCTTTGAGCTGGACCGCCTAGAGGACATGGGCCTGCGCTCCCTCTGTGAGCAGGTTAGGTCCACCAGCCTGGCACTGAGCAGGACCCACTCATACTCTTCCTAGGCAGCTCCTGCCAGGCTTCCTAGAGACAGAGAAGGACAGAGATGGGTCTGGTCTCAGAGAAAGGAAAGACCTGCCTCCAAGCCAGGGAACCATGAGACAGAAGTGGAGGGATGTCTTCAGGATGCTGTTGGGAGTTCAGGCACCCCAGAAAGTAGGGTCACCACTGAGATAGAAGTTGGCAGATAGAAGGAGCTTGGGCAGCTGTATACACTGGGATGGTTGCTGCCCTGACCTCCACCCCATCCCCCTGGAGGCAAGCCAGGATCCAGGCTGTGAGACTCCTTGTCATCTGATGCTGAGCCTTAGTGTCCTTGTCAGAAAACAGTCAGTTCTGTTGGTGCTGGTGATGCTCTAGCTCCTGAGATTAGCCAAGATGCCAATAGTTTGCTGATCTTATGCTATTTTGAAAGGAGTGCTGTGGCTGCTCCGAGGACTGCAAAGACTACACAAGGGTACACTGCCAGGTTTTGAAGGTAGAGCCAGCAGGTTTGCTAACGTTTTGGATGTGAAAGGGCAGACAAGGGTAACTGCAGAGTCCTTGGCTTGAACACTAAGTCAATGCACTTCTTTATTCATCAAACATTAAGTGCTCTGAACATCCCAGGTGCTGATGGGGTGTTGAGGGTAAGATGGGGAGTAGACAGATGGGGCTCCTGTTGTCATAGGGGTACATAGGCAGCTACTGTGTGTCAAATGCTTCTGGTTCTTTAGAAAAGGGGTGGTCAGGGAGGGGTTTACTGACACAGGGAGTGGGGGAAAGGAGGAAATGAGGGTAGAGGGGAAGCAGCCCGACAGCAGGTGACCCTGGCTTACTGTATGGGAGGTGGCTATAGTAGGAAGAGTGGTCCCCAGAGAGGACAGATGAAGGAAGAAGAGACAGGATATGTTAAGAATTTGGTGGAGAATGTGACAAGGAGAAGCTAGGAAAACTCCAAAGCACTTGGTATGAACAACTAGAAAGACAGGGTGGGCCTGAGACAGAGGTGGGGGTGATACAGGGCTCTAGACCCTCCTCTTGGTGACATGTCCCTGCATTTGCCCATGGGGTGGCTCTAGTAGATGTGGCACAGCTGGCACAGGAAGGACCATGACATGCCCTAGGGAAGAAAGAGCCTAGCAGATGTGGAATGAGGAAGAAAATGGAGAACTGGTGGTGCTGCCTATAGATGGGAGAGGGCCAAGCAGCAGTGATTCTAGAAGGTGGGGTAGTAGTCAAAATGCCCAGCCCTATAAGAGGAAAATTGGGGAACCTAAGAGGTCCAGTGTGGGGAACAGATGAAGCCTGAAACAGGACACTGATACATGACTTCACTCAGGAATCAGGCTGGACTCTGTCTCTCCATTAAAACAGTTTTACTGGTCTGGGTGCCTTCCCACAGTGTAGCACATGTGCCTTCCCAGGGGTGTGGTGAGGATTAAATGAGAAAATGGGCATGGAAGCCCTGGTGGAGCAACACTTTCTGTTTCACTAGCCCTTGGCTCAGTCTGTCCTGGGCCTGTCCTGGAGGCCCACTATCACACACATTTTCCAGCCCAAGAGCTTGGGTACACCAGGTCCATTTCATACTCCTATTGCCTGGGAATCACTCAGGATAGCCAAAACAGGCTGCTTTTCTGCTCGATACAGTTCTTTCTGCCTTGGGTCCAGCACTACACAAAAAGCATCTAGACCCAATTCCATAACCATGGCACTTTGCATCATGGGAAAAGGGCAGACTCTCACTCCCTGGCCAGGAAGGTAGTGTGGGTCCATGCCCAGCAATGCTTATGTCCAGCCGGTCTGATCCTAGGTGAGCCACCATCCCCCATCAGCTGCCCACTATGCATTTTCTAAGAATGGCTGGAGCCTCTGGCAGGAGATCACCATCGCCAGCAAGTTCCGGGGAAAGTATATCTCCATCATGCCACTTGGTAAGCTGGGGTTCTGGGTACTCCCAGAACAGAAAGACAATCAGCTTCAAGGGGAGAATTATGCCAACCCAAAAGCTTGGAGCTCACAAGGGAAACATCTCAGGTCTGGCCCCCAACACACATACCACTTACACCTGGCCTATACACTACCCTCCCTAACATGTATGGATATTCCTTTGGTTCTCAAGTCCCTGGGCTATGGGTGAACTGGCCTGAGCTCTGCATGAGGGGACAATGACCTCTGACCTGTACCTGGCCTCCAGGTGCCATTCACCTAGAATTCCAGGCCAGTGGAAATCACTACGTATGGAGGAAGAGCACCTCAACTGTGCACAACATCATCGTGGGCAAGCTCTGGATTGATCAGGTCAGGGCTGGATACCCTCAGTGGGCTTTATATGGCCCAGGCATTGGCCATTGACTATTACCTTCTCTCACCAGTCAGGGGACATTGAGATTGTGAACCATAAAACCAATGACCGATGCCAGGTGAAGTTTGTGCCCTACAGCTATTTCTCCAAAGAGGCAGCCCGAAAGGTAAGCAGGGCTACCTCCCAGAACCCCAGAAGGCACAGAGTAGACTGTGTGCTTACTTGGGCCCTGAAAATGTCCTCAGGTGACTGGAGTAGTGAGTGACAGCCAGGGAAAGGCCCAGTATGTGCTGTCAGGCTCATGGGATGAGCAGATGGAATGCTCCAAGATTGTGCAGAGCAGCCCCAGCAGCCCCAGCTCCGATGGGAAGCAGAAGACCGTGTACCAGACCCTACCAGCCAAGCTCCTGTGGAGGAAGTACCCACTGCCGTGAGTAATGGACTGGGGAATGGGGTCAAGAGAGAAACAGAGAAAGGAGGCCAGCGAGTAGTAGACAGCCAAAGACACCACCCCATCTGGAATGAAGCACGGGAGGTCAGAAGAGCTCAGTTCACATAGGGGCAGAGAATGATGTGACTGACAGCCCAGAGTGGAAGCCATACGCCAGTTGCAAATGCATGTGAATCCATCATGTGCAGCAAATACTATGCAGAAACTTTAAACAAGTGACAGGACAGAATCTTTCCCTGCATGGCTCCAAGAAAACTTTCTAAACCTTAATAATAACTTGTTGGAAACAAAACTATAAAAAGTAGCACAGCAGATTCCAAAGACAACACAATAGAAATTCTTCAAAGGAAAAATAACTGAGAATTCCTTGGAAAGGTTTAATGTGTTACCTGAATACAGGCCAGAAGAAATGATCACATTATAGCATAAGATAGACAAAAATCTGGAAAATATAAGAGCTAGAGTGAGAGGCCAAGTGAGGTTGCCACATTCCCCTGGGATCTTATTAGTGTGCAGAACTGTCTGGACCTCCTGAATGGGAATCTACAATTCTATGAGGTCTCCAGGGCACCTGAACAGCATCTAGTGTACTTCTGGTCAGATCCTTAGGAGGAAACAGATTGCTTCAGAAGCAAAAACAGAAGACACTTTGCTACACATGAATCTACATAGTGAGACTGTTGAAACTGAATCAGAGAGAATACTAAACAGGCAGATTGTTAAAAGACATTACTTGCTGAGAAACAGCACCCTGACAGCTGTCCTCATCAGCAATAATGAGCTTGTGACAGGTAAATGCCTTCTTCCATGTGCTGAGAGATTTACTGCCAGCCTAGAATTATATACCTGGAGTAACCATCCTTAAGAAATGAGGTTGAAATAAAGATCTTTTCAGGCAAATATAAACTTAGCTGCCCACCAAAAGATCCAGAGCTAAAGGATATAGCTCAGGCAAGAGGAAACTGATCCTTGGTGAAAGATCTGAGATGTATTAATGAGTAAAGAATAAAAACTATATAAATCTAAATGAATGCTGAATAAGCAAGAATAATAACATCTTCTAGACTTTAAAATTTGAGAATATAACCACCTCATCATGTTAGTCAGTAAAGGAACAAATGGAGAAAAGCTGTGCTATACAGGAAGAAGGGTCAAGACATGCATCAAGTGGCTGCGGATGTAACTCAGTGGTAGAGCACGTGGTTAAGCATGCATGAGGCCCTGGGGTCAAGCCCTTGTGTGTGTGCATGCATTAACTGTTGCCTGTAGGAAGTATGGATATTGTAATTCCTAGGGTAACCACTAAAATAATACATTTAACAAAAATCCCAGAAGAAAAGAAAGTAGGTAAAAATGGCACAGAGACAATGCAAACAAGAGAGATGAATCAACCTTAGCTTAAAAGGATCTAAGTAATATAAAGAAAGATATAAAAAAAGAAAAATATTCACCTAGACCATACTATAGTCAAAATTAAGACTACCAAGGAATAAATTCTATTAGTTTCTAGAGAAGAGTGAAAGATTTTAATCAAGGGTGATGAATCAGACTGACATCAGATATTTCAATAACCAGAACTTGAATAATATTTTCAAAGTATGAGGAAAATGAAATAAGAAGGTATAATTTTCTCTCCAATCAAGTTATCATTCAGATATGAGGCCACAAGGTAAAGAGACTGGAGCCAATCAAGAAATTATATTTATTACAATATGCATATGTATAAATTCCCCAAAGTGAAGGTGACTATTATATAAGTGCTAAAAAAAAATATGAGACCATGATAAGATTATTCCTTAGGTATACAGCCTCAAGTTTGCCACACAAAAAATCACAACAAAAATGGTATCAGACATAGTAGTCTTAAAAGGGGAGAGAAAAATCCAGAATATGTGATAGATGCATGAAGTAAAATTTACTCTTTAAATAGTTACTAGGAAGAAGAAAAAGAAAATATGCTAATAATAATTCAGGATTAAAAGTCTAGATAATGTTTGCATGGTAGGATTTTGGGAAAAGAAGGATACCAGGGATGTTGAGAAATGCTGTTTTTATTAGAAGGAAGAGATATATATGATTCTTAAAATAGAGAAGATTAAATGAAAAAGTAAAACAAAAATGATATATAAACAGGTTAAAGCATATCAGTGATAAATAGGCAAAAGCACTGAAAGGATTTGTTAAAATCCAAATACATGCTCCTGCTAAAGAGATACAGAGAACATAAAGATGTGAAAAGATGGAAAATAAAAGAGATTTCATAAAAACTAAACCAAAAAAACTGTAGTAGTTATATTAATACCAAGTAAAATAGACTTGGAAAGGAAAGAATTTTAAGGAAAGAAAAGTTGCTACATAATGAAAGGTTAAGTTCATTAAGAAACTCATTAGATATGTAATAAAACAACCTCATATACAGAAAGCACATACTGATATCCAAGGGAGAAATATAGTAAGCCTATCACCATCATAAGAAACTGAGAGATTTCAATATGACCCTCTCACTTGGTGATAGTGCAAAAACAAACAAACAAACACCAGGAAGGATATGAAGAAAACTGAAACAACACAATTATATGTAAGTATATAAATGCAGCAGCCAGACAATATACTTTTTCACAATTACACATGGAATATATGTAAAAATCAATCATGTATTAGACCATAAAAAACTCAACAAATTTACAGAGGATAGTTTATGAAGTATAGTCTACAAGACCTTTAAATTAGAACAAAATTACAAAAATGCTCCATATATTTAGGGAAAAAATTAAGTTCTTATATAATTCATAAGTAAAATGAGAACTCAGAATGGAAATTTTTAAAGGCCTAGAACTGAATGACATCCAAGATACCAAATCTGGATGGATGGGATAGGCAGTGCCTCAAGTGAAATGTACTGTGTTGCTTTAAATACTTTATAATTTTGAGGCCTTTTCTTTTCTTAGTTTCTGAAAGTTAGAGAAAGTTCAACAAATACACCCAAAGAAAGAAGAAACTATACCTTTAAAAAGACAGAAATTAATAGAGAAAGGAAATATAACAAAGTTTGATAAGGCCAATAGTTGACTCTGAGGCACAAAACAGACAATAGAGTGAAGCACTAGTAAGACTGATCAAGATAGAAATAAATATTATTTCTGTAATTCCACTACAACAGCAAGCAGAAACACCATAACAACATCCAGGATTGGGAGGCAAATTTATTTTATGTTTTGGGATCATTCCCAAAATATCAGGCCCAAAGGCTCAGGGAGGGAGGTTTTTATGGAGTGTCCAAGGGGAAGTACAAAGGCAGAGTACTTGGCTGTCTTTGATTGGTTCTTACAATGTGCATCATAGTGGCCAGGAGTTTCTAAGAAACAAAAGTAATAGGAACTATAATTGGAATTGTTTAATCTGGGCAAACTGAAGTATGCTGACTGGGGGAGCATTTTCTGCTACACCAGCACTCTTGGAGGCTGAGGCAGGAGGACCACAAGTTCAAGGCCAGTTTGGGCAACTCAGTGACTTGGTGAGACCCTGTCTCAAAAAAATTTTTAAAAGGGCCGGGAATGTAGTTCAGTGGTAGGATGCCCCTAAGCTCCATCCTTAGTATTCTAATCAACCAATCAATGAAATTTCATAGTACATATAAAGTACAGATATACTTTAAAGAAATAATTAAAACTCAGATGGGAAAAACAAATTCTTAGGAAAACATTGTAAGAACTGATTCTGGCTTGCCTAGCAAGCACAAGGTCATGAGTTTGATTCCTGGTACAAAAAAAGAAAATCTACAAAAATAAAATTCCCAAATACTCCTATAATAAACTAAAAAGTAATTACCATGAAGCCCAGACAATTTTACGTGTGAATTCATAAAGTTCTCAAGAAATGTTAACCAATTTTTTTTGTTTGTTTTTGAAACAGGGTCTTACTATGCAGTTCAGGCTAATCTTAAGCTCACTTTGTAGCCCAGCCTGACCTTGAATGAGTAAGGATCCTCCAGCCTCGGCCTCCCAAGTGCTGAAATTATAGGCATGTGCCACTACACCTGGCCCTTGTTAACCTATTTTATATAACGTCTTACCACAAAATAGAGGAAATGTTCTTTTATCCTACACTGTGAGGCCAGAATAACCTTCATATACCAGCAAGAGAGTATAGTAGGAAAATAAAATTTTTACCACATTTCACTTAGAAAAGCAAAATTATAAAACAAGACATCAGAAAATCCAGTTCAACAGTGTATTATAAAGATAACAATCTGCAATCATATTAATTTATCTAGAGTCTGCAAGAATGACTTTATATTGGAAAATTCATAAATTATATTAATAGTCATCAATAGATTCAGAAACAGCATTTTAGGTGCCTGTATATAAGATGCATATGCAAAAGTCAAACACATTTCTATAAACTGACAGCAAACAATTAGAATTGCAATTCACAAGACACCAATTACATCAGAAATATCAAGGGCTTTGTAATAATTCTTATATTCAAGACCTCTATAGCAAAAATTATAAAAATTTACTAAGCGCTATCAAAAGGAGTACTAAATAAATGAAGAAGATAAATTTTTCATGGATTGAAAGATAGAACTGTAAAGATGTTATGACTTAAAGAGTCAGCAAATTGGGATTTTCATGGAACTTTGTATTAGAAGTTTTAAATTTATATTACTGAATAAAGGATATTTCTGGAGAACAGAACAAAAAAAGGAATTATCCTACTAGATATGGAGACTTATTTTGAAACATGTATCCTTGATATATGACTCAGCTGGCATATCAGCACATGTGGAGACAAAATAGAAAAAGATTAACTGAATCCCTCCCTTATAACAAAAATCAGTTCCAGATAGAGATCTTGCAATAAATATTGTCTTATTGTTAAACAATAAAGTTAATACTTTAAGTAAAAAATATAGGAACCTATGGGTTCTATTAGACCTTAAGGAATTACATTTTAAACAAGACACAGAAAAGCACTGATGTATTTAAGTATTTCAAAACATAAAAAGTATATGAACTTTTTTCATTAAGAGAAATATTATAGCTGGGTGCAATGGTGCAAGCCTGTAATTCCAGCTACTCAAGAGACTGAGGCAGAACTGCCAAGTTCAAAGTCAGTTTGGGCAACTTAGACCCTTTCTCAAAACTAAAAAATGATTGAGGATATAAGCTCAGTGGTAGAGTACTTCTCTAGCTTGTGTGTGAGGCCTGAGGTTCCATCCTCAGAACTACAAAAAATAGAGAAAGAAATTTTGTTTATTAAAAGGCAATTTATTGAGGCATGGTGTGATATGCCTGTAATCCCAGCACTCCAGAGATTGAGACAGGAGGATCGCCACCAGTTCAGCCTCAACCTGGGCTACAGAGTGAGAACTTGTCTCAAGAAAAAAAAAGTTCAACTTAAAGAAATGATAAAACAGTGTATACACTGAAGAAGATAATTACAGTATGTACACCTGACATCAGGATTAGTATCAAGAGATTAGTAGTGGAACATATGCCTAATATTCATGAGACCTTGGGTTTTAATTTCTAGCACCCCCAAAAAAACCCTACAGTATTTTATCACAACCAAAAATAATTTAAAAGCCAGGGATAAAGGGTAAGTATCATGATCCCAGTATTCAGAAGGCTGAGACAAGAGGGTCTTGAATCAGAGGCCAGCCTGGGCTATATAGTGAGTTCATGACCAACCAGAGATACATAGTGAGACTCTGTTCAAAAAAACAAAATAATAATAATAATGAATGCTCTGAAAAAAAAAACTTAAGCAGAGCAAGAACAGTCCAATGGAAAAATGTACAAGAGTCATGAACAAAAATTTCACAGAAATATGGTGAGTCTCCACATGAAAACCACAATAAATATCATTGGTAATCAGGTAAATGCTAATCAAAACACCACAATGAGACACCATCTTATATTCATTTAATTAGTGAAAATTTAAAAGTCTGACAATGACAAAGGTTGAAGGTTTGGATCATTAGTAACTCTTCAAATACTGCTAGTGGGAATATAAATTAGGGCAGATCCTTTGGATACCTCTTCTTTTTTTGTACTCTGGGGATTGAACCTAAGGGTTCATGCATGCTAGGCAAATAAATGCACTGCTAATGACCTACACTCCAGCGCTGGTCTTACTTCCTAATAATGAACTATCACATACACTATAACCTAGCAGTTCCACTCTAGTACAGAAGAAATGTGTACCTGTGGTCCAACAGCCAAAACAGAACAAAAAGCAATAACAAAGCATTAGATCTAAATCCAATATGTCAGTACAAGTTAAAAATCTAATCTGAAAATCTGAAATGCTCAAAAATACAAAAATTTGAACATCAAAATGACTCTGTAAAGGGAAAATTCCATGTCTAACCTCTTGTGACAAGTCACAGTCAGTAATGCAGGAACAATCAAAATACTGTATTTAAACTGAAACATAAATGAATTTCATGTTTAGATTTGGGCCTCATCCCCAAGATATCTCACCATACAAGTGTTAAGAAATTTTTAAAAATACAGGTACTCTGGTCCCATGCATTTTGGATAATGGATACTCAACCGCCCATTGCAAGTGTAAGAGTCAGGCAGATTTCCTTTTTGTAATGGTACCAAAGTTTTATTAAATGTAGGAGAAGAAACAGGCTCTGCACAGCAACTTTTGATCAAATAAAAGTAGAAAAAGTAGCATACCCTACAGCATGAGGGTGGGCCGTCTGTGTAAGTGAAAACACAGTGGCTCAGACAGAATTTTAAATACCCAACATACATAGTGTACAAGAGATATATCTAAGTAAGAAAATAAATACTGAGATGAAAAAGGTATGTCCATAGAAATGCTACCCAAACCAAAGCTGCTGTAGTTATGTTCATATCACAAAACAGATTCTACAACTAAAAGCAATACTAGAGAAAAGGAAGAATTCATAATGATGAAGGTTCAGTTCACCAAGATGAGTTTTAAATTTGAATATATCTTGTACCTAATAACCTTTAAAATACATGCAGCATAGGCTCATAGAAATATAAAGAGAAACAGACCAATTTACAACCAAAAATAAGTAGGAAATTTTAATGTACATTTTTTAGTTACAAATAGAAGAAAAAACCCTGGAGGATAAATTTGAACAATAGGATCTACTGGCCACTGATAGAATTACTGCACCCCAACAACTGAACAAATACATTCTCTTACACGTGAGCCATCTGTGAAAATTGGCTATATACTGGGCCATGTGGCAAATTGCAAAGTAAACTAAAATAATATCAAGTATTTCATGAAGTATGTTATCAGATTGCCAAGCAATTATGCTAGGAAAAAATGACTAGAAAAATCCACCTTTATAAATTTAAGAAATATACTTCTAAGTAAGTCATATATCAAAATGATATAGGAACCAGAAATATCAGAAGTGGCAGGATCCAACTAAAAGCAGTACTTGGGGTGAAATAAAATGTACATCATATTAGAAAAGAAAAAATATGAGCTAAACATCCACTTCCAGAAGTTAGGGGAAAATGAACCCCCCAAATAGTAAAACAGCAAGTCTATAAGGCAGATAACCCTAAAATGAAATTGACAAAGTTTTATTTTCAACCAATGAATAAAACAAGTCAAACTGCTGATGTGGACTGACACATTACATGTATAAAAGGCCATTGCTAAGCCACAGACATTCTCAGATCAAAAACAATGACGATATGAGGAAACCATGATATGCTGGCAGATTAGAAAAACTGGATGAAAGGGACAAATTCCCAAAGAAGTCTCTAGAGGAAACCAGAGTTCAGTGGTGCCTCATATTAAGTGGCAATGCAAGCCATAGAGGGTGAGTTGGACACAGCTGGTGGGTTTTGCAGGGTCGGTCGGTTCATCATGGATGGACCAAGGCCAGAGGGAGTCCCAGATGTGGGAGCAAGAGGGCCAAAGGGGTCGGTGTCACAGGGCGGGGGCGGGGACAGCACCTTCGCACCACACCGTTGCAGGGAAAACGCGGAGAATATGTACTATTTCTCTGAGCTTGCGCTGACCCTCAACGAGCCAGAAGGTGGAGTGGCGCCCACTGACAGCCGCCTGCGGCCGGACCAGCGGCTGATGGAAGAGGGATGCTGGGACCAGGCCAACACCGAGAAGCAGCGGCTGGAGGAGAAGCAGCGCCTTTCACGGCGCCGGCGACTAGAAATCTGTACACCAGGCCGCAGCTGCGGCACGGAGGAAGGTGAGGCCGGGCGAAGAGGGGTCCCAGGGCAGGTGGGGAGTACCCGGGGAAACAAACGGGCACCCGGGAGAGAGGCTTACCCCCCTTGGCCCATGCCCAGCAGAGAAGGAGTCAGATGGGTATGTTCCGCTGTGGTTCGAGAAGAGACTGGATCCGCTAACCAGAGAGACGGCCTACGTGTACAAGGGTGGCTACTGGGAGGCCAAGGAGAAGCAGGACTGGCACATGTGCCCCAACATCTTCTGAGTGCCACCCCTGCAGCGAAATACAGATGCCTGCCCAGCTGGGCTACCTTTTCTTCAATGTACTCGATTCAATACTGAATGCCCCTCCCTGCGGCCTCATTTTCTTTCCTCTTCCCTTGCCCCCCTATAGAAAAAACATCTGAGGAGCTTCTACTTTATAAGGGGGAAGGGCTGACCCGGGTTCTCTCCATCTCCCAGGTGCACCGGGTCACCGTGCCCCTTCACCATGGTCTTGGGCCCCATGGGCACCCCAGCTCCTACTTAACATAACTCAGGCTGGCTGGCCCAGGTCACCAGCCCCAGCCCAGGGAAGTACTGGCCCTTCCCTGGGAACCTCTTTTGACTTTTTTAGAAAAGGAAAAATGATCTCCATTTCTTTTCAGCCGTGATGTTTAGTAAGTATTTTTAGTACAGCACTTAGCTTTCCAAATGTGCTTTCTTGCCACAAAATTGTCCTGGCAAGATTCCCTTTTTAAGACATCAGGAAGCCAGATCCCTTTGAATTGGGATCATTTTGTAGCTGAACATGGCAAGGCCTGCTTTCTATCTGAGCTACCCATCCACCTGGAGCCTTGGGACCACAGAGATGGAGCAGAAAGGGTCTGTCCTGGCCAGCTGAGCACAGATGGTCTTTGGCATGACAGCTCATGTGTGGGGTGGGGGACTCCCGAGTTCCCCCATGTGGACAGAGAGCAGCAGCCCTTTGCCTAACCTTGGCCATGCTGGGGCAGCAGCCTAGCCCCAAACAGGCCAAGGGCTGAAACAAGGGGGGAGGGGTGCCGGTGCTCCCCACCTTGAGAATCAGGCCCCAAATCAGCAATAACAAACCCTCTGCACAGCCTGGGCTGGTGACCCAGGCACTATAGACCCGGTATCCCATCTCATTCTCAGGTGGCTCCAGGGGTGCCCCATGTCAGCATCTCCTGAACTCAAGTCTTATCTGCCTAATTTATATATATGATATATAAATATATAATAGCTATTTTGCTTAAATTTCTATAGTATGTAAAAGTGAAAAATGATGAAGAGAGGGTATGCCTGTCTGAGTTTGGCTCACATAAACTGTGTCCTGCCCTCTCCTCATACCCCTTCTGGTGGCTTCTGCTAACCTTATGGGCACTGGGCCACTGTGGCCACAGTCCCAGCCCTCAAAAACTTGTTCCAACTTTTCCCATTTCAGTTTTGTCCTGAAAGTTCACTGTGGGGTTTTTGTTTCTACTCTATGACTGGTTTTTATACAAAAAACAAAAACAAAAAACAAAAGTGAAACCACCAACGTATGAAATGCCTTATGATGCCCACCCCAGAAAGGTGGGTTGGGGTGCCCCATGGAGCCTCCCCTCAGAGCTATGGAATGGGGCTTCCTGACACTGTCTGTGAGCAAGCAGCTTTTGATCCCTAATAAAAACCCTCGGCTTCGGAATTTTCCACTGCCCCATCCCTGAGTCTATCTGTGGTTGGATGAAGGGAGCTAACAAAGGCAATAGGTGACAGTCCTGAGGAAGCATGGGGAAAGGATGGTGGGGCTTCGTCCTGTTAGGTGCATGCCAGGAAGGCTGCCAGGGATGAGTGAGCACCATGTATCACTAATCTAGGGGAAGGGTCACAGCTTTGCCAGGGGCCACCCTGATGACTGCCTCCTTCCAGAAAGGCAGTATGTAGTCACCTGAAGACCTCCAGAAGCCCCCTCCTGTCTCTCAGTTCCTGGGACTGCCTAGGATGGGGCCACGGCACCCACAGCCCTCCACGAGTGATATGGTTTAGATCCAGAATGTCCCTCCAAAGATGGCTGGATCATGTGTATTGAAATCCCAATATTACATATTGTAATCCAAATACTGTATATTGTAATCCAAATACTGTATATTGTAATCCAAATATTGTAATCCTTTTCCAGTCCACCTTATAATCCAGAATGTTATATTTGTAATCCCATAGAAACATTATTGGAATTCTAGCAGGTTAATTCCAATCTACTACCTCCAATGCAACCCATGGTGAGCATAAAGACACTAAGACATATTCAAAGTTATGGGCAGCCAAGGGGTCCTAAATCTGATCCAAGGGAGGATATAAGGACAAAGGCCTTGATGAGGTCTTTCCCAGAATTTATTATCTTGTGAAGAAGGGAGTGGCTCAAGGATGAGTAATAGTGAAGATGGTGGGAACTTTGTGAGTAACTTGAGCTGGCAAGCCAGGTGAGGAGAAAAGCATCACTGCAATATATAGGGAGAATGATATACAGAAAGATCAGTCTACATAACACAATTAGGGTAGCATTTGAATGGTTTTAGGAGGCTGTTGTTCTGGTTTCTGATATGTAAACTTTTGTGCCCTAGGGAGTTATAGACATTCCTGGGTTTGAGTGGCTCTGCCATCCTGCTGTGTTCAATCTTTTACAGAGAGCATTATGCAAGGAAACAAGAAACTGTCAGGATGGCTTCAAGATAACATATCACTATCTTTGCTAGCCTTATTTGCATTGCTTAGAGCCAATTGAAGGGAGAAGGAAATAGCATAGCCTGCTATGTATATATCGGTATATGGAAATAGGATTCAATTTAACTAATGTTGCAGCAATTGTTCAGTAAAGAGAGGCGCCCAGGTAATCTTCACTGTACTTATGAGTAAATTCATCCACCGGTGAGTTTAGTGGCTGAGTGTCCTGTTGGGAAGTGAGACCTGACCAAAGAGGGGATCACTGCAGTATGACATGGAAAGGTATCTCTCTCCCTGGCTCCCTGCTTCTTGGCTGCCATGACATAAGCAGCTTTCTATTAGCAGGCTCTTCTACCATGCTGGGTTTTTTTCAAAACTAGTCATGCATAGACTGGGATTTTTGTGGTGCAGTTCACTACCCTGGCAGCACAGTGGATGAGAGGTTACTCAGAGTCAATGTCCAAATTCAAACTCTAAGAAGGCCCAGAGGGACTGCCCTTAACAGAGACCCCACCCACCTCAGCATGAGAGCCTCATAAAGACAGCCTAAAACTGAAGCTTCTTTATTGACAGAATCAGAAAACATGGACAAAGGACAAAAGAAGGACATCTGTACAGGAATTCATGGAGGGGACAGGGGAAAGACAGGGTGGGCTATTACTTGCTTGACCTCAAGGCCAGTCTAAGTCATAAATCACTCCAATTTATGAGTATGGGGAAGACAGGGCCAGCACATTCGTTTCTTAAGGCAGTATGTTTTGATCCTACTTGGTCTTACAGCCCTGTAGGCTATCTTTTAATCTCTAATCATGTGTTCTGGAGGTTTTGGATGTGTGGCTCCAAAAGTCCCTTGTCTCTGCATATCCATCTCATACTGACCAACACCCCCCACTTCTGAAACTGTGAGCCAAAATAAACCTCTCCTCCCTTAAGTTGTGGGTGTTGGATACTGTGTCTCAGCAATGAGGAAAGTGAGGAAGACAAGGAGAGAAGGCCTGGCCTGGTAAGTTACACAATGCTTGACATTCCTGACCTGGGCTACTTCTATTGTCTACCAACTGAGATCACTAGCTACTAAAAGCCAGCAAGAGCAGCTGGTGGTCTGTGTACTGGGTCATCCTCCACAGCCAGTACTTCCAGGTAAGAGGATGGGGTAGGGCAGGGATCCAGGGCTGTCACCATGCCTTGTTGCTTCAGCTTAGTGGGCTCGCCTATAGAGCTCCCTCAGCTTTGTTTCCTCATCCGAGAGGAGGTAGCCACTGGAGTCCCAGCAAAAGAGCTGAAGAGGCAGCGCTCACTGGAATGTGGAAGTGAGCACTGGGGAGAGGACAGGATGTATAGACAAAGCCCAGAGTGGACAAAGGCCAGCCCCTAAGGCAGAGTTAGGAATTTGAAGAGCATGGACTGGACTGGACAGATAGAGCTCTGACATTAAGGCGACATGGAAAGACAGCACATAACCAAACTGATGTGGTCCTCTATATACCAGCCACCAATGAATAAAATACACAAAAAAGTTTAACTGGGCATAGTGGCACATACTTGTAATCCCAGCACTTGGGTGGCTGAGACAGGATTGCTGAGTTTGAGGCCAGCCTGGGCCAGTGAATTCAAGGCCAGCCTAAACTACATAGACTCTCAAAAAACAAAAACAAAAAAGGGTCACAGATACATCCAACAAAAAGATAATACATAAAAGACCATTATGACTATAATCAAAAAGACCTAAATTTACAGGAAAATGCTGTTTTTGCTAGTAGGTAAATTCAATTATGTCAGCCTCAAATTTACAAATTCAACATAATCCTATTAAAATCGTACCACTACAGTATAGGTCAAAACTTTGACAAGCCAATGGGAGAATAATTACACAGAAAAGGCTAAAAATTTTCTGAACAGTTTTTTAAAACTCACAGGATAGGAAGGGGGCAGTGTAGACCTGCAAATACCCAAACTAGAAAGTTATAAATGGCTCCTTTTTTCTGTACTGCACTTGTCACCAACTGACATAACCACATATTTAACATATTGTGCCCTCTGCCTCCCCCTACCCAGCCCTTTAATCACAAGGGATTGTGACCTTCATTAAATGGGAATATTGTCTCATACAGTGTAACATTCCCTAGTGCCTGGCACAAAATAGGTGCTTAGTAAACAGTTGACTAATGAATTTAGGACAGGAAGACCAGCTAGAGCAGTAGTATCAGGCTGGGAAAGATCCTGAGAGATATAACTAGGGAGGAACTGAACTGAAGAATCCAAGAAACTTGTTCCCTCCACTAGAGTTAAACAAGCTGCTCCTTACAGACTTGGGTAGGGATAGGATACCTAAGGTCCCCTATCTGCAGGGCTAGGGCTCAGCATGTGAGAAGGTGGGGGACAAGACACCGGAGTTAGAAATTTCAAGGTGAAACCCAGTAAACAAAAGCAAAAATTCATGAAGTTAGCTAGCAGTGCATAACCTCGACAAAATCTGATAAAAACAGTGCTGAAATATAATTCCAAACTCATTTAAAAAAAAAACTCATAAATCCAAATAAGACAAAAGCAAATAGATAAGCAAATAAGAAAAAAGCAAATAGAATTCAACCACAGAAAACTGACACTTTATATGTCCAAGTGGACATGGAAATTCATGAAGGGTCAATTCAGGAAGCTTTCCACTATAAATCATTCTTTACACTAAACAGTTAAGACTTCCCTTTCTAGTAATGCAGTAGACTAGTTCTAGAAAACATTCCTTTGTGAAATACACTGTGTAAAATTTTTAAAATCTTAAATGCATCCATGAGCTAGAAAGAATGTAAGAAATATTTACCATTTACTGATCCAGGAAGCCTTACTATAAGTTTTTACTGCCTTAAAAGAATTTCCCAAAGGGGCTGGGGATTTAGCTCAGTGGCTTAAGTGCCTGCGTGAGATTGTGAGTTCAATCCTCAGTACCAAAAAAAAATGTCCCAAGGTAAAGCAACTTTTGAGCTGTCTCCTGTAAAGGTAGGTCCCCAAAGAGTTATACTTTCAGTATAATGATGAATCTAAAATAAATGTTGGTCCTAAGAAAACTGGGGAAAAACTTGTTCCTAAGAGAGTAAGTTGCTTGGTTGGTTGGTTTTGCAGCCCAACTACACACTTCCTGAATAGTACAATAAAACCCCTAGCAGGAGCTGGAGATTTAGCTCAGAGGCTTAAGTACCTGCCTGGCAAGCGTGAGGTCATGAGTTTGATCCTGGGTACAAAAAAAAAAAAAAAGAACAAACAAAGCCCTAGCAGAAACTCTAAAATAATCCTAAATTGGTAGTATTTTCAGTCACCTCAGAGAAGAAAGCCAGTCCCCTTTAGAGGGTTTCCTCTTCGTTCCAGACCCTAAAGAAACCCAGTTTATGAAGTTGCATGAAAAATGAGCAATTCACAGCCTAAAAATTTTAAGCACATATGGAAAAGCAAGGGCCACCAGAAATAACACATGGCACAATCAGACATAAAAACTAGTGAAATTATCATAGAATAGAAAATAGGCATGTTTTATATATTTCTAGAAACAGATGGGCATTTTGAACATACTTATTTTAAAATTTTTTAATTTCCAGGAAAAAATTTTATATCACTAAAAACAGTGAATAATATTGTAACAAAACTGCTGAAAAGAGTATTAGTGATATAGAAGTGACATCTGAAGAAATCCAGAAGACACAGAGGTGAAAAATATAAAAAGTTAGGAGATATGAAAGATAAAATTAGAAGATCCCACTTGTGTCTAAATCTGTTTCAGAAGAAAAAAAACTTTAAATAAAACAGAAGACATTTGAATATACTGTAATAAAAGTTTTCTAAAACCATATTGTCAATCATTTATTTATGGAATTTTCCATTTGAAGAGTTAGTGGCTAAAAATTTCCAAAAACTTGGGCTGGGATTTAGCTCAGTTTATAAGTGCCTGCCTGGCAAGCTCGAGGTCGTGAGTTCAATCCCTAGTACCTCAAAAAAAAAAAAAAAAATCCAACAACTCAAGAAAAATACAAATAAGCTCAACAAATCCCAACTAAGGTATATTTGCTGCCAAAGCAAGCACAACAAATATCAACTAGGGTAAATAAGAATACATAACATAGCTAAAAATATAGTGAAATTACAGGGCCATTAAGAATAAAATCTCAAATGCGGTTGGACTGGAAAGGAAAAACATGACCTTCAAAAAAAGATGACCTTCAACAAGCATCAGTTAAACTGAGAGTTGACCTCTGAAGGAAGTCAGAAGACTCGGAAATGGTTATCTTGAAAGCAGAGGATAAAATTTTAATATTTCCAGTCCAAATATTTTCTAGAAACAAAAGCAAAATGATTAGCAAAGATTTTATTTTTTTCTTTCTCTGGTACCAGGGATTGAACTCATGACTGCGCACTTGCAAGGTAGGCGCTTATGCCACTGAGCTAAATCCCTAGCCCTAGCAAAGATTTTAAAGACAGTATCCTGTGGAGTTAGAGTCTGATGAATATTTATTTATTTATTTATTTGAAACAGAATCTTGCTCAGACTGGCCTTGAACTCCCTATGTATCCCAGGCTGACCTCAACCTTACATGAGCTTCCTGCCTCAGCCTCCCAAGTGCTGGGATTACAGGCATACACCACCACACCTAGCAGGAATACTAAATTTCCAGAACAGTAAAGGAAACTCTGAATGAAGGGGAGAAAAATCTCAGTCTAAAGGCAGGAAAGGAAGGTAAAAAGAATGAAGATACTGTGGAATAAAAACTAGTAACAGACTAGAGATAAAACAATAATAGATTGATAATTACATAAAATTTTAGTAAATGCTGCAGGTAAAACCAATTGAATAAAAACAAAGCTATATACTATTTGAAAAAATGTAAATATACAAAAGGCAAAAAATATTACTGGATGTTAACTATTAGAAAATTTAAGAAGTCACTATGCAATAATAAAAGATGGGCTGAGGATTTAGCTCAGTGCACAGTATCTGCCTGACAAGCAAGCATGAAGTCATAAATTCAATTCCCAGTACCAGACATTGCCTCTAGAAAATAAAAATTATTTCTTTAAAAAAAAAAAAGGTAAAACTCATAAAGCTCTAATACTCTTATATGTCTAACAACATCCCAAAATATATAAAGTAAAATGGACACAATCACAAGAAGTCCATAATCATAATGAAAAATTTTAATATATCTTTCTCAGTAATAAGAACTCAAAAAAAAAAAATTATCAGTAAAGTTTTGAGCAACACAATGAACAAATTTGATGTAACGGACATATAGAACATTATAGATAATTGCAGAATATGTATTTTTGAAATACAAGTGAAACATTCTGAACATTAATTTCATATTTGGAGCCATTCATAAAATCTCAGCAAATTTCGAAGAATTGATATATAAACTATATTTTTATACTACAATGAAGTCAATTCAAAATCAATAAGAAAAACAATTAGGGAGAAAAACAGTATTAGAACATTAATAAATATATGGATCAATCAAAAAACAATAGAAATAAAATATTGTTAAAATGCTACATATAAAAACCTATTGGATACATGTAAAGCAGTATTTAGAGAGAAATAAAAGCATGAAAAACTTATAAACCAGCATGTGGTGGTACATGCCTGTAATCTCAGCACTCAGGAAAATGAGGCAGGAGGATAAGGCAATGAGTTTGAGGCCAGCTGGGGCTACATAATGGAGTTCAAAACCAGCCTGCACTACATAGTGAGACCCTGTCTCAAAAAATAAATAAATAAAAATAAAATAAACCAGACTAAAAATAATCAGCTAAACATCCAATTTGAGTAAGAAAATGAACAAACAGGATAAATTAAAATCAGATATTAACAAAATAGAAAACATAATACAATAGTTCCTCATATCCACAGGGGATACATTTTAAGTCCCATAAAGAATGCCTGAAACCACAGACAGTACTAAAGTCTATATAATGTCTGTTGTTTCCTAAACATACATACCTATGATAAAGTTTAACTTGTAGATTAACAATGATTAATATTAAAATAGGACACATTTGAATATACTGTAATAAAAGTTTTCTAAAACCATATTGTCAATCATTTATTTATGGAATTTTCCATTTAATATTTTCAGGCCACGAATTACAGTGGGTAACTGGAACCATGGAAAGCAAAAACTATGGATTTAAGGGAGGACTACTATAAAAAGGACAAAGAAAGCTAAAAGTTTCTTTGTAAAACTAAAAATTGACAGCTGGCATTATCAATCAGAGCAAAGGAACAGTTGAATAAGCCAAAAAAAAAAAAAAACTTGGAATAAAAAGGAGACATAAAAACATGCCAGATACCTTATAAAATGAGGATATTATGAACAACTCTGACAATGTTTAGAAACATAAAATGGATAAATTCTTTCAAAAAATAACAATGAGTAAAAATATAGAAAAATCTTATAATATCACAACCATTTTTTTTTCAAAACTTAAATTAGTTACATATTCCACATACATATACCCAAAACTCCAAACACAAATGATGAAGAAATAACTATTCAAAGGGTAGAGGAAAAGAAGTAATATTCTCAAACTCATTTTTTGAGGCTAGGAAACCTGATCATCAAAACCTGACAAGGACAGTATGAGAAGCAAAAATTACAAACTAGTATCAATCATAATGTTATAATTCAAAATATAAACAAATCTAATGATATACAAAACTGATCATTATATTGCAGAAATGCAAGATTAGTTTACCCTGAGCAAAACTAGTAAATGTAATTAACAAACTAATGGCAAACACTATGTGATCATCTCAATGGATGACCATTTTGTTCATCTCAGAGAAAACACTTTGGGCAAAATTCAACATATATCCATGATATTAAAAAAATCAGAAATAGGTATGAAAGGAAACTTTTACAATGTAATTTATATCTATACACATACATTCTCTTTGCTTGTGAGACAGAGAACACAAAAAGATGCCCATTTTCACCCTGTGTATATAACAGTCAGAGCCAATGCCATTAGGCAAGAAAAATATTTTTATAAAGTATGAGAATTGGAAGAATTATCACTACTCACAGATGACATCATACGGAAAATCCAAAGGGACCTACAGTTAGGATAATAAGATACATCAAACAATACAAGATACCTAAAAGGAAAATAATATTTGATAGTAAAGCAAGGTCTCAATTAATGTAAGAATTATATCATCTACATAGGAGGATATATAGAGACATTGTTTCTTCTTAAACTGATGGCAAATAATTCCAATGAAACCTTCACAGGTTTTTCTCATGGAGCTTGATGATTCTAAAATTTATATGGAAATACAAAAGATTATGAATAGTTAAAACAGTGCTGAAGTTTAGAAAAAAGTGGAAAATTTGACTATTAAATATAAACTATAAATATTTAAATCAGTATGGCATAAAAAGACAATAGACAAAGCTACAGAAACAATATGTAAATATACGAACATGACATACAGCACTATAAAGAAAAAAAAATTTTTTTTATATTGGTACTGGTGATCAAACTCATGACCGCATGCTTGCAAGGCAGGCACTTATGCTGCTGAGCTAAATCCCCAGCCTGAAAAAAATTTTCAAAATAAGAACATGGGGACAACCAAGAAAACCTTCTCAAAGTTAAGGAAGAGACACAACCAAGAAAAGAGAGAAGAGGAGGAAAGGTGAAGAAAGGGAGGGAAGGATGAAGGAGGAAGGGAGGCCTTATCTCACACCATACACAAAAGTCAATTCTAGGTGAATTAAAAATCTGTATATGTAAGATAAAATAGTATCTTCATGAACTTGGGGTAGGGAAAATTTCTTAAACAAGTAAGGAAAACTATGCAGAAAAAAACTGATAAATCTACATTAAAATCAAGAATTTCTGTTCATCAAGACTCTAAAATGGGAGTAACAAGAAACATACCAAAGAGTGAAGAAATTCGCAACACAGATAACTTATAAAGAATTTGTATCCATAATATACAAAAATATCAAGTAAAAGACAGAAGAATAGAAAAATGAGCCAAAAGTCAAACACTTCACCAAAACAACTAAATGCTCCACAAACATAAGACAAAGTGTTTAATCACAACAGAAATCAGGAAAATGCTAATTAAGCCACAATGAGATACCACTCTATAGCCAACAGGTTAGTAAAAACTTCAAGTCTAGCAATACTCTTGGGGAAAAAGTGGAGAAATGAAATATACACCTAGTTACAGTGCCAGTGGTTATGAAATTTGATACAACCACTTCTGAAAAAATTTGGCATGATCTATGACTCTGCAATTCTACTTCAATGATTATACTCTACAGAGAATATCCTACATGGCAAGTAGACATAAACAAGAATGTTCACAGCTGCTCTCAAGAAAAAAGAAAAACAATACTTAACTGAAGTGCCAATTACAGAAGCATGGATTTAAAAAAAACACCAGGTTTAATTGTCAGTATAATCCCTTTTTTTCCGTACTGTGAAAAATGAATACATTACACCTACACCCAACAACATGACGAATATTAGAGGCATAACAGTAGAAATATAAAGCAAATTGCAAAATAGTGTTATGTCTATCTAAGTTCAAAAGCAAGCAGAGCAAAACAATTATTAAGAAAAGATGATCATTATTCAGGGTGTGGGTTACCTTTGAGCAGGGAGGAAAGAGATTCCAGAGAGACCAATAGGAATTTATAAAGTTACAATAATAAATCAGGGGATGGGTGCTCCTTGTAAGTAGGATAGAAAAAAGGTAAAAAGGAGACAAGAAAATCGTAATAACTGTAATTCATAAAAGGACTACAACTTCCAGGAGATAGCTGACAGCCATAAATTGGCTCAATTTTAAAAGTGAGGTGTAGCCTGGAAATTTGTGTGTGTAGAGGCTGCAAGCCAGGTCCTGGCAAATGCAGATATATGCAGCCCAGGGGCCATGCCAAAGAAAGATTCCGTTAAAGACACATCTGATGACCAAGAACAGACACCTCCAAACAACAGCCTCATTGGATTGGCAAGATTTTCATGCCCAAAAATAAAATATTCATATCTCTGAAAGAGTATCTTTGTTCTGTTTAAAGTTACAATTAATGGTGCTTGCAAAAACTACCCCAAACTCCTATAGGCCCACTTCTACATCAAACTTTCCTGATTATAATCCCTATAGGTTGATCTCAACTTAGCTGTAATATAGTCATTTTGGGGTATAAAAACCCCTAAACAAGAGTCCCTTGGATAACCCTTTCAGGCCCTTCCTAGGTTCATTTGTCTGGGAACCATTTGATTTTGCTTTACAATAACTGCTGCTTTCTGAACTTGTTCTATAATATGTATTTTTGTTCAGTCCTCTCTTGACTCTTTGCCATGTAATTCTATCTGGTCTGAGAGAAGAATTTACCAGCTGGATGGTAACACTTGTATATCTTCCTAATTTATAAATGCTTTTATGCAGTAAACTTTTATGGCTACTGTCTAATAAAAATAAAACAATAGTTTACAGGAGAAAATGCCATAAAGGTATTTAAAATCGATTTTTAGAGACAGACTAGATTTATTTGCCTTATTCTTTTGTTATTAGTGCATATTAGTTATATAGATTAATGGGTTCTGTTTTGGCAGATTCAGACATACATATAAAAAGCTTCTCAAAGTTAAGGAAGGGACACAACCAAGAGACAGCTTACAGAATGGGAGAAAATCTTTGCCAGCTACTTTTCTGAGGATTAATTTTCAGAATAAAGACTAAAAAAGAAACCTTAAAAACACCCAGTAAATTAGCAAAGGAACTGACTTCTCAAAAGAAGTATAAATGGCTGTTAAATACATGGGAAAAAAGTATTCATTTCCATCTTGCTTGTTAAACAGATGGTGAAAAGGCACTTGACAAAATTCATCCAGTCTCCAGTGGACATAACACACATTTCATTTTGCATAGTGCTGCCTTCGGAGGTCGGTCAGACTCAAGTAGGACAGCAGCTACACATGAGTTCAGAGGTCCCAAGATAAACACTTCAAAGGCTATTTACCAAAAGCAATAGCCAAACATTCTGCTCAACCTTCACATGCAATATCATTCACATCAGAAACAAGATCAAGACTGATTCAACATTGTTTCAGAGTTCCTAAGTAAAACTAAATGGCAAATTTGTAAATAATATCTCTAAAAAACAAAACACAGCTTTAATTTTACAACTGCCAGAGTCTGTAACAGCTTTTCTCCATATTAATAATCAGTGAACACTAGAAAGTATCCCATCACAATAGCAACAAAACTCACAAAAACAGGAGTAAATTTTATAACCAGAAGGTTATAAAAAGCTGAATGAGAAAAATATCTTACTGGCCAAGAAAGTTATAGAATCCATTTGAAGAATTTATAAAATCTTACTGGAGGACAGAAAAGAAGTCTTGAACAAATGGAAAACCATTTCGTATCCTCTGGGAAGATTTAACATAAAAATGTTAACACTCTCAAAACATTTACATTTAACACAATTATAATTTAAATCTCAATGAAACTTGTAAAAAAAAAAAGACGGCATAGAAGAGAGAGAATTGAATTAAGCAATTTAGAATTTCATGAGAGAATACTAATAGCCTGAAAATTTTTTTAAAAGTGATCCTTCTAGATGCTGAGGACTGCCAAAATTAGTTTCAGCTACAGCTTTAACCCTCATATCACACTCACCTGTGCAAGTAACGACAGGATGTCTCCACTGACCTAAAAGGTGCCTCCAACTCGATTCAAACCAAACACAAGAAAATATAAGTAACAGCTCAAATGGTTCATATAATAAAAGGGGCTAGCATAAGTGAATTTCCACCTGGGGGTGGGAGGACGACAGTTTGATTCCTGTTTGTGGTTTAGACTAAAATATATTCCAACCATTAGGATTGAAGGTTGACAGAAAAGTTAACACTGCAGCAGAAGTGTTGGTGAAAAGGGGGTAAATTTTCCTCAGCATGGCAGAAAACATACAAACCTAAAAAATGCTTACCTTTCAATAAACATCGCAAACCAAGGCAAGGGCGAACCTGTAGAAAATGAGCGTTGCGAAACCTCGAGACCTCTCAGGTTAGGCCCTGAGATAGTCTCGTAGGCTGGCACACAGGTTGACCCTTTAAGGGAAAAGGAAAACAAGCAGCCTCTGCTCAAGTCCTCTATCTTGCAGAAATAAGGACACCCAGCCAAAAAAAAAGGCACCTGTACCAAAAAACAAAAAACAATAAAAAAAAAAAAAAAAAAACTCTAATAACCTCTCAAAAACTTGGGGAAATTACTGAGGAAAAAGGTTTCACTTCCATTCTGAACTTGACTATGCAGACCCGAGGGGATTAGGGGGCCCTCATTCTTCTGCTTGGGGGTAGGGACGGCCCAGTCTCCTGAGATAACGGCCTGTCCCTGTCGAAAGCTTCGTGACCCAGCATCCAAAGGTGCGCAGAAGCTCTAAGCTTCCACAGGGTATGCGCAGGGCCAGCTGAGGCGTGGGTGCCCTTAGCAACAATTACCCACGCGCCATTGGGCCTAGCTTAATGTTCTGGGCTGCTGTGGGCGTTATTTGCAAAACTACCGTTGGCGAGTACATGGATAGAGCTGACATGGGCCACTCACAAAACCTCGAGTGCTGTAGTGCTAGCTTCATTGGGTCAGGTAAGAGTTTACAATCAGTCCTCTGGCATGTGTTGTACTGAGGTAGCTGATTAACCATGCCTAACTCAACTTCCTTAACCACTATGGTGCCCCAAACCCAGCCTTGATTGGTCTAACTCGCCAGGCATTAGGAGGGGATCAAGAGCTCAGAACATTCAATAGAGAATGTAGGACGGTAAGTCATACTAGCAGATGAGAGTTAACCAGTTGGAGAAATCTGAGCCACTGGGGACTCTTGGAACTATCTCGGCAATTTAGAAGGTACAGGAGAGGAGGGTGGATGTGTCTGCTGGTTTCTTATCCTCTCACTGGTCTAAGTTTGTCCAAGTGTTATGAACTTACCCACTTGTCCAGACCTTGGCTGATAGCTACTGAGAATAACACCATAGGCATCATAGGTCAGATGGGAGGCTGCTAGAAAGTCCAGTTTTCAAGATACTGCACCTGGCTAAATGTTTAGAAGGCCATAATGGTAGCCCTGGGAAATGCACATTATCCCTAAACGGGTCACTGAGTAAGCACCTGAAGGCCTATAGCTAAGTGGAGAATAGGGAATCTTCCAAGTAAGGACTGGAGGTTGAGATAGCAAGAGGTAATGAACCCCCAATCAGATTCAACCAGAGCAGCTACACTATCGCTGGCTATTCAGGGCTGGATGTATTTCAGGTGCAGACCTGGCTCTCTAGCTAAACTGGAAAACATCTACCATCATCCAATCCCTTCATTTTAGAGGAACTAGAGCCAAAATGGAGTGACTTGTCTGAGACACTAAAAACAGGAAGAAATATTTCTACTGGATCCACCATTGGCCCTCACTGGGCCTGTTTCATGGATAGCAAGTTACTGAATGATAACAGCTAGACTGAAAAGCAGGCCTGGTAACACCTTGGGATGTACTTTGTCAGGTCCTTCTCCTGTCACTATGGAGAGGGTACCTCCAGTAGAGTCCAAACTAAGGAGTCTGAAGGCACATTCTTTTGGAGTTCCCTGCCTTGTGTCCAAGATGGCTGCAAAACTGCACCAAAGAACCAAAATCTATATGGATTCATATAGATTCATAGCCTCAGAGATTCCATTCCAAGAAAGGCCAAAACCCAACAGTGGAATTCTTGGAATGTTTCAGGGAACTTGGAGACTTGTCAACAGGTCCCTCACAATGTAACTCAGCTGCAGTGTTTTTTTTTTTTTAATCGGTACGGAGGATTGAACTCACAGCTGCCTGCTTGCAAGACAGGCACTTATGCCGCTGAGCTAAATCCCCAGTCCTGATCTTCTAACAGGAACAAGCAGCCAGTGGAAGCAAAGCCCTCAGGTCAAGCCCTGAGTTCTATGTAAATGGGAAAACTTTGAAGCTATCAGACTTGACACTGGTCTGTACAGCTGTGGTGTCTTGGGCAGTGCTACTTCAACTCTGGGATTCAAAATTCACAAAGGGAAAGGGGGAGTAGACCCTAACAAGGTAAAAAGACAGTGTTGCTAGGACGGATTAAAGCAGTTTTCTAAACCCATTATTAATCTTTAATTTCTTTTAGTAAACAAAAATGTCATACCCTTGTCCTGACCCAGTAATAGACAGATGAGAGCTTTTTAATTCAAAAATTCCTGGGGCATTTAGGGGCTGAGTATTCCTGTAAGGCAGATTTCCTGATGACTTTGCACCTTATTTTGCTACATCTGGGATGGAACTTGCGACCTCACATTTACCAAGTTGGGCCCTTAGCCAACTAAGCTAAACCCCAGAGCACTTAATCTTATTTACAAAAAGTTCCCTAACCCAAAATTCAGAGCTAAATATTGCCCTGTATCAGAAGAGAAACTACTGGCCAATGAAGACATTAAATCTCATTGATTAACTCAAAAGGACTAGAGTTACATACATATTGGCAAGCTGTGGGTGGACCACTGTTGGGAGTTGATATTTGAAGTTTTTCCTTGAAAGCAGTGTGGGAATGTAGCTTAAAATTTTTAATGTACTGACAGCTATTTTCCTTTTTGTAATTTACCCTTTGTAAATATAGATCTAAGTTAATGAGTAACTACACTCAGTAGTTTTTCTAAATTTTAGAAACCACACAAATATTCACTCATAAGGGAATATTATACAATAACACACCCTGAACAATGATACACTTTATGGTTGTTCAGAAGAATAAGTAGACCGTTCTGGACTATTTTGAAACAGGTTCTAAAATTTACCGGTGGAAAAAAATAGAATGTGTGTGTGTGCATAAGCACTTAGGATGGATACACTCAGAGAGAATTTGGGAACTGGGTGGAAAGAAGCCTTCCTCTTCATGGTCCAGCCCGAGTGTGGGGATTATAGGTTATGTGCCATTGTGCCTGGCTCACAATTTTTTAAACCATGTGCACAATATTAAAAAAAAAAAACAGCCAATAAAAGTCCTCATCTCTCCTTCCTTCAGTAGGTTACTGCCCTTACTTTCTTGAATCATTGGGCTAAGGACCCTCCTATCACCGATGAGCCACTTTCTTCCTCTTCTCATATTGCCAGACAGGTCCATGGCAGTCAACTGTCTTGTGATGCTGACAGGAGAGGAGAGGGAAAGCTTTGCATTTTGAGGCCCATTGCATCTTTACCTGGAAAACAGGCTGTTTAGCAAAGCTAAGGTTGGATTAAGCACACCTAGAAGTTGAAGCTGAAACATTTAAGAAATTTAGTCTATTTCTGTGAGTGTTAAGGAAGGTGAAGCACAAATAAAGATGGTAAAGATAAAGACGACATTGAAGACTGGTTAAAGCCACATGATAAAAACAATAAGGGGCTGGAAGGTGGTAGATTTCACTGAGAACACAGACTGAGTTCAGAAGTCTCGTACAGTAAGTTCCCAACTTAAGGAACCAGCTTCATTCCTGGGGAATATTAAGTCATGTTCATTTTTAAGTCCCACAAAGTGAGTTTTATAACATCTTTGACACAAATATACAATGTAAAGCATAAAAAAACCAAACACACAAAAAAGAACAAGGGACATTTACTATCTTTTTGCCTTAATCCAATCTCAAATATTTTCACTCATTTCCATGGTTACTGTTTTGCACTTCCTAGCAGTCCCTTCCACATCACCACTGCTTTTCCTATTGCTTCCAGACATCCTGGGCTCTAAGCACTGTACTACTGTATACTAGTGCACAGTACAGTAGGCAGTACAACTGTGACAATGTTTGGCAGACACACAAGCTACTTCCACAATTTGTTTGCATCTACAAATGTTCATAATGTGAGGTCCATTTTACACCTGTGAAAATTTGAATGTTCATAAATTGGGGACTTACTGTATTGCATTTTGATCACATATGTAAGTAAAACACTTGAGTATGACTTAAGTAAAAACACAGAACTACCTTCCTTTTAGATTAAAACAAGTTTGAGGACAAAAATGGACAATGCATTGCCTGGGGTGAACAGAGAGCAAGGTGGAGGAGGATCATCAGCTCAGGGAATTTCAAGTCTCTTGGAGAATGTTCCAGAGAAAGACTACTTCTGAGTGATATTTCCCCAAATAATTCTCTCCTGCAGATATGGTTGGGGAGCCCAGTATCTACCACTCATAGGTGCTTCCAGCCACATGTATAAGTGGAGAAAGACTAGATTCCAGTGTGACCTGAGTCCCTCATCACTGCTTCTTAGTCTTCTGCAGACATCACTGGGAAGCAAAATAGCCAACGCTGACCTGGGCTAGGTTAATGGTGAAAACACACCTGAGAAAGTTTGAATCAGTGGTACCAAGCCACAGTTCTTACGCCTTCAGAGGCCACAAATAGGAATGAGAAAAAAGCTGCAGGAAATAGAACCAGAATTCTTCCAATAGCCTTTAGAGAAAACTCAGCAACTCTTGCCTGACCCTGAGTAGTTACTGAAGGGCACGGCTTCTGAGGCTGTTTCTGGACAGGGATGGAAGGTGAGATGAGCTTCCTGCAGAGCTGCCACTGAAAACCCTAAAAATGAATAGGTCCTTCTGACTGCCTAGGAGTAGGGGCTGTGCCACACTTTGGAGCTAGGCAAAGGGAAGTAGAAAAATAGTAGCAGGTTCTCCAGGGACCTGTACCATCTGAGGTAGCCGCAGATGGAGAATTCTGCCAGCTCAGTACCAGGGCTCTTTCATACACCTGCTCCTTCCCTGAGGAATCCTTTGGAATTAAACACACAAAGTACTACCCAGGTCAGGGTGCTGACCAGTTGGAGCTGTCTACTCAACCTGGACTTAAGCTGAAGCAGGAACCTCACAGTTCATGGTTAACTGAGGAAATTAGTCCTTCAGAAAGAACTTGGGTGAGAATGGGAAGACTAGCTGGCAAAATCTTTTTTCTCCGAACTGTCTGAGTGATGCCACAGCCAGGATGACACTTGGTATCTGGAGCTAACTGCAGACCTTCATGGCCCTGAGGTGAAATGACAGAGCTACAAGAAGGAAAGTTTCTCTGATGCTGACAATCCTGTGTAGGTTCCCTGATCTTAGGCCCTACTGGCCACATCATTCTGGGAGGCTCTCCCCTGCCCCCATTCCTCCCCCAAATTCCTCCATTGTTCATCCTCTAGAAGATGGATGAACAATGGATGTCCCTGGAAATCTCTCCAAATTCAGGATGGTGCTGGTATCACCAATATTTTGAGGACCCCAGAAGCTGAAGTGGCAACCAGTACGGCTGAAGTATAAAGATTCGGTCCTTTACCCAAGAGTCATAAAAAAGTATGGTCTCACAGCAAGCACAGTCTCTTTTTTTAAAAAATAAATATTTATAAACTTAGGGAGGAAGATTCAAAGAATCAAGGTATCTGTCCTTCAAAAGCACAAACGTCTCACATGAATCAAATCAAAAGTTATGTCCATTAACCCATAAATGAAATCTCCCTCCCTGAAGCTGCTGTGTTGAAGGAGGAGGTGGACAGGGAAGCTGATCTCTGGCTCCCAGCCCCTCAGTCCCCCTTGGTGATGAGGTCCTCGATGTAGGCATCCAGCTCATCATCTGTGTTGATGTCTATGTCCTGGAACAAAGTAGGGCAAGGATCAGCCAAGGCCAATCAAAGTGGTATGTGGGGGGACTAGCCTCTCTACTCTTCTCCCAGCTCCTGGGCTGAGCCCAGCATCTCTTCTTTATCCCATTACCTTAGCACTCAGGTTCCTATCCTGTCTTGATCCCTATTGCCATCCCCATCTATGTGTTCAGATGACACCCAGATTATCTTGTTCCTGGCCTACTCCTACCTCAAGTTCCCACTTACCTTAGCTATCTTTCCCTCAGGTATCTTTTTTTTTTTTGTATCAGGGATTAAACTGAGGCCATCACACTTACCCAGCAGGCACTTGTGCTGCTGGGCTAAACTCCAGCCCCTTCCCTCAGATATTATGAATATACCTACTTTTCTCCCTTTTCACTGTTACCACCCAATGTCCAGGTCATTGTTGCATCTTACCCAGTTGTGGGGATCTCACCAGGTTCTCTGGATCTACCCTTTACCTCTCCAAACAACCAGAGTGTCATACTGAAAAAAGGACCTTGCTATACCCCTCCAGTGGCTTCCCACTACTCTCATGATCAGATCTCACCTTGAACAATCGTTCCACTTGAACCACACACAACTCCCCACTGAAGCCAAGTCCTGTTCATCTTCCCTCTGGCAGGAGTGCTCATGTCCCACTCTTTGCATGGTCAGTACCCATCCTCTGCTCAAATACCACCCCTAAAGGCCACCCTGGATACCCTAGACAAGTGGCCTACCCCAGTGTGTTCCATCTCTTATTAGCTATTTCATAGCACAGTGTACCATCAGTAGCTCTGTCTCCTCCACCAGAATGTGGGGCAGCAAGAACTGGAACCTTATTTGGCCTGTCTTTGTTCTCCCTAGACCCTGAGGAAAGGACAGAGTAGGCCCTCAGTTGTCTGCTGCCTTAACACTTATCTAACGGGGACTCCCCAGTTCTGAGTGTTATGTGGAAAAGAAAGAATTTTGTTTTATAGCTTGGAAGGTTCAAAAACCAGGTGTATAAGGTATGTCTGGTTGGGAGGAGACCCAGGCAGTAATAGCACCTTAAGCCCTCCTGGTCAGGATGCTGTGTACCCAGGATTGAAACCACAGCTTCCTATGAGTGGACAGTCAGGTGAGAAAAGAGTAGGAGGTCCCTGGCCCCCACTCCCTGAAAGATCAGCTGCAATGAGAGGGCTGCCTGGCTCACCTCCTGCACCTTTTGCAGGAGTGCTACGATATTGGTCCTCAGTTTCTGCAGCTTCTCCTCTGTCTCACGGAGCTTCCTCTCAGAGGTGCGCAGACTTTCCTCAGACGCCTTGGCCCGTGAGTCAGCACGGCTCTGGTAGGAATGGCACAGATTCTGAAGCCCTACTTCATATTGCTTGAAGTACTCTTTCTGCGGAGGGAGCCAGAGAGGGGTCAGCAGGGTCCTTCTAGACAGGTCCAGGTCCAGAAGGATGTTTGGTTTGTAGAAAGGTCTCAGAGACAAGAGGAAAGCAGTCTCCTTGGATCCAAAGTAGAAACAACTTAATTTGTACCTCATGGGGCTGCCGTGAGGATGAGGTCATGATTACCCAGGTAAAGCGCTCAGTAAAGTGCTTTGGTAGACAGCAAGTCATGAGATAATGGCACATGTGCAGGGGGTGTAGGGTGTGTGTTTAGCATTCCAGATGGCAAAACAAAGCAAAACAAAACAAAACTGTTGCCAAGATAACTATCTGAGCCCAATCATACCTTCTTCAAAATAGGCCTCTTTGACAATCTACTTTGAAAGTCAGTTCAGGACCAAAATATTTCCATAAATATTATTAAGCACCTACCAAGACCCAATACCTCTAGATTTCTCTAAGTAGATATTTTTCCAGCATCAGAAAATTTTATTGTCACCCTTGAGGCCCCCAAACCTCCAAGGAATAGTGTAGTATTGTTAATTAACAGCTTCTCCAGACAGATGGCTTTTTCAAACTCTGAAAAGGCAGCAAAATATCTATTTTAAATAAAATGTTATATGGAATCTCAGTGCATAATTTTTTTTGGCCTAATATCTCTTTAGGTTAAGTGCATTTTCTAAGCTCACATTTATAACATGATTTAATAAGAAGTCACTGAGAATGAGATCATTCTGATGAACAGAAACAACCATGGTCCTAGCCACTGCAGTCTGACCAACTCTAGCACTTATTTTCTTTTATAAAGATATATAAGCTGTCAGCACTGAAAAGCTTCTGACTGCAGTTTTTCTTTAAAAACCATTACCTGAAAGTGTTTAACTTAATTATTCACGTTACAATCTAAACTAGTATCCTCTAAAATGGATGGTTAAAAAAAATGTCACATTCTGCACACACACCAAAAAAAAAATCATCCTGGGATGCAAAATAGAATTCAAGCCAGGTTCAAAGCATTAAAAGTCAGTAGATAGCATCATGAGGATGATGGTGTATACTATTTTTTTTTAAGACTTTTTATTTTGAGGCAACTATGGATCCACAATGGCTCTTACTTTGATTTTTTTAAAATTATACTTTAGTATTTGTAGGTCCCAAAGAGAACCCTGAAAATATTACAAGACTTCATGGAACTCCTGATCTGGTATGATGGGGGAAAAGGATCAGCATTTACAAACTGCTAAGCACATAATGAACTTAGATTCTGCTGAGTTCCTGACACGAAAAAAAGAAAAGTTTACAGTGATTTTAGAGATTATAACCAGAGGTCAAATTTGTATTATACCTCCTTTTATAAAAATACACTAGATATCATTTTTGGATTCAGAAATTCATATCATTTTTGGATTCAGAAATTCAGACTGACTTTGCTTTGGACTGAGAAGTTGTGCTCACTGCAGAGGTTCCACTGTACCTAGGCTTTGCTGAGTTTGGCAACAACTTTAAGCCAAAAGCAACAAATATGAATTAAGTTCTCTCTACTTTGGACCCAAGGAGACTATTTGGTCCCTATATCTGACAAGAAGATGCCAGCCAAATCTCACTGTCCTGTCCAGACCTCACTGCCTGTCTGTTTGCCTATGATATGCAAAAAGCACCTATATAGTAAACAAGGGCAAAAGTTTAAGTGTGGAGCCTTTTTTTTTTTTTAGTGCTGGGGATTGAACTCATGACCTAGTGTTTGCCAAGCAAGCACTTATGCCACTGAGCTAAACCCCCAGCCTGTGTGGAGCCTTCTATCAGGACACTGTCATATATCCTGCCACCTTCTAACTCTACACTGAATGCCATGCCCTTTCCCTTCACAGGAGAACAAGGTGGCAATATGGGGAGAGCAAGATCCATCCTAAGACATGGATTTCTTCTGGTCTGGGCCACTAACCAAAAGAATCTACTTCTCTAGGTTCTAGCTTCTTCAACTAGCTTATTTCATGTTTTTTCAAAGTAAAAAGGAGACACACCCCCATTTTTTAAAATCTCTGGCAAATTATACCAAGCATACAGCCATCAAACAAGGGCACATCTTGGATATACTAATTCTGTAGTTCTAGTCCACTTTCCTGGAAAACTGAGTTATTTCTAACATACAAATATCCCACTTAATGGAGAATGACTCCCAAGTCCCCCTTCCCTTTAGCTCTGACCTCCTCATCCCTCCAGGGCATTCTTTTCATTTAACTCACCACTGCACATCACCAGAAACAAGATGCTAGTACTTCTGCCAGAGCACAAGTTTCAGCTCATCACCTTCCTTACACTTCTGGCCTCTTTCTTTCCCAGTTACATCAGCCTCCAATTCCCAACAGGCCTAAGAGACACACAGCAGATGTGGACTCTGCATCTTCCCTGTGACTTACCAGTCAATGAATAGCATGTCTGTCATTAACCTCTGACACAGTTCATTCACCAACTGGCCCACTCCCACCACCCTCCCACCTGTGACCTTTTACAACTGAACCCATCTCCCTGCCCAAATTTACCACATACACTCCCCAAACACACTGCTATCAAAGATATCTAAAGAGTAGACAGCAGATTTAGCCCCCAAATAAGCCTTCTGCCTGTTTTGTAAATAAAGCTTCAATAGAACTGATATAGCTGCATGTATTCTGTGATGGCATGCCTATGGCTGCTTTAATGGTACAGTGGAAGAGATGAGTGGTTTCAACAGAGATTATATGGCTTGCAAACCTGTAATTACTTGCTAACTGGCCATCTAAAAAGAAAGGCTTCTTTAGCTCCTGCCCTAGACATGGGTCAGACTGTCAGTTTTCTTAGCTCCAACCATTGCTGGCACTCCTTCCTACAGAGGTTAAACTAGCATAATTAGACTGGTCACTCAAGATGCATTGTTTCCTGCTCTCAGGCTCTTTCTATTCTAAATGCTCATCTTACAATCTGCTTTCCCTGACCCCCTGCAGCTTTATGAGCCTTTGTTCAGTTAAGTCCCATGCTCAGAACCCTCTTCACTTAACACAGGCAGCCACTTGCCAAAGCCCTCGTTTCCTCTGGACTGAGTTGTTCTTCTCCTTTCCCCAGGTGCCAATTCCACAGCACTCACAGCTCTTGGCCTCATGTCCAGCTACCTGATAACAACCCAGAGTTCTCCATTTAAAGTCACTGAAGACAGGACTCTCCTGCTATGAGGTCCAGCACAGGACCTGCCGGAAAAGGCAACAACATCACATTTGCCAGATTACTCAAGTCCCAGTGCTCATCTCCACATACCACAAACTGCTCTCTACCTTTCTCCCAGTCTCAAGTTCTAGGTCTAAGCTCTTTGCTGCTACCTGGGACAGATTTACTCCCTCCACCAGGGCAGAGAGGAAATGGGATATACTTGCCTTACAATGTTAAAGCAGGCATGCTGTCCATAACAGAGGATAAGCTACTATCACATTTGGTAAGGTAGAGCTGGCTACCTGCATACTCATGTCCTATCTAGTTTAATGACTTTTTCCCAAGATATAGTTTGTTCTTTCTTTCAGCAGAAAGAAGAAAAGGGAACTGGCTGAGGTGGGGGTACACAGCTTAGCACTAGCAATCACAAGAATAATCAGAACGAGCACACAATGTGGCTGGGACAGGCAGTAGAAAATCAAAAGTCAGACAGACTCACCAGAGGAAAAGATATCAGCTCATCTGAATTCATAACACTCAGCTCCTTCTTGGAGATGGGAAAACTAGGAGGCAGGAAATACCGTAAGCAATTCCTAAGGAAACAGACAGGGTCAGGAACTCAGGATGGAATGGAAAAAGAAAAGAGCTGATGTCATCCTGCAGCAGGAAGACAAAAGGAACAAACCGGAGAATCTGGACCAGAAGATCAATGGTTTCATGGTTGGTAGTTGGAGCAGTAGTGTCAGGCTCGATGCGGATACAGTCAGAGGTAGAGGGCTCTGCCATGGCTATAGCCTGCTGAGCCACTACAGCCTCTTCTTCCTCCCCCTCTTGCTGTGTGTCAGGGGTTTGATACTCTGGAGAAGGTGGTTTCATCAGCCGCACGTCTTCACTGCCTTTCTCCACCCTATGGGGGACAGAGTTTTGTCATATCTGTCCTGGCCTGTTTGAACAGACTGATAAAAGCAGAGTCTAAAGTCCTTCCTTCCCTTGTCCTAGCCAACTTCTTCATACTGGTCACCCAGAAGAGCATGCCTTACCAGCGGTCTCTTGGAGTTGTATCTGTGGGCACATAGTCAAACTTCACCTTCCACCGCACCACATTCTTGCCCATCTCCACAGCTGTGACACGGCCTGTGTACCACTCCCTGTTCACACGTACTTCCACATGGAGCCCTTTATCTGAAAATTTGGAAATTGAGAATTAAAGAATCAGATTAGAGTAACCCATTCATTCAAGACCACCCTGAAGAGACCCCCAAAACCTGGAAGAAAGGAGTCTCTGCCCCGATATGCCAGGGACACACAGTCCAGCCATCATAGTCTCCTTTTGCATCTGTCCTTAGGATGCCAAAAAGTAAGAGGATGAGCTGACTGCCAGAGCTGAATTCCAAGGAATTAAATATTAAAAATAACCACAAAATGGGGCTAGGGACATGCCTCAGTAGGGTAAGGCCCTGGGTTCAAGCCCCACCACTTTCCCCGCTCCCTTAGAAAAGAAAAAAATAAGAAAAAAATAAATAAAAAAGAAAATAAAAAATATGAGCATGAATGAAGGGAATGTTATCTTCAGAACTCTGACTAGACTTGGGTCTGCTGCTGCACAGCATCCTGGTCCAGGAAAAAAAACTTCAAACCTTCAGATTTAACTGCTACTGGCAAAGGACCTACTTTTATTACCAACCTGGGCTACAAGGGACTTCCCAAACTCACCTTTCTGAGCCTTTTTGAGGTCAGCTGGGTCTTCTTCCCCAGCACTGTCTGAGAG
This sequence comes from Hydrochoerus hydrochaeris, assembly GCA_004027455.1. NCBI lineage: Eukaryota > Metazoa > Chordata > Mammalia > Rodentia > Hydrochaeridae > Hydrochoerus > Hydrochoerus hydrochaeris. Next base: position 119,054 of record PVLA01002760.1, on the reverse strand, counting down.
CTGTAAGGAAAACCAACTGTCAGGAGCATCCCTGTAACCATTAAAGGGCAAACTTTTGTGGTACTGGATACTTTGGGTTATCAGCTGTCACCTTTATTATTTTTTATGCTGTAATTTAAATTACTCTAAAGTCACTGGCATACAAGATACTAGGCAGGGACAGAATGTCAGACATAGGAGTCTAATCATCTGGATGACTGACAGTCCTTGAGAGATCAGGCTTGTGAAAGGCTCAGTTCGACAATAGGAGCTAACACAAACTGCAGGGGTGGGGGGGGTCTTGCAGGCCCTGGGAAGGGAGGCTTTGACTCATCTCAAGCCCTACCTCACTGGATTCCTTCTTCTCCTCCTTCACAGCAAATTTTCCCCGCTTACACTTCTCCTTCTTCCTTTCAGCCTCTTCTTCAGCTTCTTCCTCATCAGAGACCCCAGAGACCCCAAGACTCCGCTTACGACCAGTGGTAGCCTAGAATAAGAAGAAAATGGGAATGTGAGGGGCCCTGTTTAGCCCTCAACATGCAGGAAGATCTCATATGACCTAAAGAGTTTGGAGTGGGGTAGGTATGCTTCTCAATTCCTGCCTGACAATATTCACTATATACACAAGCACACATACCCTGCACCATGAGGACCTCTGCTCAAAGCTATCAAAGGAGCTTTTCTGTTTGCTCCCAGCTTAGACTGCCTGACCAGTGAGCTGTGCATTCCCTGACACAGTGACTAGTGCCATAGTCCATCAAGGCCATCAGCCACCAGGCTGTCAACCTATGCCCATACTGCAAGAAGCCAGTGGAGTGACTCAAGTTTGTGGCAGACCAAAGCTCAAAGCAGTAAAGAGCTACCTGGATAAGGAACTGACTTGCTCTGTTAACCCTGACCAAGTCCCTTAAGCTACCAAGGCTCTCCTTCCTCAGGTACAGCAGAAAAGACTTGGATCTGATGATCTCCCTGTACCTCTCCCAGTACAGCTTTGATATGACACAATTTCACTCCCACAGCTCTGCCCCGTGGGCTGGGGACCAAAGGGGCAAAGCACCTCACCAGGGAGGATTTAACAGGTGGCTCTGGCTTCTTGACTACTGGAGTCTTGATAACTTTGGGTGCAGGGATCTCCCGAGAGCTCTTGGAGTTTGGCAGTAGAGATGATGACAGTGGCTGCACCAGAGAAGGGGTCCTGGGTACAATCTTGATTGAAGTGTTCACAGGTTTTCGGGGTGCCTCAGGTGGCTGAAGCAGCCTGGAGGTACTGGCCTCTACCCGGGCTGCCAGAGCAGGAAGCTTTGGGGGATTGCTGATGATGGGAGCCTTTCGGGGTTGACTGACTAGTCTGGGAGCTTGCAGGGAAGGTGGTCTGCTTGGAGCATTCTTGATCACAGCAGGTAAGGGTGGTGACCGAGGACGCTGAGGTCTCCGAGCAGGTTCCTAAAAGAAAGTCCACAGAGAATAAGAATACTGATTTTAGCCAGAGATGCCCAAATCCCTCCCATACCCCTGCTTTACCTCATTGGAAGGTCTGGCTGTCACTTCCAAGGGCAGTTTCTTGAGGTCAGCCTGGGAGCGAATGGGGGTGGTTTTCTGTAAGGCAAACCTAATGATGTAGTTGTTTGTATATCTTGGTATGCTCAACTGAACTCTTTTCAGACCCTTACTATGTGTCTGGGACAGTGAGGAAAAAGCAAGCAAAAGAAGAAAGCAAACTAAACTTAGGCCACAGCTCTACTCCTATAAGCCTCCCACTCTCACTAGGGAAAGGGAAACAAAAATATATACAACTCAGCAAATTATAGGATGCTATGTAATTAATTTAGTACCTGAGTGACTGGAAAAAGTATCACTGAATTACATTTCTATAAAAGGAATTATAAAAGGTGGGAAAGGTCTAATGGATGAAGAAAGCTTGAAAAAGGTTTTCCTAATTAGAAAAGACAGAAGGATTATGAAGATAGCAGGCATATTTAAGACATTTTGAGTTGGTAAGAGTATATCTGCACAGACACAGAAGTCAGAAAGCAAAACACTTTTGTTTGTTTTCTTGTGACATGGTCTCACTATGCAGTTCAGGCTGACCTTGCACTCACTATGTACCTCATGTTGACCTTGAACTCATGGTGATCCTTCTGCCTCAGCCTCCCCAAGTGCCATGATTACATGTGTGCACCACCAGACCCGGCTAAAAAATACTTTTGTGCTATGGCTTGTACTTAGATGTCCCCCCAAAGCCTCATGCAGTCATAGGTGACTCAGAGGTGGCTGGATCTAAGGTGTGTGTGATGCTAGGATCAATGTTAGGGTTAAGGGTATGAGTGTTAACCCACCCTTAGAGGGTAAGCAGCTTGGAAAAAATATAAAGGACAGAAGCAGGGATACAATCATAGCTTGTTACTTGTTTGCTGCTTGCTGCCTTCTGCCTTTCTTTTGCCATGAACTGTTTCTTCTCATTCATATGCCCCTTCTGCCATGCCATCCTGCCTTGGAGTCAGCCAACTCTGGACTGAAGTTTTTATCAAGTGCAAGACAAATAAACCTTTCCTCCTTTAACTTTGTATGGTGGGTATTTTGTTTCAGCAATAACAAAAGTAACTAAGACATTTTGTAATAAATATACATATCTAGAAAAAATGGATAACAAGAAAAGAAACCCAGAAATGTAAGACAACATATGAAAAAATTTTTCAATCTTAAAACTATGAAGGGAATTAGAATTATAAAATGCTTATCTCTGTCCATGAAATTGGCAAAAATATTTAAAAATAATACTCATATGTGCTGGTAAAGAGCAGAAATTAACACATCTTCCCAAGGATAATTTGAGAAGAGTTGTTCAAAAAAGTCACTGAATTTTTCAAGCTCTTTTCATTCATTCTAAAAAATTATGAGAAAAGATGCATAAATGTACATATTTTAAAAATGGCATGATCTTCATACTGTTTATATATTTATGAATATTATGTATATGTATTCATGAAAAATTGGAAGGATTTTTAGTATTGGTTACTTCTAAGATACGATGTTTATTTTGTGGTTATTTTATACATTCTAAATAAATTGGATCACTTTGGAACATATAAACTAGTTTTTCTCTTTTTTTTTTTTAACGAAGCATACTTAAAAATCAGTGTTAGGATCTGGAGGTTTTGGTTGGAAAGCCCTGGCAAGCAACTGCTTGGGGAGTGGAAAGTGAAACAGCCTAAGGAGACAGGGAGGCTCCTAAAGAGTGCTGTCCCAAGCAGACCCCTGGCACAGCCTCTGCCCATGGCTCTCCCCACTGCTAATGACCCACGCACCTGAAGGGCCTCCAGCTTTTCCTGCTGCTGGCGAATTTTCTCTGATAGCTGCTTCTGCTTTTCTTCCTGTGTCTTTGGATCCTTTTTGAATGTCCCCAGGGGAACCTTCTGCTTTTGTTCAGAAGCCTCACATCTATAGAGAGAAGGCGCTGGGGAAGCTGTGGCAAAACAGGGCTCTAGTGGGGTGGGGGCCTTCATCCTCAACCAATCCTGTTCTCTCAAAGAAACAACCACCTCAGAGCTCCCAATACATGGAAATGATATGCATTGCAGTATATATACCTGTTGTTCTTTCTTGGACACTGACTATATGCATCAAACCAGAGATATATGATATGAGCAATGACCTCAAGAGTTTTTTACTAAAAGTAAATCTGCTTGTCAGAGAAAGTGCTCACCGATCTTGCTCAGGATCAGGGTTCATAGAACAAACCCAGGTGTCAGGGTAATCTTTTTCCACTGAATTCAGCTGGAAGGGAAGGGTCCTCCACTTCAGACACAAATCTGATACACAGAAAACATACACATACACATATTAACCACACTGATCTCCAATATCTGGAATCCAGACCCAAGGCAAATATGTGTCAGACTTTCCATACAAAAATTTTTCTTCATGTTTCAACTCTACCTGTATATACACAACATTTAATCTTAAGGCAGTGATTCCGTCAAGGATGAAAATCTAAATGTCATGCACTCTAAATTCCCCCAGCCCCTTCCTCTCCTGAAAGAGGATCCTAGCACAACCATCTATTTACTCTATAAACAACTTAATACCAAACCCAGAGAACCTAGCCCAGCTGTGGAATTTAGAGGTCTGAGAGGTCAGGTGACCTGCTTTTTTTTAAAAGAGGAGCACCAACAGGTACAGCTTCACAACTGAGCTCACAGGGTCATGACCAAACAGATTCAGACCCCCAGTGGAACCCTATGAGTATCAGTCAAGTCAGAAGAAAAGTTTCAAACACCCAACTCACCACACTGGATGGTGGTAGGGATTTCCATGGCTCTCCTGCGTTTGTAACGCAGCTCACTGGATGGGGGCTGGTTCCAGTTGGCAGAGAGATAGCCAAACTCATCCCAAAACTTGATGATTCCACGTTGGGCTAGAAAACAAAGTCACACATCACATCATCTCATTTTCAACTCACCTTCTCATCCCATAAGAACATCTTAAAAACTGGAGGCAAAGAGAAAGGGCAAAGGTCCAGTGGCCTGACCCCATTACCAATGGCAATGTCCTTCCAGTACTGTGCCAGGTGCTCCCCCATTGCCCTCAGTAAGTGACGGTACTCCTTGGCATCAGCAAAGTCCTGCTTGTTGTGTGTAGGCTCCAGGACCAGGTAGGGCACATCAACAACCCCAACAACCCCACCACATGCCCTGTAAGAAGAAGGAGAATGCAGCTCTGTCACCTCACTAGCTCCCTCTTACCACGTCCCTGGGCTAGAAGGCTCCCCTTGGGCAGTACTCACATGCCCCCTTCCAGCTGTGGGCCTACTTTCTCATACATCTTGATCAAGCGGCTACAGTTGTAGATAAACATCCCATCTAGGTCCCGGTGTTCAATATTGACCCCAAAAACAAAATTCAGCTCCTTAGGTTCTTTGAGTGCACTAACAAAGACACACACACAAAAAAATTTTCAGGCAGATCTACTCATTAGCATACAAGTAACATAGCAATGAAGACGTGTTAAACTGAAGCTTAAACTTAAACTGAAGCTTAAACTTGAGACCTGTTAAGCAAAGTTCTGCATCTCTAATTCAATGTGTGATCTCTTAGATTTGATACAGATCTGCACCGTGCAGTGACTGTAAGCTTCCCTAATTAGCAACATACAATTTACCTTTTTGGTAACAAAACAGGAATGAATTTAAGTATGCATAGATTGCTATGAAGCTGCTACCCATTTTTGCAAAGATGGTTAATGTGGAATAAGAACCAGGTTATCTTCATACCATCCCTAAACTCCACTACTGTGATATAAATTAATTTTTTAGAGGCAAAAATTCAAAAGAACATGTGAGAGGGGACACCATCATGTGACTAATGCCAATAAAATCTTGGGAGTCTGAAGAGCAGATGGGTGAGCAGTAGAATTAAGACTTGAAATAATCTGAAACCTAAGCCTATACAGCAAGGAAGCCAGTAAGAAGCAAATTAGAATTCACATCCAGAATCCTAAGAGGCTCCAGGGATAATTTAATGACCCATAATAAACAAGGATCCAGGGATAATTTAATGACCCATAATAAACGCATATTCTAAATGGAAAAAGTCTACAAAACTCAATCTACAACACTATTCTGTATTTCTAACCTGTAAAGAGAATGAATTATAAATGTTATTACAACATTAAAAAATGAGAGTAGGTGGTACAACTTACACTGGAATTTTTTAATTATTTATATTTTAATTTATTTATTTATTTATTTTGTCTTTTTTGAGACAGGATTTCGCTTCACAGTTCAGGCTGGCCTAGGCTGGTCTCAAACTTGCAACGATTCTCCTGCCTCAGCCTCCAAAGTACCGTAAGTTTTTATTTCTTAAATGTTTCCCATTTTTCCAGTTTTATACATGGAGTATTTTGTGAGTCCTTTAATCAGAAGAAACAAGAAGGTGAGACAGTGCTGGCAATTTGGTATTTGAGAGGTTGGCTCTGCCCAGCCTCTTGTAGACTCAGGAAAGAGCTGACAGCTCAGAGAAAGACTCTTCCTCTATAGGAACACATCTGATAAGTATCTGGGATCACAATACTATTCTTGAAAGTAGTTCTGATGACAGAATGGCAACCTATCAACCAGTCCAAAGGTTACATCATTTTAAAAGATCAAAGAACAGGCCCAGCACTCACCGCTGCTTGGCCTCTTTGATCCTTTTCTTGACATCAGCTTCTCTGCGCAGGGTGATGGCGGTATTCTGGACCTGTCTCAACATCACCTGGACAGATACATCAACATTAAGTAAGGGGAGGAGGTCCCCAGGGCCACAGCAGGAAATACTGTATTACATCTACATGTTGCTTTAACTCTCACATGGATTTAAAAATCACACCTGGTGATTTTCTTCATTCTACAAAAAATGGGCCACGCTGGGCACAAATTTAAAAGGCGTATTTCATTTGCCCACTGAAGAGCAGTGGGTGAGCAGTAGAATTTAAAAGGCGTATTTCATTTGCCCACTCATAAGACATCGGCTCAATCCAGACTGGAAAACAGCTAAATGAATCTGTGGCCTTACCCTGGAGTCCCTCGTGAGATCTCCACCTAAGCGTACTTCTAATGTCCGAGCTTTGGTCTCTGCCTCCCGGGCCTTCTCCTCAGCTGAAACCCAAAAGAAACCATGATGAACAATTCAAAGGTTTAAATCTCTCCTAGATTTACAGAGCAGTCCTTGCCACACAAGATGTACATACACCAGGACGGAAAAAGCCAACTGGAAAAGTAACAGGCACATCCTCAAGGCCTGGACTGCAGAATTACTTCACAAAGAAAATCTGGCATTCAGAAACATCAAGGAGACCCCACAGAAAGCAGGTACTCTATAACTGAGTATGGACATTTTAAACTTCATAAAGAAATCAAAGCAGGTCCCCCAATACCAGGGGCAATTAGAGTTAAGCCTCAGCGTTAAGTTGAAGGCTAAAGAAGTCTTCAGTCAGTCACTTGCCATAAAGCAGGTAAGAAACCTTGAGAAGTCCAGGTTAGCCCTGGTGAAAGATTTTGAAATATCAGCCCTGTAGTCATGAAAAACAATTTCACAAGTATTCAAGGCAGAGGAAAAATAAGGAACTCTTCATTTTGGTCAAGCCAAAGACTTCACACTACTTTAGACAAAGTGGAATGAGAGACCCTGGAGAAAAAATGGCTGAGTGAACTGGATCTGAGAACAATTAGGAAATGGACCAGAGTTCTGAAGAACAGCCCTGTTCATAGGTAGTAGACAGAGCCTTTTCTCCTGGATGCCTGCTTTGGCTAAAAACTGAGTCCCCCAGATGGCCCCCACCCAATGCCCTCCTCCTACATAAGAAGTGACATTACCAATCCGTGCCACATGCTCTGCTTTCTTCACTTCCTGCTCCGCTCGGGTCTTGAAACGGCTAGACGTATACTTGTACATCCTGAACAATGGAAAAACCAACTTGAGGGTCTAGCATCAGTGGGGCAGACAGCTAACCTGAGAAGCCCAGGAAGCACCCTGCATTCTTCCAAGCTGTGCTGCGATGGCCCCATGTAATAAAACAAATCCAAGCTCATCTTGGCAAAAAGAGTAACTCATATTTCCACTTGCCCTTGGCCTCTTGCTCCATCTCTGATGTTCACCAGAGTGTTATTTATCTCAGAACACAAAACAAACCTCAATAATTAGTTTGGACCCTTGCTTTCCTGGCTATAGGCCCATGGGCCCTGAAGCAAAAGATTCAATTCACTCTGCCACATCTGAGAAGATACAATGTTAGACAAGCTTAACCAGCCAACCTCCCACAGGAAGTCACATCTGTCCCTCTCTCAGGACCTAGAAGTAATTGTGTTAAAGCACATGCAGTTTAAAAGCTCCAAAACAGCACTAGGAAAGCCACTCACATTGTACCATTACAACATCCCCCCACCCACCAAGAAATGCAACCAGGCCCTATTCTTGGCCCTGGTCAGGGTAGGCAGGCCCTACCTGGGCTTGTACAAGCAGCAGGAGAGCCTCTTGGTCTGCACCTTGTGCCCATGGATAAAGATCCTCATTCGAGGATCAATATACAGCACCGCAGCATAGGCTCGAAAAGAGCGCCGTTCAGGCTTCCTGGAGGTGGCAGGAACAAAGAAGTGCAGTCACACAGGAAGCCCAACCCAAGCTGTGACAGCCTCTTTGAAGGCTCTCCACCTTCCTACCTCACATCTTAGCTTCTCAAGCTCAGCATGACACTGTATCTTGTCCTTTGTCATAGCTCCAGCACAACTACACCATAGGCATTTCAACTGCCCCTACCAGGGACCTCAGTATAATCCCTCTCATTAGGTCTCAGTTTCCTCTGTCAAATCAAGAAGTTGAAGCTAAAACCATTAACACACACATTCATGATGGCTATGATTCCTATGTCTTGCTGCTTGGTGGCTCTGATTTGAATTCCATTCTAAATAGCTAACCACCAGTTGTTCAAGCTGCCCAATGGGACAGTCATGCATATACCAAACGCTCAAGCAAGCAGGAATGTACTCTTCTTTAGTTTAACTGAGGAGCTGTTGTCCTAATATTCATCCCTGCTGCCTTGCGGTAAACAAATGTGGTGCTCTCAGCTCCATCAACTCTAATGCTACCACTAAAATCCAGAGAACAAGCTCACCCCTTTCTCCAAAGTCACCTCTTCAGAGAATAAATCAGTCCATAGCCTGCTTTATTTCCCAGCCATACTCACGTGCCCTCTGGGGAAGTCTCTGCCATCTGGATATCTCTTGGATTTGAGATTATGTCTAGTTCAGGCTCTCCATTATCCATAAGCTTGAGATTAAAGATGATCACCAATGTTCCTGGGGAACAGAAATCTTCCTTTCGATTCTAGGTACACCTGGCCTATCCCCATACCACTCGTGGCCTTGGAGCTCCAAGATTCTATATGCTGCAGGCTCAAAGTCTACTTACCGCTGTCTCCAGGAATCTTCATGAACTGGTTCATCACTTCCTCCTCAGTGCGAAAGGGAGAGTACTTGTAGATGAGTTCTGTCTCAATGGCAAACTTCTCCACATTGTCTGTAACAGGTTCCCGGGTCTGGGCATTCCAGGTGGGCAATGGGACTATCACCTTTGAAGTAAGCAAAGGCTGACACTGTGAGACCCTCGAACAACCTACCCCCAAAACAAGCAGCTATTTTGTCCCTCCTCAGTGGTTGTATATGCTTGAAGCTGAAGCCTAACATCCACACCTGGCATCAAAGGCTCTGTGGCTTTGCCCCTTGCTGAAAAGCATCCTAAAAACACTATTTCCTCTTAAGACATGCTGGATTACACCCCAGGGTTTCTGTCAGGGCAGTTCCCTAATTAGATGCCTCCGGCCATTTTCTTAATTTGGTAAAAATGCTACTCTTACCACTAGGGAAAACATATTTGCAATTATCAAGTAAAATGCAAAGGTACACATGACATAACATTTCCATCCTGTGTAAATACTCTAGGAAAAACTAGTAACATCTGCTAGAGAGTGGCTAGTTAAAACTGTGGTATATTTATACAATGAAATACTATGCAGTAATGAAAATCAACAAACTCAGTTACTACTAGCATCAATGTGAATAAGTCAAGTAAACATGGTGTTAAATGAAAGCAAATATGAGTATCTATAGTATTAGTTCATTTATATAAAACTCATAAATAGGAAAAACTAACTACTAAGGTGACAAACTGTAGAGAAAAGGGAAATAATCATCCCAAAAGTTACCTAAAGATGTTTCCTTCAGGGCACAATAGTAAGTATGATCCGGGGGTCTTCTAACATTGGTCCATAATGCCAACTACATAGGTGTTTGCTTAATAGTTATCCTCTAAACTGTACATATATTTTAATACATTCTTCCCTATATATGACATGATTTTATGTCTGTGTTGTGCTTTAAAAAACTATTCTGAAGAAAACCCTACTTCAAAAACATCACTTCCCCAGTGGTCTTACCATGACCCTCCCCCTTCCTCCAATCTAACTGCCCTCTCTGAGCCTGCAGAAGGCTAGCTGGCAGGATTCTATCTACATAACAAACCAGTTGAGGCACCTTAGGGGTTTGACCCCAGATGGTCTATCCTTAAAACAAAGGGTCTCTGTATCTTAACAAGTGCCAGGGGTGCTAAACTACTCATTGTTCTGAGATACTGCTGGTTTCTAAAAAGCTCTGTATTGAAAACATTCAACTGTAGGGCTGGTTTGGACACATTCCTCCTCAGCCAAAAATGATCTTATTTTGAAATCTTGGCTGAGCTCACACTAGAGTATAATCCGAAACAGTGACCTTCTAGCACCAAGTAAGGAAAAAATTTCAACCTAGCTTCTTCACCAAAGAAACTGAATTCCATCTGTGTTCTATAAATTTATACCTCAAATCTATATTTCTCATTCTTCAAAGTAGTTCCAGGTGACAATGGCATCACTTTAAACCAAGGGTAATCATTCTCACTAACCACCCATCACTTTCTGGACAGTTTCAATTTTACCACTCTGCTAGTTTTCCTACCATTTGTACCACTTTTCTGTGTGCACCTTCTTCTCCCCTGATCTTCTGCCTGCCTACATCCCAAGTTCTCTTCTCTCTCTACTTACTATCTTCTCTCATTGAATTCATTTGCCATCAAGAATCTCAGAAGAATACCCTCAAACTACAGATCTATACTTGACTTCCCATGTCTAGAACAAATCTACACTTTCCCTGTCTTCGACTGCCCTTCTTCCATTCTTTCCCAGTTCCAGGCAGCCCACTACTCCCAACTGCCATTCAAAATCCTGCAAGACCCCACCCTTCCCTCTTCCTCCCCCATGATGTATCAACACATCTGTAGGACCCACATCCTAGAGATGATGATTCCATGAATTTCTCTTACCTCCCTGTTACAAGTCCCAACAGCCTACCACGCAGAAAAGGCCTATGAGCTAGTCCACTCCAATACTCACATCCCACCCCCCAATCTTTCTAATCATCAACAAACACACCTTTGTAAACACAACCCAGTACTAGCATATTCTTACTTAATAAAGTCCCTGTCTCTCAACAAAGTCCTGAGGTCAAGCCCTCCATACTTTATAGAGACCACCACAGGTCTAGCCATTGTGAACGTCCTAGCCCAGACTATGCCCTTTTCTCCTGCCTTCCCCCAGGAAGCCTGCTCTCTCAAAAATGCAGCATATCTGTCAGTCTCAATATGCTAAATGAATTAATACACTGCACCAAAAAGGAGAACAAACACATTGCCTTGCTAAGTAAAGCCTGTAGGAAAAGACAGCCTGCCATTCCCAATGTGAACTAGTTTGTTTGCTATGATTAAGGCTCAGATCTGAACAGGACCAGTACAAATTCAATTTTGACTAACCAACAAAGAGGAACTAGGCTGAAACTCTGAATTCAATCATCTACATATAACAGCCATGGATTTCTTCCACAGAACCTCTCAGCCCTGTCTTCCAAGCTCTGGCCTCCATTACTTACAAGAGAGGCAAAAAGTGTCAAGTCTGAGGCTAGACAGAACAGAAAATACTCTAACTGCTCCAACAAGAAAGAATTCTGCAGATACTGGAGACAGCAAGCCACAAAGAGAACTGGTTGGCATGTATTTCATTTACAAAGCTAATTAATTAACAAAATGGCTTTATTTTTATTATTTGGTGGTACTAGAAATTGAACCCAAGGTCTTCATAATAAGCTACTTGACCCTCTAGTTTGAGAGTCTCATTGAGTTGCTGAAGCTGGCCCCAAAATTGTGATCCTCCTGTCTCAGCCTCTCAAGCCATTGAGATTACAGCTGCATACCACTGCATCCTGTCCAAAGTATTTTACACTAAGCACTAAGTCTGGATTAAGACTTTTTTCCAGCACAGTAATAACCACTGGGGCTATATAGCAGCCACTCCCAAAGTGAGACGAAGTGGCAGCTGCCATTTAAACAAGCTCATACAGATGTTTCCCATATACTCCTTTGGTTTCAATACCTGCTTAAGCCCGGAAGATGTCTAAATTCATAGTCTCTAATTTATACAGTTAGAACACCCCATTTCCTTAAAAAGAAAAATATGTTTATAACACATTTCAAAGCATCATCATCATATAGGAAAGACAATGCCGTTTCCATTATTACTGCCACCTTCAATCTCCATGCATAACAGGGAAGCCCAAAATACTCCTACTGATAACACAGCTCTCCATGGTGACAGCCTCCACAGGCCATTCAAGCTGCAGATCTAGAAGAGTTCAGATCCAACTCTTGATTCCTGCCATTTGATGGTCTCCTCAGAAACAAGACAGCTATTCTCTAAAGTGCTCTAAAATTTCACTTAATGTATCATCTGCTTTATCTCCTCAACCAATATAGATATATTCAACCAGCTAAACCTGTAATGGGGGCCTAGGCAGATGGAGAAATGTAGAGCAGTGATTCAGGGCACCAAGATGGGACCTACTTCATCAATGCCTTCTTCCTCGTGAAAGGTACGAGACAAGAAGAGGCAGGTCATGGTATCTTCCTTCTTAGTGAAGAGAATAAAATCCTTCCCAATACGCATTGAGCCCCTGAAATGGAAGCAGAAAACAGGTTAATCTTCCAGAGATTCAAAGCTCATCTAAAACAGAAACCAACCCTTTGGACATGATGCAAACTCCCTTTGGAGGGTTCTCTGAAGGCCTCTCTAGATCTTGGTCCCTGAAAAGAGTTTCTTGGCCCTTGTTCTCTCATCAGTCACCAACAGTCCTTGCTTTACTTACTTATTCTTCACCTATAACTTTGTCTACCACACTTACCCTCCATTCAGGATTCTCTTACCATCTTTTTAGGATGTACTCACTGCTGACCAAAGGCTCTAGATTAGTCTCATTCCCAGCTTGTTGCTACAATGTTAACAAGTAACCTTGCTATGCCTGACCTATGGTTTCACAATCACATAAAGGCTGCTATGTCCTGTCTGTGCCACCAGCAGGTTCCACTCCAGTAGCTAACAACTTCAACACATCACCTTCTATGCAGACTACTCAGTTCTCATCTTTTCCTTCACTGACAGAAATACCCCCTCATGTCCATTCATCAAACAGCAACAGGAATACCAAGGGAACAGCTCAGTGCCTATGCCCATAAATTCTCCAATTAGTACCAAGAACTCAAAACAGCCAAATGTAGAGGCCAAAAAAATACAGTGATGTTCAAGGAGGCCTCATGTGGGTCAACACTGATAATTACAACCATCTTCAGTCTCAGAACTGCTTTGGCACCTCAAGCTCATTAATAGTATATGCAGGTCCCTATTTTTGGATGTAGCTGGTTTGTGGGAACTGTGCCTTGAGGCTGACTTTCACAAGGCAAAAAGTTTGGAAGCTATCAATTGCTTCCTTTCTGTTTGGTCATGGTAAAGCTTCTGAGGAGCATGCAGGGACAGGCCTTTGTAGGCAGCATAAAACAGGGCAGAGCCAAGCAAACCAGTGGGAAGACTTCCCAATCAACAATGAGGCTGTTTAGCAATTTTCTTCTGAACAGCTTCTGGGGCTTTACACATATTACCTCATTAGTCCTCATAATACCCCAAGGAGATGACCAAGGTGGACAGTTTAATTATTCTGAGTACAAATACAAAGGAGACTGGCAGGTCAAGCACACAAATGAATGTCATACTCCATTTCCTCACTCAGGAAGACTTCCAGGACATTCGAGAAATGTCCTGGGGACTGCCAAGTGCCATTTCTCCTCCTCCAGTACCCAATGTGCTGGCAGGCTTTTTCTTCTTCAACTTCAGTGTTTCTTCTCTCCAAAGCTTGCAGGTAGCAAAACAAAGCACATTATTTTTCCTCTGTCAAAGTTTGCCCTTGCTCTAATTTGCCAAAAACTGTGTCTGTGTTTCACCTACCTTTGATCCACAATAGGGCCTAAGAGCAAAAACCCAAAATATTACCTCTTTGCTGGCTTTCCTGCTTCTCAGCCCTATTCTCACTACAAATCACTTTCTCCTGGAACTTCAACTGAATTTATTTCAAAATGATTATGCTATCTATTTTCTTAATAGAAAAAAAAAAAACAATTTCATAACAATAGGAAAATAACCATTGTTAATATGTTGTGTATTTATTGTTATCAAAGTGGTTACTCAGAGTAAAGATACGTGCACAAAAAATTATCCAAGCAGTATTAGTACAAACTTTTCTTTTCAATGAACTAAGAGAAATCAGTAGTAAAACTATCTTGCATTTTGTTTCCCTCTTCCCTGCTTTCCCTTTCCTCTTCCCCCATCCTAGTTCCTCCTTCTCTTTTTTTTGGTACTGGGGATTGAACTCACAACCTCGCACTTACCATACAAGCGCTTGAGCTGCTGAACAAATCCCAGGGCCCCCTCTTTCCTTTTCAACAATTTCTTCCTATTTTACATTATCTATTGCATATTTTGGTCCTTATTTACTCTTTCAGTTTCTTATACCAGGGAGCCAATACAGTATTTACATATATGAGTCTGATTTATTTTACCTATGAGTATGGTCTCAAATTGCATCCATTTGCCTATGATGTCTCAAGTTTATCCTTCTTTATAGCCAAGTAATACTCCATTGTGTATTAAAAAAAAAACCCACATCTTTTTTATCTATTCTTAGGTTGATGGGCACTTGGGTTGTTTTCAAGACTTAGCTATTACAAATTGTGCTACAATAAACATGGGTGTGCTGTCTATTCCGAACATTAGATGGCACCACTTCAACGAGACCTTCCTAAAAATCTGAAAATGCTAATGACAACACTCAAATGTCTAGACATTCCTTTCCAGTCTTCTAATCACTTTCAGAGCAACATAATTCCTTCCTAAATCCCCTTTTCTAAGGGAGAATGTCAAAGGTTAGAACCCCACTTCTAGATTAGGTGAAACAACGCACAAAACTGAGTGGACCAAACAGAAGGAAGCTGACCCGATCCACAAGAAAATGAAGGTCTCTCCTTCACTTTTGGGGCACATTGCAAGGCACAGTGTTTATCATTACCCCTTGGTTCATGCCCTGGGAGAGAAATCATGAAGTCTAGGAACCAGGCACCTGATTCCCTTAGAAGCATTCTCCTGTCCACACTTCGTGTGCACACTGCATGCACACAAAGCCCAACCAAGGCTGTTGACAAATCATACCACCATCCTCTCTCAAACAAAACAACATTTCCACACCAAGACTAGAAATGTGACTCATAATTCCATTTGCACAAACTCCAATTCCACTAAATGTTATTCCATCCAAAGGTATGTACAGCTGGAAGTGAGCATTTCAGAAATAGAAACCTTTCTCTTGGGGCTTCACTCAAAACCAGAACACCACATTCCAAACATTGAACAAATGGGAAACAAGTGCTAAGGGAGAAGTCCCAAGGGATATGAAGATAGAGGATGGGTCCCTGCCATAAGAGCTCATACAATATGTAAACAGAAACAGCATCATCCTCCAGAAAGGCAGGCTTGTGTCTCTTCCTCATGCTGGATCCCCAGCACCTGGCACAAACCATAACATACAGCAGGTGCTCAGGAATACCACTCACTACATCACTACATCAGACATACACCCCTCACTACATCAGACATACCCCAACCTCACAAGAGAACAACTCACAATCTCAATCAAACAACTCACAATCTCAATCACAGGGCTTATACAAGAACTTTCCTAAAGATGAAGCACAGTTCTAGTACACAGTGCCAAAAGAACTCACAGCCTCTGCAACCCCAACTTGTTTTGGAGGTTCATACTATAGAGCAAATTCAGCTGGATAATGTTGGTAAGCTACCCACAAATCACCACTCCTTTTTGACTTTTCTACTGTTTCAGAGTTAGCCATGGAGAACAAGAAAAAGGCAGAAGAGCCCTGTGATAGGCTTCTAGTATACCTACGATTTTAACCCATTCCCATACTGCCCAATCTGGGTGGATTCAGGTGTTCGTTTGGCTGACTTCCCAAACTGGATCACACTGGCAGCATCACCTTGAAGTGACAAACACAGAAGTGAAAGTTAGCATCTCTCTCCCAAGTTTCTCAAAGTAAAATGTCTAAGCCTTACTAAAGCATGACTGTGTGTCTGCTCTCTTCTCAGGAAATTTGCAATCATGAGGCAAAAGGAGATAACCTTCGTCTGGCTTGCCAGGACCATGACTGACCTGTGTTCTGTTACCAGAACATAGTAAACAGACTAGGGGAGACCTCAGTTGTTCCAGTTCTAGAATATTTAACAAACTGACAGATACAGTGTCAAGAGACAGGTAATCTGACTAACTTAAGAGTATCATTTAGACCCTAATTCCCAGATCAGGACAAGACTCAACATACATATAGTGGCATTTAGCCTAAAATGTTACAACAGGGGCTTTGCTTTGTTTTTCAAGTGGATCTTACTATCACAACAGAGGCCACAGAAAATCAAGTTTATATAGTGCTTTATAACTATGGCTACATCCTCCCCCAAAGAAATAAATCATCTCATCACTTACTGGGATCCATTCCTGCTCCATCATCCAAAAAGCAGAGCATAAATCCTCCTCGAAGATCCTCTCGCCTTTCTGTGAAAGAAAGAAGCAGCTGTCAATACTGGGCTATTATCCAAGAGAGGGTAGAAATATGAGTATGAACAGAAGGTGGATCAATGTGAAGCTTGAACATAGAAGGTCACATCAAACAAATCTTCTAAACAGCCCAAGCTAGCATGAGGGCCCTTGAGACTATGAATTCTTGATGAAAGGTTCTCCAATGTCTTCTAGTTCAAGATAACATTCCAGAAAAACTGTAAGGAGGGTGGGAACTACCCAGTCCAACACCTAACCACACCCAAGACCACTGAATATGCATGTATTTCACATATACGTCAATTGTCCTTCTGCCTTTCTCTAACTGGATTACTGCCAATTCTGTCCTACACCACATATCATTAAAGTATTCCAACTAGTATATATTACAATGCAGCTTATCAATACAGCTCAAACTCAAAAATTACCACCTTCCTCTTTTAAGTATGAAATAGCCCTGAGACAAAATGAGGAAGCCAGACATAGTAAGCACTGTAGTGGTGGCAGCTACTATATAAAAAGATAAATCACTGAGTCTATATATGATGACCCCCAGGGTCACTACAGTTTCTGAACTACGTGTAATTCATAGTCATATCCCCTGTTAGCTAAGGGTTAGTCCTTGAAAGGAGTGAGATAACACAAGGTAAAGTGATAAGCACCTAGTTACTGGCTAGATCTGTCTGACTGCAAGCAGAAGTCCCTTGACAATAACATGTACAGCTGTGGTAGGCCTTGTTAGGCAACAAGAAAGTAACACAACAGGCTGCCATTCTGGTGGCTAGATGAAGAACTTCTTTCAGCAAGTTATAACCCAAAGCAGATATGAATCCAGGATGTTATGGACAATGGAGAAGAGAGTCCCAAATAGAGAAGAGGGCTGTAATTGTTGCCATGGAGTTGACTCAAGGAAGACTAGGTGAGCAACAGAAAAACTAGAGTTGGAATCAGGGAAGCAGAATCAATAAGAAAGATGAACATGAGACCGAAGTGGAGGCAGAAGACTCACACAAGCCATAGAGGGTACTACTAACATTCCCCAGTTTAGAGTGGTTATAGTCCACTGCTTGGCACAAGAATAAAAGGAGCACGTCTAATAGAAGGAAAAGAATTCTGTGTAAGGTCTAAGCCTAAGATTGCTTTAAAAAGCTGGCCCCTAATAAAAGATTTTTTAAACTTCCTTAAGCAGGAGCTCATCAACTTTGTACAACTATCTATCCTGACCAACCTGTTTAAAATGTTCTTTGTCCTCCCCTTAGGCTAAAACTTCAAGTGAGTGTTACTACCTAGATAATATAATTTAAAATGTAATTTCAGAAGGGCTATAAAGCACAGAGATTTTCAAGCATCACTCTGTGTTCAGGAAGCTGAATATTCATTACAAGTGCCTCTTGAAAGTTCAAGAGTGAGGATCTTCCTGTAGTACAACTGGTATATAAGAAAATCTCTCCCTGTGGCAATGTCTCTCATCAGAACCTAGGGAATGCAAATGAGATGTGGCAAGTTGGAACAAGTTAAAAAAAGTGCAAAAAGGTATCAAAGTTTCTATCTGATAGAAGCAAAGTGTAATATGGAGCCTCAAACGGGGTCACATAACAGAGCACAGCAAAAACAGTGTTTGAACTCTAGAGTCATTTGCTACACACTATGGCATAAAATATGCAGAGAGATTCTGCCCTGGGATCTAGAAATTGGTTTGAGCCAAGTGTATCTGAAAAGTTCCCAAGGATTTCTGGCATTTTTTTGAATACTATCAAAGTCACTTTTTAGGTTCTCATATTAGAACAGGATTCACAGGCAAAAATGTTTCAGCACATAGTCATCACTCAACAGTGGATCTAGAATCTTTTTTGGACTCAAGGACTTCATTTCAAAGCTTTTATATAGTTTACAAGGGTAAGACACTCATACTGGAGGAAAATCCTCCTGGACACATAGTAACTAACATCCTATAAATGACTAGTAGTGTCCAGGTACACAGTCAAATGCAATACTACTTCAGGGTTAAGAAAGATTAGGTAACTCAGCAGTTAACTTCTTTAACCTTGTACACAGGCAGTGTAGTATCTTTGCTTGTTTACAATACATTTGCAAATGACTCATTTATTTGATAACTATTTACTGAGGACCCCTTATGTACCTGGCCCTGTGATGCAGAGAAGAGCAACTGAGCTCTAAAATACTATGGGTCAGTCCTTGAAAGGAGTAAGATGTTCGATCCCTAGTAAAAAAAAAAAAAAAAAAAAAAAGTTCAAATCCCAGTACAAAAAAAAAAAAGCAACTAAGAATGCAGATGCAATCACTATCTCCATGGAGTTCATAATCTTAAGACTCAACTCTCTGAAAATGATGCAGGATATGAAGAACAGGAGAGTTTATGCTAAGGGAGGCTAGGAAAAGAACCAGTTAAAGCAAAATGCAGTGTGCTTAACCTGAAGAGTTATAAAAATACAGATTTTGGGCTCCACTACAGATAGGTCAGAGGTAGGACAAGAGAATTTGCATTTCTCTCAGGGCTGCTGAGTGGATCACCCTTTTTAAAGCAACATTCTAGAGCAAACCAGGAGAAATACACAGGCATCCCTACTTAAAACTACCTCCCCACACATTTCACACAGAAATTCATTCCTGAAGGAAAGGAGCAAGTTGGAAGCCAGAATGGGAAGGTAAAGCCAAAGTGCCTTCATAGCTGTGCCTCAGACCCTGGTAACAGATACACAAGATCATCCAAATCAGTTTGGAAGGTTGTACTTTGTAAGTTTTCTCCAACATGGCCAAATCTGACTTCCGCAAGCTGTACATTCGCCCACCATTCACTCTCATTAAGTTGGAATAAGAGGGAAGTGGGTAAAGGGAGGTGAAATGAGCTTAAATTACAAGTGAGAAGCAATGATAAAAAGATATCCTTTCCAGAGGCCATTATGTAATGGCATTCAAGTTCTTCATCACATTCTGCAATCTAAGCTTCAGTTTCATTCACTCTAATGAGCAGTACTAATATCAGTTTCATTTGTTCTGACCAATTTTCCATTTATTTAATAATTGCCCTGGCATCACACAAGGAATCTTTTTAGAGAAGAGAACATGACAGTACCTTCCTCAGAAAGTTCAATGCTATGGCTTGTATCTAGATGTCTCCTCCACCCCTGCCAAAGCCTCATGTGGTCATAGGTGAGGGTTTTCAGAGATGGCTGGATCTACAGTGTATGATGCTATGAATCAAGGGTGTGTGAGTACTAAATTAGTCCACTGATTGGTTTGGCATAGCTCTGGGAGTGGATAACGGGAAGGCCCACCCAGATGTGAGTGGTATCTACCCTAAGGGTAGATATCCTGCATAAAAATATAAGGAACAGAAAGAGGGCTGCAGCTTGTTTGCTACTTTACTGCTTTGCTCCTTCTGTCTGCTGTGAACCATTTCTCTTCTGTGATGTTCCTCTGCTATGCCACCCTGCCTTGGGGCCCGCCTACCATGAACTGAAACCTCTACAACAATCAAATACATCTTCCCTCCTTTAACTCTGGGTGTTGGGTATTTTGTCTCAGCAACAATAAACCAAGACATTTAGAAAGCCAATAAAAACCTACAGTCTGGCTAGAGATACTTATTGGCATAAGTGTCTGCCTGGTATGTGCAGTCATATTTTCAATTCCTGGTACAAAAAAAAATTAACGAACATTTTAGAGAGCCAGGGATTTAGTTCAGCGGCATAAGTGCCTGCCTGACAAGGGCGAGGTCATGAATTTGATCCCCAGTACCAAAAAAATAAAGAAAGAAAATCAAGAACAAAGCAAGGATGTCTATTAGCTGGGTATTGTAGTTCATGCCTGTAATCCCAACACTCAAGGAGGCTAAAGCAGGAGGATCATTGGGAATCTGAGACCAGTCTAGGCTATAAAGTGAGCTTAAGACCAGCCTGAACTGCATAGTGAGACCCTGTCTCAAAAAGAAAGGAAAAAAAAAAAAAACCCTAAAGTCCACTTCTAACAGGCATGTCATCATGCCTTAGTTTCAACTAATAAGAATACTTCAGACAAATATATACTTCTGTACTTTGAAAGGCAGCATTAAAAAGTGATATTCTAGTGACTTCAAACCAAATCTGCTGTTTGGGGGATTTCCAAGTTCTATAGCAATTCAATTTCAAAACATGAAATAACCTTTACTAATAAGAACCTTTAGAGTGTTAAAATTAGTGACAACATTACTTTATTCCTGTTGAAAGCATTAATAAGACACTAAGGTTAAAAAAAAAATGAGAAGTTAAGGATGCCTCAGTCAAGAATCCTAATCCCAAAATACTTAAAGCAAGCCCTGTTCCAAAACACTATGGCACTGCTCCTATCACACTATTTAATCCTTAATTGTCTCAACTGTCCCTCAAGATCTAGTTATCATTCTTTAATCATCAGTACTATGCTCATTATCTCCAATTAGAAACAAAGTTCTTAGAGCAAAGGTCTCATCTGATCCTCTCTGGGCTTTTCCCAAAACACAATAGTAGAACTGAGCACAGAATAAATGTACACTAAATCTTTTTCATTTAAATTGATAGCCAATTTAAGCGTTGCATTCTGCATGCTAAGAACTGAATTTCCTTGCTGTAATTCACCAACTGAATCACAGCAAAGTGGTACGAGGGAGCAGAGATGACCTTTTAAAATTTTTTTTCCCAAATATTGACTTAGCTATTGGAATTTTTTCCTTTGAAAACTCAAAAGTAGAGGCCCATTCTCTGCTCCATCATGTGCATGATGATCATTATTTCTTACACAGGTAACTTACTGTTCCTAAAAGCACATTCAGATCTAGCTTGGAAAGGTCCTTTCATTTGGCCAAAGATTTAGCAGCCATGTTCTAAAGTTCTTCTGCAATACCACTTTTTTCCTGCTACTACTTCTAAAAATAAAAGAAGCCTATTTCTACCACTTTAGAGGGGTCTTTCCAACACAGTTTTGAGAATTTAAGCAGTACAACTAACAAGTAAGTATCTGGAACATTTGCTTTGCACAACATAAAAAGGTCTAAGAACTTTGATGTAACATTAAAGGGTCTAAGAATTACTACTTTCCAGTCCTATGTATCAAGTGGGCCTATGAAAAGGGGTTATTTGAAATTCTGTATCCCTATATAAACACAAACTTCTCAGAAGCTGGACAATGATATTCAAAATATAACTTCAAACCTTACAGGAGACTTCAGAAAGAGTGCTGAGAAAACATATAACACTAAGCAAACTGGATTTAAAAGCTGTCTTCTTCTTCTATTCCATTTCCAAAGTTATGGTATTTTAAAAAAACAAAGTGCTGGTACAAATACTGTGCTGGGGAAAAAAAAAATGACCAATCATAATGACTAGGAATTCTTGCACTGTTGCAACCATTCTATGAATGAATTTTTTTTTTTTTTTTGGTACTGGGGATCCAACTCACAACCTCACGCTTGCCAAACAGGTGTTTATGCCACTAAGCTAAATCCCCAGCCCCGCAACCATTCTAGGAAAGAGAGGATTTTAGTATAAAATGACAGTCAATCCATCCAAAACAGTAGAAGAGAGCAAACTCTCAAATTCCTGGCCAAGTAGTCATCCTTCTAACTTGACACCTCTACCAGAGAATACCTCTACAAATCTAACTGCAATCCAGTTTCCAACTGTTTTATGCAACTGATACCAACCATCTTCCCAGTAAGGACTGCTGTTCACAAAAACTGGTAAGAAAAAAACACCAGCAAAATCCTTCCTTCCAGATGACCAGTACTTGGTCATTTCATGTCACATTACTTTATACCATCACCCCAAGTGTCCTTTTGTCTATGCACATAGATATAACACTTGGCATTAGTTTTGAAACCACCATTCTTGATTTCTATGACATGCTTGACCAGGGCTGCCCTGTTTCTACCTATGGCCATCTCTAGCTACGGCCATCTCTCCATGTTCCAAGAATCAATTATTTTCCGTTCATTTCTTCTTAGGGATACAGCAGTAGAAAGTGCATTAGAGGAACAGGTCATCACAGAAAGGGTCTAGTCTGACTTACCTGCATAAATATCTATTCTGGTGGCATCAGCATCTCTGTGAAATTAAAAAGAAAAAAAATTGAGACTGAAGTATCAATCAGCAAAATACATCATATTCTGAGTGTTTCAGGAAGTCTTAAAAATACTACATACATTAAAGTTTTGCTTTTATTCTTCTGAAATGCTTCAGGAGCATCTAATTATTTAATACAGTTAGATGACACACAGGGCCTGTGTTTTTAAAATACTGATTTCATGGTAAAAACATGTAAGTTAGGACCAGTAAAAAAAATTCGCTACACTTTTAAGAAATGAATATGTATTTTCTCTTATTCATTTGCAGTAAGATGCTCCAAAAATTCATCCATTTTTCTTCTCTCAGAAACTTTAGAAAAAAAGAAAACTATTAGCTGCCACAACCTGTGAAAAAATGGGGTTTTATATTATATATATATGGCAGTTGGCAAACTGATTCCTGAGCCCAGACCATTAACCTCTCTAACCTCGAAAGCAAGTTAAAGCATTCAATTGTACTCCAGCTACTGAATTCAGTCATCAATGACAGCTTTCATGAATAACTGAAAGTAATTTATTCTAATTCTACTGACTGCAGGCAAGGAAACTGTGGAAGTTTCATAGGTTTTAAGTGCAAAGAGTCCACTCGAGATACAGCTCAGTTGTAGAGTGAATGATTAGCATGCATGAGGCCCTGGATTCAATTTTTTAAAAATTTTTTTTAAACCTTTAAAACCCCCAAATCCACCCAGCTCTACATGTACCTATTCTCAACAACATTAAAAAAAAATTTAAAATATGAGAAAGACTAGCAAAATATATGCAGGAATAGGAAAACATACTCCCAGAAATCTCTAGTTCACTGTCTGATAAACAAAAAGCTGCCTGTCAAAACACATTGCTCTGTTCTAAGTTAACAAGCAGCAAATACAAACATAATTCTATTAAGTTACATTTTTAATTGAACAGGAAAATGAGTCAAATAATACTGAAACAAAATGGGGAGTTTTCTAGTTAAATAGCACATTTCCATAAACATTTAATAGCAAAAAAGTAATGATAGATTAAGTCACTAGTGTCAAACTGATGGCACACATGCCACAGCAGGCTATTTGTATCATTAAAAGCTCTAAAAGATTTACCATCACTGGTATAGATGAATTCTAAAAACACTAGAAAATAGAAGGAAGCTAAGTGAGGATCAGTTTAAATGAATTCTTGCCTTCTTCATTAAAAACCTTCAATAATGATCAAAAATAATCTTAAGTTTATGTTTGCATTCAAGAATAAGGCTGGGACAGTATTTTCAAACTGTAATTATAAACAGGGTTTTTATTTGGACTACAATGTTGGTCTATAAATGAACCCAAACTTATATTTAATTCAGTATAAGAAAATGGTAAAGAGTGACTTCTCCTAAGCACAGATACTAGCAGAAGACTTTGACCAGTAGGAGCCACAATAAAATTCTGGAAAAGATACAAAATTTTGGCAAACTTTTAAAAGACATCCAAGGTGTATTATCCTGGTAAAAAATAAAATCACAGACCATCTATCCCATTAAGTTGATCCTAAGTTTTTAATCTCAATTTCCTGCTTTCTACAATTACTTTGCTCTAATATACAAGGGAAAGTGGTTTGAGATGTCACTATTTTTTAGGCCAACACATAAAGAACAATAAATGAATTTTTAAGTTAATTAACAAAGTATTTAAAAATAAGAAATCAAGCAGTATCAAATACTAGAGGGACTGTGGGGAAAACAGAACCCTTCTCCACTGTTGGTGGGAATGCAGACAGGTGCAACCACTGTGGAAATAGTGTGGAGATTCCTCAAAAAACTAGGATTACAGGTCCCGTTTGACTCAGCTATTCCCCTTTTGGGAATTAAAAACATCACACCACAGTGATATATGTGCACCCATGTTTATAGCAGCACAGTTTGTAAGATCTTGAAACAGATCTTGAAAACAACCTAAATGCCGATTGACCAAGGAATGGATAAAAAGATGTGGTATTTTTATAAAATGGAGTACTACTCAGCCATAAAGAATGACACTGGAGACTTTTATAGATAAATGGATAAAATTTAAGACAATACTCAAAACTGAAATAATTAAGACGTACATGTGTGAACATTATATTCTCTCACTAGTATGAGATGCTGAAACATACATGTATGTATACGTATGTGTGTGTGTGTGTGTATATATATATATAAATACATATGTATGTTAAAACTACTTAATATACTACTGATTTCTGTGAGTTTGCCGCCAAGAGAAAGATTTGTGCTGGTATTGTTTGGACAATTGAATGCGGATGTCTTGTGCTCTGGGCAAATGATTTGGGGATGATAAGGTGCAATGTATGCGACATTGTTACCCCATGTGTTTTGAAATTTTTGTTCTCCTCTTTGAAATAAAATGGATTTGGAAAAAAAGTGTTGTATCACTGAGCTACATTTCCAGGCCTTCTTAAATTTTTGTCTTGATACACAGTCTAAATGACCAGGCTAGCCTCAAAATGTGATCCTCCTACTTCAGTCTACATAGAAGCTGGAACTACACTTGTACACTATCATATCCAGTGACCTTGATTTCTTT
Source organism: Hydrochoerus hydrochaeris (assembly GCA_004027455.1). Lineage (NCBI taxonomy): Eukaryota > Metazoa > Chordata > Mammalia > Rodentia > Hydrochaeridae > Hydrochoerus > Hydrochoerus hydrochaeris. The sequence goes on along the minus strand of PVLA01002760.1, from coordinate 93,874 downwards.
TTTTCTTTTTTTTTTTTTTCAAAGAAGGCAGTGTTTAATCTTTATGCCAGCAGACTGTTGAATCTTCACACTGGTGGACTGTTGTAGAATAATTCTACAAGGGCAACAGCCCTGAATTTATAGTTTAGTTTATATAGCTTTTAGAAGTGGGAGGTACAAAGCAAGTGACAAAACACTACATAAGTGTTTACATGCATTGAGTCATATACTGACAGGCAGGTGAGTCTTGAGACCTTAATTTCTAATACCATTCTCTAGCGAGAAGAATCAGAGCTCCTTGGAGAAATAGTCAATTCTTGTACTGAGGTAGGAGACATACAAGATGAGCCAATTGAATGTAGATGTCTTGTGCTCTGCGTGAATGATCTGGAGATGACAGTGTGCAATATATGTACCATTGTTGCTGCCAATTGACATCTTGTGAAATTTTGTTGTTTTTTTTCCTTTTTACCCTTGAAATAAAATGGATTTGAAAAAGCACTTAAAGTACTAAAAACATTTTGCGATAATGAGCCTGTCAGGAGTTATAGCTACTACAGAAATATTTCAAGTCAACAGAGAGTAAAAGTCACAATGACCCAAAAAGTTTGTATGTCAAACAGATTATATGCTGGAAGACTACATACCTTGCATTATCAACCAGTTCAGCAAGAGCTCCAAATAAAAATTCATGAGTGGTTCTGAAATGATAAACATGAAGTTACCAGAGGAACTGAACTGTGGTTTTTCTTTGAAAAAGGTTGTAAAATTTACCATTAAAAAAAAAATCTAAAATCTTCATCTAAATTCACACTTCTGAAATTTAAACCTCAAAACTTAGCTTTCCAGAACGAATTCATCTTAAATGTTAATGAAATCTTGTCATGTAGTACTCAAAAATATTTATCCTTATTATGAATTGAGAAACCTGCTCTAAAGTACTAAGATTCTCACATGTACTTAACTCCTAAAAGCAGTGATACTGTGATACTCAAAAATGTCTGTGTTTTCCAGTCTTAACTAGCTGTCAGTTTCTGCATATCTCATATCTTTTTTTTTTTTCTTCTCAGAGAGGGTCTCACAATACAGCTTTGGCTGACCTCAAGCTCACTATAGCCCATAATGACTCTGAACTCACATTCTTCTTGCCTCAGCCTCCTGAGTGCTGGGATTACAGGCATATACACATACCACCACATTCAGCTTATGCTATCTTTATTGAGTTCTGAATAATGTGGTACTGTAGCTATGTAAACCAAATTTTTGGCAACCTCCCAGCGAAGATAACCACTGACTCCCCTCCTTGAAAGGTTAACTTTATTAGGGTTCCTAGGAGAGCACAACTAGGCTCTTATCCCTCTAAAACAAAAAAAAAGGTCTTAGATTCCTTTGTTTAATGTCTATAAGGCTCTGATTTTAGCAAAAATTTCAAAAAGCCAAAATTATCATTATTCTTTCTTCAAAAATGAGTTATTTTCCTTATTAAACTATACAAAACCATATAGTCTCCACACACACATACTGATAGATCATACACAGGTATTCATAAAGAAAAATGCAAACAAATATCCACTAAGCATGCTCAATTTACATTCTTTAATCTTATAGTCATACAAAAGTTGGGCAAGTCCACACAGAAGCATCTAGAAAACCAGGCAGACTTTTAGAGAAAATACAAAATTATTAACCTATACCTTACCATCATTAACTTTTCATAAATACCCAAATTATTCCATAGTTTCAGCCAAGTCAAAATTAAAATTTCTAAAAATTTAGAATAAAAGGTATCAATATTGAATAACTAGCATATAAGATATAACCACTTAAATCCCAAAGATATTTGTTTATAAAATTCTTGTAACTACCCAGGAACACATTTTTTCACATAACTCTTTACATGCAAATTTATTAATTAAATGAAACTACAAACTCCTGGAATTTTAGGAAAAACTTTTCCTCCAAGAGGTCAATGAATGTATCTGTTGCTAATCCAAAGGCATTACCAGTAAGTATATTGTAATGAGACAGAAATTTTATCACCAATTCACCTAGAATACAGAGCTCAAATTCTGGCTAAAGTCCAATTCTTAATTTTACATGGAAGAACCAATTTTCTAAAAAATAAAAATAAAAAAATCTGCCTAAAAGTCAACTTCAATTATTAAAACATATTTACATATCTAATCATCACTTTAAAATTTTCCAAATATGAATTAAACAACTATTCATCATACACCACACTAAAAAGATATGAAGACCAGGCACCAGTGGAACATATCTGTAATCCCAACTCTTCAAGAGACTGAGGCTGGAGGATCCCCAAGAGATTAGCCAGAGCAATTTAGTGAGATTTTTGTCTCAATATTAAAAAAAAGTAAAATAAAAAAAATTTTAAAGTCAGGTAATGTGGCTCAATGCTAAGGGTACTTGTTTAGTATGTTCAAGATCCTATCTACTAGTTCCATAGTACTGCAAAAACAAAGAAACAAATAGGGACAACTACACTGAAAAAATAAGGTGACCTTATTATAAAATTAAAAATGAATTAAATTAAAATTGAATTAAAATTAAAAATGAATCAACATTTGTTCTTAAGCTTCCAAACAGTCATTTTTTGAGCTCAATTACAAGTGATTTAGAAAGTGAACTGGTTTTCTATATTCTAAGTTATTTTGAGAACTGCTATATAAAATAATTGATTCTATTGCAATACTTCTCATTTAAATATCAATCTATCTACATTTTAACAAAAAGTGAAATAATCTCAAAAATATACCCCCCAGAAAAAAAAAAGAGCACAAGCACTTAAGAATGAAGACAACCACTTGCTAGACATAGCAGCACATGCTTATAATCCCAGCAGATGGAGGAGGATCACAGTTGATTTCAAGGCCAGGTTGGCTTCAAAATGAGTTCAAGGCCAATCTGAACTAGTGAGAACCTGGTTTAAAAAAAAAAAAAAAAACAGGACAAAAGAAAAAAAAACAATGAAAAAAAGAGTAAGACTACAACTTGTATCAGATGCACTAAACTGGGAATTAAAGAATGCAGTTTGGGAGCTGGGGATTTAGCTCAGTGGTATAAGCGCCTCCCTGGCAAGTACGATGTCTGGATTGGATCCCCAGTAACCTCCCTCCCAAAAAAGAATGCAGTTTCTGGCCTTTGGTAATGAGAATCAAGAGTAGGAATTATCAGAAAGACTAATTCTGACACTCTGCCATTAGGACAAGGAAACCAAAAATAGAAACAACTGCATCTCAGTAATCCACATTTGTAATTGCTTTACATAAAATTAAAGATTAGGAAAGGGGGATACTGGGTATTGATCTCAAGACCTTTGTACCAGGTACATCCTCAGACCTTTTCTTAGTCATTTTTTGTTGTTTTAAGACAATATCTTTGCCAAATTGCCAAGGCTGGGCCTAAATTTTTGATCCTACTACCTCAGCCTTCTGGCTGGGATTACGTCACCACACCTTACTTGAAAATGAGACATTTAGAATTCAGTAAACCAATCTCAAAAGGATGAGGAAATGTTTTTGTGATGATTGTTCATATCATAAAAGGAGCAACATTCAGAATCTTCTTAGGTCTTCAACAGATTAATGATGGATCTTCCAGATGCCAAAGCCAGTTCTAAATATTTAAAATCATAACCTGAAACATAACTGCATAAATTCCCTTTTTTCTCAAATAGTATTTCAAGAGGTACACTCATCACTACCTAGCATTTGAGACATAATGTAATAGCTTTTAATATGTTTAGCAAGTGAACTTGTATTTCAACACGTTTATACATTCCAGAACAAAAGTCTCGAGTTGACAGGTTCTTCTTCATTCACCTCACATACAGATAAACAGTACATGCTAGCATATAGCCAAGATTATAAATTATTTAAGGTATCAACAGGAATAAACATAAAAAAAAAACTGTCTTTTACTTAAGCATCCTGTTCTACCAGATAACTCAGTACAGAAAACAAAGACATGGGCTGGGGATTTAGCTCAGAGGCATAAGCGCCTGCCTTGCAAGCACACGGTCTTGAGTTCAATCCCCAGTACCAAAAAGAAAAAAAAAAAAAAAAGAAAGACATGACTATGTCAAAAGAACATCAGTCACAAAGTCAACCACCTAATACCAATGACAAGAATAAAACTTCTTTTATGTGAAAACCCTAACTTGCATGATCTTGTAAAAGCAACTTCCAATATTAAAATGTTAGATGCTCCCAGACCTCTGTCAACCTTAAGGCTGATGTTACCAAAGAATAACTATCATCACAACCACATATCGTAATACAAGGAGACAAAAAAAATCAAAACATTTACCGTCTCCAACAATGCTCCAAAACTTACCAGGAATTTGTCTAACATCAAAAACCAAGATGCCACTTTTTGTTTATATAAAAAGATTAACCAACATCTACTTGATTTTCCTGTGTATAAACTAAGAATTTTGCTATTTCATGTAATCTTCATAAACATTGTCTTATCAGATTAGCAATATTTTATAAATGAAGAAATTAAAGGTTCAAAAGGTTGAAGCTGTCAAATCTAAGCTGGGCTGGCCTTCAAGCCAAATCTTTCCACTAAGTCACAAAGATTTCTATCTTCCTAGCCTGGGTGGTTTGTAAGTCTACATTTAATGGGCAATGAGCACAGTGTCATCTCTCTCATAATTCACAATACGCCAATATTGTAGATGTCCTTGAATGGCTTTATGTTTAACAAAACAAAGGACAAAGTACTATAAAATCAATCTTCTCTAAAGGTGACGCAGTGAACCACCTAGAGATTAATCTTCTATCATTATGAGTAACAAGTCACATCACGTGAGAATTTTAAAAATTTGTTTCCTCTAAATGAATTTCTAATCAGGTCTGAAATTAGTTACAAACTTATCTTGGTGTTCTAGCATTCATACTTTCTTCTGGTAGGACTAGACAAGTCCGAAAGCAGAACTTCAAAGGTTACAGCTGTTATTCAGATTAAGATATTACAGAGCTTCCAACAACCAGTGTAGTAGTGCATGACTGTAATTCCAGCACTCAGGTGGATAAAGCAGCATTGGCATTATTAGTTCAAGGCCAGCCTGGGCTGCATAGTAAACTCAAGGCTAGCCTGAATTATATAGTGAGCCACTGTCTCAAAAAAAAAAAAAAAAAAAAGAAGAAAGAGAGACACAAAGGTAGGTAGGGATTGGTTCCAAAATGATCCGCCCTCATAAACCCAAGTGAACAGCTGGTTCTAATTCAACAAAGGAAAGTGAAATTCACAGAAGACTCTCCATCACCTTAAATAAATGATTTAACTGAGGGTTGCTTCCTTGCCTTGGCACTGTCCACCTATTGTTAATAAAACTACAAAATAGGAGAAGAGGAGTAAAGAGAGAAATCATTTACTATCAATAAACCACAAACTAGAAGAGTGGAATGACAACAATCCTGTAATCCTCAAGATAGAGATTTGCTGAGATAAACTAAAATTGAAGATTCCCTAAATACAAAGAAAACCCTTTGCTTTACAGATAAGAAAACAGGCCCCTGAAGGTAAAATTGACCAGAGTCAGCATTGCCATACATTTAAAGCACTAGGCACTGTGACAAATGATTTTTTCTTAAATATTGGCTCCTTTAATCTACCATTCAGCAGCTGTGTAATCACTAACAATCGCTTCAAGCCTTCGTTTCCCCAAATGCAAAGTAAAAATGATTCTTAACTCATAGGTTTGCTTTCAAGATAGACAATGCCTAAAACAGAAACTGTCAAGAAGCAGTAATTGTTACTATTATAATGTAAATCTTTGATGAAGTGAGAAGAAACCAGATTCTAAAGTCTAGATTGTGGTCTTCCAAGATTATCATAAAATGTGCAATTTCAAATTTGTCCTGTCATTCTAAAATTTAAAACTCAGCCATTTATCAAACACAATGTCCAAGAACATCTCAGTGACCTTCACCTGCTAGTTAACATGACCAATAAACTATTTAAAAAAAAGACACTGAAGATTTTGCCCAAGGCTATGATACCTCCTGTGATTAGTGACATCTATGTTCCACACAAATTATCCATAAGTGTGAGAATTCATCTAGTCAACTTACATGCAGCATGGTACCCTTTCTAAAATAATTTGGTTCAATAAAAAGCTTTCTAAAAAAACCCAAAAAACATCTCAGAATTTGGCAAATTATTTTTTTGATTGGAAAAACACCAAATAATTACACCACTATAAAACTGTAACACCTGCTTTTTCCACAATAGGTTAAAAGTCACTGTAATATTAGATGACTGAGGCCTATACTCGAAATTCTGAAGGTAGTTCATTCTTCAGCTAACTCTGGTCCACTTGAGCTATTCGTTTCCTATTCTCCAAGTATTAAAATAGTAGAATACTTACCAGTATCTCAAAAATAACATCTGACTATATGAAAATACTGAAGTAGTTTTGGCCCCACTGGGTAATGTCAGAGTGGGTTTAAGCATTAACCCTAAAATATTCCAGATGAAATTGGAGTGATGGTAGCATTGTACTTCTGGAAATGCACACATTTCAGGGGAAAATTTATCAGTTTGTCACTTCCTGCACAAACTACACTGGGCACAGGTACCAATTTCCAAGAAAGATAAAGCCAAATATTTCCTGGAAAGTATTCCTTTTTTCTTCTCATAAGTTGTCATTTAAATGTTGTTTTTCTTCTTTTTCTTGTTAGAAACATCTGACAAACTCAACTGTCTAGCATGTTTTCACTAAAGAGGAAAATAGTTAATGCTAAATCCAACTTTTGCCCATTTGAAGAGAACTTCCTGTATTCCTATTAAGTATGTGAAATAATATGCTAACTCTGAGTAACTGTAGTTGTATCTAGAAAAATATTGATCCAGTAACTAAAAATAATAATCTTCTGGGTTAGCAACAAATATTTCAATGAGCTCGCTTCTTCAATACAGACCTCAAGACAAAGTAAAATTTTTTGGGAAAAGGACTGCCATATTAATAGCAACAGTTGAGTTACTGGTGATCTCATTAGCACCTGTAAGATACTTACGAATTTGTGTGCAGATATTCAAAAGTTAGCTGAGCTCGATTCAGACTACTGTAATACGTGAAGGCCATGACTGCAATGAAAACTTCAATCTTTCACTCAGCGGAACGGCCTTATTCAGCAATCTATCCAGAAAAGGTCGTTTCTGCTCCTTAAGGACTATTTAAGTAAGTTAGCTATTACCTATCTAAAATATATTCGGAGACATTCAAAACTTCAACTGACTTCTTCTTTAAGTACTTTTAAATTTTCTGTAACGTGGTATTTTGGAAAGAACTTTCAGCGTTAAGATTCGACAGTTCTAGTCGGAAGTGAATGGTCCTGGAGTCGAGGTTATTGAGCTCACTGACGGTTATTTCTTCATCTTAACCTTAGTTCTTCGAGCTTGTTGCCTTTAATTTTTTCACCAGAAAACTTACCAATCCGGAAATTTATCCACGTCTATCATAAAACTGAACATGGACTCACGTCTTCGCCACCAGTGATGACAGGATCCTGAAACAGGCCGTAGACAGGATCTTTGCAAAGCATATGGCGCTAGTTCCTGTTCACTAGGTACCAACCGGAAGAGGTGCTTTTTTTTCTTCCCTGAAACCCGAAAAGATTCGGCTTGCTGCCCTGCCCCAATCTCCATAGAGTGATGGCTCAAATTATCTCACAACAGTCCACCACGTCTCACAATTGACTCGACCAAATCACCTCATCCGGGCCGCGCCCCTCCCCCAATCCCTTCAGCCACCTCAGCCCTAGGCCTTTCCTCGGTGGCGTGGCTTCTCCTCTAGCAGAGAAATTAGTTCCAGGTTTCACAGCCCCAAAATACGAGGCAGAAACAAATGAACCACCCAGACAGGCGTAGCCAAGAGCTTGCAGCTGCCTTTGTCCCTCCCTGCGGAATTGGAACCCAAGAACCGCAGCGCGCTCTTGGAACCATGTGCTGCCTTTGCCACTGCCACTGCTGCCGCCGCCGCCACCGCTGCCGCCGCTGCTGTCTCTTCCGCCGCGGCCGCCTGCGCGCCGCGCTCAGTAGAATGACAGGACTCCGCGACACGAAATTCGGTCTTTAAGGTTTTTCTGCCACCGCTGCTACAAAACCACTGTCTCCGCTTTGTCTCCGCTGGTGCACACCGCCCTGGCCGCCTCGCGCACTATCCGACGCCCCAAGCCCCCGAGGCCTCCAAGGCTCGTTCAGCCAATCACAAAGCGATGGGTTCTCCCGCCCCCGCCCTGAAACTCCGCCTTCCGACAGGCAGGCAGTTTGTACCCATGTGACCGGATCTTAGTTGGCCAGTCCCACCCTTATCACGTGAGAGCGCGCATCTCTCTTCCGGCCTTCCTGACCCTCTCCGCCATTTAAAGAAACAGTACCGGGGGCGGGCCGAGCGACGCAGCCGGGACGGTAGTTGCAGCGCGGACTGGGGGAGCCATCTTGTCTCGTCGCCGGGGAGTCAGGCCCCTAACTCGAAGAAGCCCTGGCGCGCCCTCCCCCCCTCCCCGGTCTGGTAGGGCGAAGGAGCGGGCGCGCGGTCGATCGAGCGATCGGTTGGCGGCTCTTTCTCCTGCTCTGGCATCCAGCTCTTGGGGCGCAGGCCCGGCCGCCGCGGCGCGCGCCCGGTGGCCGTTGGCGCTCGCGCCGCGTCTTTCTTCTCGTACGCAGAACTCGGGCGGCGGCCTATGCGTTTGCGATTCGACGAGGAGTCGTCCGGGTGGTCGGCGGCGGCGGGCAACTGCTCCGCCCCGCTCCCGGGGAGGCGGCGGCAGCGGCGGGATTTGGCGCGGCCGGGGAGGCGGGGGTGGCTGGGGCCGGGGCCGGCCTGGAGGCCTGGCGCCACCCTTCGGGGCCTGCAAGGACCCAGTTGGGACAGGAAGGGGCTGGAGGATGGTTGGTGGTGGGCTTTCTGCTTTGCCTTTTTCTCCTTATGCCGCCTTAGAAAGGGCCGGGAGCTCTGGCAGCAGCTCCGGGGTGGAGATATGAGCTCCCGGAGTCGGAAGAGCTGGGTTTGTTTCCGGGCCTAGCCAGCAGCTGGCCGACTGACCTTAGGCAAGTCACTCTAATTTGTCTGCGCCTCAGTTTCCTCCTCTGCCTGTGTTTGGGATTGAAATCGCTTTGTAAACTACACAAAGTGCTGTATTCATAAAGGATAAGTATCGTTTGTAATGTTTCTTGAGTTGCTAGAAAACTCGCCAATTGCCAGAGCCCTCGGATTTGGAACCTAGGAACTTGATGTTGGAGACCAACAAACTCCTTGAATTGTACGTAGAAATTTGTGGGAATATACATATTAAGCGACTGATGATCCATTGGTAGCAAGTTTTCAAAGGGGACTGTGACCCAGAAGAGTTGATGACAGTTTTTTTATACCACAGAGAGGAAACTGAGGCCTAGATGTCATTTGGGACCCTTCACAATCAATTTAAAGCAGGCTTTTGAGTCCCTGGGATATGTGAGCTGTTTCCTATGCATAATGGATATTTGGGGTAACAATACTCCCCAGCTTGGCCTCTCTTCTGAACCCTTTCCTTTCACCACGGGGTGCCTGAAGGGTGGCTGATGCTTATGGTACAATGGCACCCAATATAAAGCAGCTGCAATTAGGAGGGGATGTAGTCAGCAATACCAAGAAGTGAATTCATTGTTTGGCCCAGCACTTCTTCGTTTTCTGCTGCTTATACTGGTGCCTGACTACCGTTTTCACCTTTATCATTTTCCATGAATATAGTTGCCATCCTTTACTTGATTCTGTTTTGTATTCCCTAGTTTGTGTGGTTGGTGGTGAACAGGCTTATTTTTAAATGATGGTGCCAAGCCTAGCTAATAAATGATGCCTGCGAATTTTTAACAAGTGGGCTGACTGGAACAGACTGAACCACGCGTGGCGTTCCTAAAGATGTTTCAAGTTTTTTCTTTATTAATTCAGAGTTAACATTCTGCCAAAAAATTTCTTAAAGGCACCTGCTGAGCATTAAAATCAGTAGGTTTGGAAATGATTACAACCCTAATTTCTTGGCCTGCCTTGCATTCTAATTGCTTGCAACTGTGACACTGAGAAGGCCTAAATGCCGTTTTTTGTTTCTTTGTTGTCAGCTGCTTTTATCAAATTTCAGACCATTGTCCAGCAAACACTATAAAAATGTTTGAACAATTGAATTTCAAACATTTTCATTTTGTGGAGTGGTGCTTACCAAGTGGTACAGCTCTAAGCACATGGATACAAACACAGTTAAGTGTAGTTTATCTGAGTAGATGTTAACCAGTTCTGCTATTTCATTCAAATGTCTGGTGGAAAAATTGACTATTCCCTTTACCTAAAGGGCAGAGACAAATGATTTCACTTCCAGAGAAATGACTGTTTTGGAGAAAAATGTGTTCTTTAGCTCTTTTGTAATTAAATCTGGATGTACCTCAAGACTCTTAAAGACTGTGGTGATAAGACGCTTTTCTCCAGAGAAAGGAAAAAAGCAACTGGAACTCAAGCTTGAAATTCTGTGACAAAACATGAAATGTCCAGGATTGGCGGTTAAGAAGGTTTTGCTGCAATGTTCTGCAATCATTGAAGCAGGTACCTTTCAGCGTAGCCACAGCCATGGACTCCAGGTTTCTAAAAACTGGACCTGCAATCTAGAAGAGCTTGTCAGGATGTGGCAAGAACTCTGGAGGTCAATTTTTTTGTTGTTTTTAAATTACATTTTGGAATTGTTGATCTTGCTGTGAGAAAAGAGACAACTGAGCAAGCATTACCACCAGTGCTGTTACTGGGAATTGGAAGACCTGAGTTTCTGCCCAGACCCTCAATGTAAACTGACAAACTCCGTCGAAAGTCAATTATGGTACTTGCCATTTTCTAAAATGCCTTACCACCATTTCTGCACTTCTCATACTCTCTTCACTACCCTGGAAATGCTCTTCTCTGGTTCTTCCTCTGTCACACCTCTGCCGCTTCCTCATTATCCCAGCTCAGATGCTCTCCTTCCCATAAATCTCTTAACTTTAGGTAGAATGTATATTGGTTTGGTTTGGTTTGATTTTTCCAGGGTTGGGATTGAACCCAGGGCCTTGTAATTCTTTCACTGCGCTACAGTCCCAACCCCAGAATATTTTCTTGAAGTATATTAACATGTTAGAATTTTTTTCCATGGCAACATCTTGTAAAATAGCTATTTGCATGCATCTGTTCTCTTGTTAGATAGCAAACTCTTTGAAAACAAAGGCCTTGTTTTATGTGCATGTGTCACCATCCTGTTGAAGCATTTGTTAGGAGTTTAGAGTAGGCTGTGTCAGTCATCACTTAGTATCTCCCAGCACATAGTAAATGCTTAGTCACTTTAAAAAATTTCTCTGATAATAAGGAAAATCACTGGTGTTAGGCCATGTTTCTTTATTTCATGTTTAACTTTTCAATACTAAAGATCTAAGGAGCTCTTACACAAAAAAGAAATCCATTGAACAGACTATTACATACTTAAGGATGGAAAGCTTATTTTTCTCTTACTCAACATAGATGCTTGTAAAGTGAAAGTACGAGTATGTGTAAGTACCTACTACACATGAAATATTGAGCAAAACATTTCATATTGAGTTTAAAAAGACAGCTTTAACTAATGAAGCTCATAACACATCTTGAAAAATGGAAAAAGGATACTACTATCTCTTACTTTCTAGTTGGCATATGAACTTAAAATCTCACTTTTCGTGCCACCTGTAGAACCACTTCTCCCTACCAGCTAATGCCCAGCTATCTAAATGTGATCAAGTTACTACCCCAAAATTTGAACCTTAGGGCAGTTCCTATTTGGTGCATCCCTTAGACAGTTTTGTTCTTTATTATCAATTATTAATTAGGCTTTTGTGTTTTTGTTTATTTTCCTCCCCATTGATCATCTGTTAGCCTTTAACCCAGGCTTATCAAGAATTAGTACCCATGAAACAGTTGATGTGCTTATGGCAGACCAACCCCAGTATTAGAATCCTGTTTGTAATTCCATGCATTTGTTATCTTACCTGTTTTGTCCCTCCCCTTTCTAGTCCTGTGCTTCCTGATTGCTGAGTGTTCACCTGGACCTTCTGACCACCTTCCTTCTGCTGGCCTATCAACCTACACATCTGGTACTTGGATTTTTGCCCATGGTGATTCCTTCCAAACTACTACTGAAGAAGACACCATTCCAGTGGACCACTGTGACCCAAGAGGCTTTCAGCCATGATGTTGTGGCCTTGACCTCTACTCCAGTTCTGGTCTGCCCAGATTCAGCACCGCCCTTTGTAGTGCAGAGTCTGCAAGCCAAATAGCTAAAGCTATTTTATCACAACAAAGGTCCAGTTTATTCCATAAGTGTGCATTGCATTTCTTCAGTTAAAATCTTCGGAGACATGTAATAAACTTGGACCAGGGGATTTTTAATTGTCAACACTGTCCAAAGAAAGACAACAAACATCTTTCCAAGAAGAGCATTGGACCATACCCCACAATCTCAAATAATTAAAGTTCATGAACTGCCTAAAACCCCATGAAGGTCCCTGGACCATGTTCTTTGTCTACTTAAAATCTGTAGTAGCCTACTGAATGAGACCCGTTGGGATCAAAACCAGGACACAGTGAATTCTTCATAGCATATTCTTTGGAATTACTCAGGAACCAGAACTTTTCACACAAATGTAAGCAGTTCTGCCAAGGAATCCCTTTATCTAACAGGATCTCACAAGACTCAAGTCAGATTCCAGAAAAGGCCTCTTTATACATCAAGATAAAACCTATATGGTAATTCCCTCTGTTTATATAGCACTTTACAGTTTCAAAGCACTTTTCTTATGTTTATCTTAAAATACAGTAACATTCCTTTTTTAATGAGGGAACTGAAATTTAAGTTACTTAATCATCCAAGGTAAAACAGATACAAAGTGGTAGAGGCCAGGCCTTTTGACTCCTGGTCCAGTATTATCCTTCGTATTAACTTAGCTTTTACACACAGAAAGTTGTAAACTCCAGAAGATTCCAAATTTCCTTGTCTGGTGTCCCCATCAGGCAGGATGTTGTAAATATAATCCATGGCAACAACCCTAAGGTGTGGGGAACAAAGGGTCTTTACATTGATAATTTGTCCAATCAAAATGGCAGGTGTTAATCAGACAGTAAGGCTACCTAGTGTGAAACAAGCTGCTTTTAGATCTTTTGTCTATTTTCATGATTTGCCCAAGAAAGATCTAACAGACGCCCCAGTTCATGTCTTTAATTAAAAAAAATTAAGGACCTGCAGTCCTCGGCCCTCAAACTAATATTTACACAAAATGAGCCATTTTTTAAAATGTATACTTGTCATGTGGAGTTTCCATCATCCAATAAGGTGGTAAAATACTGTAAGATGTGTCCTTTCTAGCATTGTGATGTATTAAAGGTTTCCAAAAGACTTGTAGCAAAGACCTCTTTATGTTAGTCCATTGTGTTTTAATTTAAAGACAATATAATTTGGGGTAGCATTCCTTTTATAGGAAACTACTGTAAAATGGTACAGTGTATCTTGATTCTGAACAGATTGGCCTGGAGACCTCATAATCTAAGGTCTTTGAAATCTGCCATTTTCACACCTTGTCATTAACTGCTTGAACTCATTTGTTCCTGTCATCTGAGAGTCTGTATCTTGATCATTACCTTAATTTTTTTTAAGTCAGGATTTTCTAGAATAAATATGGAACAATATGGGAGGATAATGGGAGAATGTCAATTCTGCCTCCTCCCCAAAGGGTGAGTTCCATAATATTTAGCAGTATATGTCCTAGAATTGTGCTGTAAAGCTTTTTTTTTTGACATTGCTTCTTACAGGGTAAGGAGATTGGGAAGGGAAGTAGAAAGGATAAGGAAAAAGACAACAAGGAAATGCTTTGTTTAGAATTTGAGTTGTGGTCTGTTGAGATCTTAATGCTTAAGAGAAGTTACATAGTCGTGGACTTCTTGAAGTAATGTTTACAAAGCAATTATGCATTTTGCAACTATATGCAAAAGCCTCACAGCTGTTGCAACTTAAAACCAATAGTCTTGTCCTCTGGCAGTCATTTATAAACTCAATTGGAGGCAATTGAAATTTATACTACACTTGAGTTTTAGCTCTATTACCTTGTAATATGGTCCACCTTAGGAAAAGAATGAATAGGGAAACATCTTATCTTACTACAGGCTTTGTTCACCCAGTTTCTGGTTTCTGTGACCTATTTTTTCTATTTCAGCATTTTGTGAACAACTTATTCTTAGATCATTTGTTTTCCAAAGGCTTTGTGGCCGTGAAGCCATTTGAATGAAAACTGTGCGGAACCCCAGAGTAAAAGTGAAGCTGCTCTGGATGACGTGAAGCAAGAGTGGGGGTCTGGATGAAGTGAAGCAAGATTAGGGGTCTGCAACCTGCAACAAGCATCTTCCTTTACCACCACGCTGATGCCTAAAGGGACTTCTTTACAACGTGTACAACTACAGAACAATTTGAAAACCACTGCCCTATACAACATGTTTGACCCGAATGGCTTTCTGATCTTTTATTTGTCTCCACTCAATATAATCTACATACAATTGATGCTGAACATTCTTAGGAATATTTACTGTGTGCAGACTTAGAAAAGTGTATAATGGGCATGCCTTTAGCCCCCAAAGTGTTCATATGGACTGAAAATGGTGGCAAATGAACCTTCATTACTAGCCCTGTAATCAAGATGAATTTACAGTGATTCCTGGAATTGGATATAGTCAGCAGTTCATTTGTGCCCTACACTGAAAAACTACTAAGCAGCATTCACAGATACAGAATACACTAGTGGTACTTGAAGTACATGACTGAAGTCTTGAACTCTTGGATATGTGAATTGCCTGCAAGCTGGAAACTGATGCCTCATTGAGGCCGTCTTAGACCAACTTCTACATTAGACCTCTCATCATTAGCCATGGTACTCTGCTTCAAGTCAAGAAACAGTCAACTATGGAAACAATTCAGATACTTGCAACATTTTCTGAAAGGGCTAAGTACCAGGTTGCATTCTTCATCTTAAACTACAAATCACTATGTGACTCAACCTAGTTACACTAGGTTAAACTCTTGTTTTGTTTTTTTGTTCTGTTTTGTTTTTCATTTTACTGATTTGAGGATCAATAATAACCTTTAAAAATAAAATCCCAAAACAATTTCTTCACTGGCTTACCTGCTGACTCTGTAATTACTACTCATCTTAACATGTAATGGCTGATCTTCAAGATACAATTTTTGATCATCCTTTCTCATGTGTGTGATACAAAATACAGTCATTTGGAAAAATTTCTTCTAGCCAGTAAAAGATGTTCTTTTAAGATGACTTGATGCTTGGTACCATCATATGGTAGGGATAGTTGGACCTAGGCTCTTTGACCAAGATACGGTAACTTACTTGATGGTGACTTCAAATGGTATATTATCTACCATTTTGCTGGAATGTAGACTAACTTAAAAAAATCTAAAGATGACAGCTAAGGATATTACCAGTAGACTGAAGAGCTTCTGTCTATGTGGATGTTTGAGTGGAATCACATCTGTCTCAATATTGTCATTTACATTGATTAAGTATGGTTGGCTTCATTTCTTGCTATGAGATACTCTTAGGCATTAAGACGATTGGTTTCTATAGGAAGACTTTAATTCCTGATTTACAAACAAATATTTCAGGGATATGCCAATTTATGTCCTAAGAAAATCTCATTCCTTCACAGTTAATTTAAGAGGTAGCCATCTTCAGCTACTCTTACAAATGCACTGATTGAAAATGGTTTCTTCATAGCCTTTCTCTTGTCCTCTAGACTAATCACATGACTTGGTCTATATATCATCAAACAAGGCTTAGGTCCAATTGCTTTTGACTGCTACCCTCAGCAAAGTAAAATCTGGATGACTTTGGCTTGAATATACAACTGTAATTCATAAAGAAGTTATCTACAAGCTTACAATTCTACTTCTTTAAAATTGTCAGCTTTTTTATCTCTCCTTTTTCCTGCATGTGCTTTGCAGAAAAGAAGACATTGCTCTACACTGTCAGTCATTCCTTCTGATCTTGTTATACTGAGTTAAGATGAGGGTAATCATATGTTCAAGAGTTTTATGTGCATAAAAAAGTGGTGATTGGGGAAAAAAAGCCTAACACTTAAACCTAGGAGCTTACTACTGTCTCCATGCCTCAGATTTCATCCAAATCTTTCCATGTGCCACTCAGCCATACTGAAGCCATGACTTGGTTGTAAGAATTCTCAGAGATATACTAAGTTATAGAAGATGAAGACTTGATAACCAAAGAAAGTAGAGCCAACTTCAAACCTGGCTCTACCACCCTTTTACTCCCAGATGTAGGATAGATTCCTAAACAGAACCTCAAGTCTGGACTAAGGATATGGCCTTCTCCTGACATACTTCTTGGGCAGATGAACAGGAAAAGAAAACTGCTATATCTGACTTGTCCTTTGAAATTAGAAAGTTATATCTGGCATAAGCCCTATGAAATAACTGTAGTACCCAGGGCAAAAACTAATTTATAGACTCATTTCTTAATCTGCCTGATGTTCTAGGTGATATCCTGGTTATTGATTTGGCTGGCCCTGCTGAAGTTACCTTGCTTTGTCATTTTATCTGTCTCAGCTCTGAACTGCCTTTTTGACTTGCTGCAATCAACTGCTGACCTTGGGAAGACTACAGCCAGTTTCAGCTTGTGCAGAATTCCACCAAGGATTTCTAAATAGAGATTAGTTTGTACCTCACCCCACCAGGACTTAATGTTCACAACAGAAAGTACCAGTTGCACATACCTTGGCCAACAGCTTTTTTTTTTTTTTTTTTTTTAGTGGAGATTAAGACTATGCTTGCTCATATAGCACCTGGGACCTCTTCTACCACATCTGGAAAGAGTACAGCAGATTGAAATAGTCTACTCTCTTCTGCAGTAACATACAATGAGTCTTAATTCATCAATACAAAAATGTTCAATTTCAACTTTGCAAGACTTAAAGGGATATGAGAAAATTTTTTCAATGAACTTAAATTACCACTGACACGTTATAGCCTGGCAGAACTATTTGCCAGTGGGAGGCTAGTTTTCCTGTTTCTTGTCACCACAATGGTGAGGCTCTGAAAAAAGCCTAAAACTGAGTTTGCATGCATTGAAATTCTATAGTATCATCCAAAATATCCTATTGGATATAATTATTCCACTCAAATGGACTATAGGCTTCCTGAAAATGACAGATTTACACTCATAGTTATTTTTAGAATAATTCCATTACTGAGGAGCCAGCTCTAACTACATTCCTCTTTATGAGCAGAAGTTAAACATTTTCAGTCTGGTTTATTTGGACATAAATTGTTTTTGATTGCCCAGCATCCATTCCATTTCATTTAAAAAACTTTCTGATGTTTTCTGGAGCCATCACTTCCTGTTTTCAGTTGATACACTTTTGGACAGTCTGGCCCAACCTTGAGCTTAGTGAGTAGACATACTAATCAGACCTCACCAGTCAGTAAAGTCCATCTCCTTAACCATACCAGTTCTTTCAGGAGTGTTTGTAAGATTCACAAGTTGGTCCAGTGATATCTCATCCCTCTCAATTTTACTGAGTTATGGAGGAGGACAGATTCTCTTTACTGAGGTGCTTTAGTTTGTAGGATTAAAAAACATTTAAACCAACAGGGTCTACCACATTGAATGAGCCAGTCAGAGAATGAAGCCAGTGCAAAGGAAAGCAGAACCAAAAGATGGAGAGACTCAAGTCCTGATGACAGCATTTTTGCTCCTGGATCCAGCTGTGCCTGAAGCTAGTATATCCCATGGACTTTTCAGTTATGTGAAACAATAAATACACTTTTTGCTTACGTTACTTTGAGTTGAGTTTCTGTTACTTGAAATTGAGTCTTAATATATAGTATCTACCAACACTAAAACTTGACAAGTTCAAGTATTCATAAAACTAAGATCACGGCCACACTAAAATTATTTTTTAAAGTTAAAGACAAAATGAAACGAACAGAGAATATTTGAATTACTACAGAAGTAACATGGTAGAAAATAATAGAAGAAAACAAATGTTGATCAGTAAAGGATTGGTTAAATAAGATATGGTTCAGCTGTATGAGAAAATCTACGTATCTATTAAATAAGGCACATTCATTGTGAATGAACATGGAAACATGGTCATGATCTATTAAGTGAAACAAGCTATGGATAGAAAAGTATACCATATAAGCACATTTAAAAATATGTGTACTTATGTGTGTAAATACATAGAAAAGTCTTAATGGCTTTGAATAGTGTAGATTACATGAACCTCAAATTTACACAGTTCTGTATTTAGATATTTTACACTACCACATTACTTTTAAACTTTATTTTAAAAAATTCACTTTTTAAAATAAATTTAATGCTTACTGTTTGACCTTGGCAAGTTAGTAAATACTGAGCCTGTCTTGTCAAATGATTTTAAAATACCTACTTTTGTACTAGTGAATATTCAGATACTTCTATTCATCCATTACTCAACCTGACTGCTGTACCTTGAGAAACTAAGAGTTCAATAATTGTTAATCTTTTACAGTTCAACTTTGAAAGGCCTATACTTAAGTCATTAGGGATTTTTATTGTGAGAATTCATAAAATTATTCCTGTTCTCAAGTGACAATGTATTAAGACCCCTACTTATACTAGATAGAAGAAAATCACTTGTTTTTTAATTCCTAAGTTACTCTGGTCTCAATAGCTAGATCTATTAATATGCATCTTATCTGAGCTTTCAGCATTACAGACAACTCCCTTCATCATCTTGAAACATTCCTTCCTTTTAGGTGCCATGTCACTTTACATTTCTTGATTTCCTGGCTGTTGCTCCATTGCAGTTTCTTTCCTCCTTCCTAACACTTAAAATGTTGGTCTAATAGAAACCTGTTGCTTTGGATTGCCCTAAATCATATCTCTTTTTCTTCAATGATAGATCCCTTGTGTTTTGGAAAACTACTGCTTCCCATTCTGTGCAGTTTTAATGAAGCTATAAATTATAGTACTAAAGCCTCATACTCCTTAGCTGAGGCTTGAGTAATCCAAGCTGTCTTGGCAAAATTGCTTCCCACCAGGACTTTGGATCTTAACAGAAATAACACAAAGTGGTAGAAATTGAGTCATTCTGATGGTAGTGTCTCAAAGAAAACCATACAGTATATTCATAAATTCAAGATCAACAAAGAATCAGGTTCCTGTTCTCAAGTAAGGCCTGATTATCTAGATTTTTCTTCACTTGTAGAGTATATCTTCCGTATAATTTTTAAGTCCTTTTGTCAGCCAAAATGAATTGTTACTACTTGTAATCAGATGACTAAATCATTACAAAAATTGATACTAGATTTTAAAAAATTGATACTAGACAATAAAATGGTAGGCTCCAGACTCTTAGGAACATAGGAAGTTTCAGAAATGATTGCACTGAATCTGAATTAAGGGTAGCTATAATGTGTTCTGTCTCCGAGGCAAGGGAAGGGATAGTAGAAGCAAAATGGTAATAGTCTTCTTCTGATTTAGGTTCACATACCTACTGAGAGCCAAATTTTTAGAACCAGGTTGACAGGGCAAGGTAAAGTGAATAAAAAAATGACCAAAACCATTGGATAGGAATAGTTACTTGGATTTCATTGGATAGAGTGAAGAGGACAAACTGAAACCCAGGAACTCACCTTTAAGCACAGAACAAAATCCAGTGCCTTTCTGTGCCCAGGATGAATAAAATTTTTGTGCTTAAGTCCATGATAGCATGTAGAGGTTGATTTCCCAAATTGCTAAAATTAAAATGGCAGTTGAATTTGTAGCATTACTAAAATCTCTTATGAGAAACCATTATTCAGAAGAGATGCTGGCTTACAGAGTATCAATGTTCAGAAGACTTGGAAGATCCCAAACCCCAATTAAAAATGAAAATTTGAGTTGCTCCATTAGCCAAAAATCCTTCACTCAAAGAAAAATGAGATAGAAATCAGCTGTAGTCCTGTGTCCTGTTGCAGACATACAATAGGTAATACTTCATCTCACAGCCTACTAATAACTCTGACCCAAACATTGTTTTGTTTTGGTTGTTTTTTTTTTTTTTTTTTTGTACCAGGGATCAAACTCAACCTTTGCACTTGCAGGCAGCCACTTATGCTGCTGAGCTAAGTCCCCAGCCCGTTTTGTTGTGTTTTTGAAACAGTCTCAGTAATACAGTTCAGGCTGGCCTTAAGCTCACTTTGTAGGCCAGGATGGTCTTAAACTTGCAATGATCCTCCTACCTCAGACTTCTGACTGCTGGGATTACAGGCGTGCACCACCGCGCCATTTATTTCTTTTCTCTGCACTTTTGGTGTTCTTTACCCTGTTTCTCAAATGAAACCATAGTATACATAGTTATTCTTGACACTTTCTTTCTTGTCACAGACATCACTATTAATCATTAAATCATAAGTCATGCAGATATATCTCAAAATTGCCTTCAGTCATGCCTGTCCAAGGAACTGTTATCTATTGCTGGGACTGTATGATGCCTTTCTAATGATCTTATTGCCTCTAATGTCCTGGTAAATGTGTTTTCTACAAAGCAGCTAGAATAATTTTTGACACACAGATTTGGTTGTGCCACTTCTCTGCTTGAAACTTTTTAATCTCTCATTATTTTGGAATAACACCTAAACTTTTTCTGGTTTCAAGAATCTTTTGACTCCTCAAACTTCATCTTTTGCCACTCCCAGATTAGCTCAATTTTGGATGTTGGAATTTACTATATTTCATTTTAAAAAGGGATTTCAATTTTTTTAAGAGGTTAGAAGGCAGTTTATTTTTAAAAAATTGAAACTAGCTAGGAATGGTGGCACATGCCTGTGAAGCTGGCATTCAGAAGGCTGAGGCAAGAGGATCCCTGTGAGTTCAAGGTGAGCCTGGGCTATAGAATGAGTTCAGGACCAGCCCGAGCTATATCATGAAACTCTGTCTCAAAAAGACAAAAACAAAAAAGCTATAGTGAAGTCTAGAAGGCAATCAAATCTGTACATCATAGGGTATACAAAAGTAAATCTAGTACAACAGATTTAAATGTTAAAATGAAAAATTGGAAGAATACTTAGGCTATAATCTTAACAGAGATCATCCTAAACAGAGAACCCAGAAGCTGTGAAGAGAACTGTGGACATTTTTCTCTATAAGACAAATACCTAAAAGATGTGATAGACTGGGGGAATGTTTCTGACATAAGTAATATGCTTGGGATTACTGTCCCTAATACACAGGGTTGTACCCCTAATAATATTCATATACCACTTAAGGGCAAGGATATGTCTTAAGAAATGCATTGTTGGGAAATTTGGTGTTGTAGGAACCTCGTTAAGACTGCTACATGAATTTAAGATATCTACAGTGTCAGTAGGCTGTGTGATTTATGTTATATGCAACATAAAAGTTGAAACAATGTTATATGGCTCATAACTAATTTCCAACCATTTTTTCAGTGCTTTCTTTGTTCTGAGCATTGTTTCAGGCATTTTGTAAGTGTTATCTCATTTAATCTTCAGTTTCCCCTATGCTGTGGGTAATATATCTGTTTTTCAGCTAATAAATCAGGCTCAGAGGGATAAAGCAACATGCCCATGTCACACAATGGGTGGTAGAGCTGTGACTACCTCAAGTGATCTGATTCAGAGTATGTTTTGAGTCATTACTCTACTGAATACCATAAGACTATGAAAGGATCAAAGTGATCAGGGAGATGTAAATCATAGCATCAACATGGTACCACTTACAAATTTTAAAATAGCAATTACAGTGCTTGCAAAAGTCAAGAAAAATGAAAACATACACTTGGATGAATGTGGATTGTTTCATCAGTCTTTTAGAAGATGAGGGGGATAATATCAATTAAAATTTTTAAAGTACACTATAATGCAGAAGTCCTACTTTGAAAATTACCGCATAGCACTGAAAGTACCAAGATTTAAGAATATCAGTACAAGAAATTTGATTATAACATGTACTGTGGGAGCAGAAAAGCAGAAATAATTTGAAAAGACAAAAAAAATGGCGCATGAGTTATAGCTGTATTCAGGAGTGCACAGCTGTTAAAATGAATAAGTTGGATTGAGATGTAATAGTGCATGCCTGTAATCCTAGGACTTGAGAGGCTGAAGCAGTAGGATCACTGCAAGTTTGAGGCTAGCCTGAACTACATAGTGAGAGTCTAACTCAAAAAAACAAAAACAAAAAAAAACCAGGCCAGGGATATAGCTCAGTGGTACAGCACCTGCCTGGCAAGTGCAAGGCCATGAATTTGATTCCCAGCACCAAAAGAAAAAGAAAGAAAAACCAGAATGAGTTGACTCTCCAGCTGTTAACTTGTAGTATGTCAATGACATATTTCTTAAGCAAAAAGAAAATTAGATACTGTATATCATGAGAACAAGTATCTCTAAGTGTTTCTAAATGAATGTGAGAGAAAAGGGGACGGACATATCAGCTATTTTGTCAGGCAGACACTTGTGCCACTGAGCTAAATTCCCTGGCACATCAGCTATTTTGAAGTTGAAGAGTTTGGAGAAAGATATACTAGTATTGTGCCATTGATTGTGGAAAGCATTATGCTTTTTTTTCCCCAAAATACAGTTTAGCAATTTCCAAGGAATTAATTTCAAAAACAAATTGCAGCTGGGGATTTAGCTCAGTGGCATTAAGCACCTGCCTGGCAAGCGAGAGGTGAGTTCAATCTCCCTCCCCCCTTACCAAAAAAAAAAAAATTTTTTTTGCATATGTTAATAGAAGATTAGTGATCAAAAAAGGAGATAACAGTGAAGTCTTTTGTATTCAAAATTACTGTCAAAGATTTTTATAGTCTAGGTAACTGGTCCTCAACCTCTTTTTTTTAAACAGTTATGTAAAAATTTTTTAAATTTTATTTTACAGAGAATAAAACAAAAGAGGACAGAATAAAGCAGATCAGAACAGAACAATACAAACAACACAGCACTTCACAACAAGACAATTGGATATCAACAGTAGCTACCATAATGTCTCTTTCTTCGAAGTAGTTGAGCATAGCTTCACACACAATAATATCAAACATAACAAAATAGAATAAAACCATTCAAGAGAATGAAACTATTACAAGGCATTCTGAACCAAATAACAGAAGATGAACAATGGTTACTATACTATCTCATTTTCCATAAAAAATTTGTTTATACTCATATATATTAAAATCCAATAAGACACAACATGATAGCACCAATGGTAATAGAAGAACAAAAGCATGTTAGGACTTCAAAGCAAGATGGTATTAAATCAGCAATGTATGCCATAATGTCTTGTTTTCTTCAAAGTAGCTGTACATATCACACATAATAAGGTCAAATAGAATAAAACCATTCCAACCAATGAATGAAAATATAAGACTTCAAAGCAATATAATGGGGTACCATGAATCCCATAGAATCTTATGTACTCTTACCATTTCTTACACTAGGGAGACTATACAGTATTTATACATGTGAGTTTAATTTATTTCGCTTATGAGTATGGTCTCAAGTTGCATCCATTTATTTATCAATATCTCAATGTGATCATTCTTTATAGCTGAGTAGTACTCCACTGTATAAAAGTACCACAATTTTTGTTATCCATTCCTCAGTTGATGGGCACATAGGTTGTTTCCAAGATTGGCTCTTACAAATTGTGCTGCTATAAACATGGGTATAGCAGCTATGGTATGATGTTTTCAGTTCTTCTGGGAATATGCCTAGGAGTGGAATAGCTGGATCATATGGGACTTCCTTTTTTGTGTGTGTGGTACCGGGGATCGAACTCATGACCTCACACTTGCCAGGCAGGCGCTTATGCTATGGAGCTAAATCCCTGACCTAATGGGACTTCCAATTCCAGCTTTTTGAGGACTCTCCAGACTGACCTCCACAGTGATTGCACCAGTCTACACTCCAACCAACAGTGCAGAAGAGTTCCTTTTTCCCCACAGCCTCTCCAGCATTTGTTGTTGGTAGTCTTGTTGATCCTGGCCATTCTTTCTGGAGTGAGATGGAATCTCAGTGTGGTTTTAACTTGCATTTCTCTAATGACCAGTGATGATGAAAATTTTTTCATGTATTTATTTACCATTTGTATTTCTTCATCTGAGAACTGTGTGTTCATCTCAGATGCCTATTTTTGGATTGGGTCTTTGAATTTCAGGGGTCTGATTTTTTTAAAAGTTCTTTATAAGTTCTAGACAGGAGTTCTTTGTCTGAGGGACTGTTCACTAAGATTTTTTCCCAGTTTGTGGGTTTTCTTTTCACTATGCTGGAGATTTCTTTTGACATGCAGAAACTCTTTAATAAGACATGATCCCAGTTATTGATTCTGGGAAGTATTTTCTGTGCAGTTTGGTTCTTGTTCGTGAATTCTCTACCTACTCATATCTTCAACATTTTTACCTACTTTGTCTTCCAACAGATTTATCGTGTTTCTGTTTTAATATTTAGATCTTTGATCCATTTAGATTTTAGTTTAGTACATGGTGATAGGCATGGGTCTAGTTTTAGTTTTTGGCATATAGTTAGCCAGTTTTTCCAGCACCATTTATTAAAGAGACTATCGTTCTTCCAGTGAACATGTTTGGCCTCTTTATCAAAGATAAGGTGATTGAGTGTGCTCATAGTTGTGGTTGTTTCTTCTAGTCTATTCCATTGATCTTCAGATCTGTTTTTATTCCAGTACCATGTTGATTTTATTACAGTAGCTTTGTAGTATAACTTCAAGTCAGGGATTGTTATGCCTCCTGCCTTGGCTTTGCTGCTTAGAATTGCCTTTGCTATTGTAGGTCTCTTCTGGTTCTAGATGAATTTTAGGAGTGATTTCTCTAGATCTATGAGGTATGTTAGTGGTATTTTCATTGGGATTGCATTGAATCTGTATAACAGTTTTGGGAGAATGGCCATTTGCACAATATTTATTCTTCCTATCCATGAACAAGGGATGTCTTTCCATTTCCTGAGGTCCTCTTCGATTTCTTTTGTCAGGGTATTATAATTTTCCCTGTATAGCTCTTTTACTTCTTTCGTTAGATTAGTTCCTAAGTATTTCATGGTCCTCCACCTTTGAAGACCACTTTCTGCAGCACAGAAAGGGGTGACCATGAGTTGTCACATTCTGACATTGACTTCTTGTGTCTGTTCTTCCTTAAATAAACACATTTCCCAGCTTCTTTGGAAATATAAACCCTCAGTTCTTCAAAGAGAAAAAAAAACAGTAATGCATGTGTGTGTCTATGTCTGTCTATGTCTGTCTGTGTCTGTGTATGTGTATTAAGATGCATTATAGGTAGGATATAAGTATATGAACAGTTTTGGGAATTGGCCCTTATTTTTTTTTTCTGTCCAGCCCCTGGCCTATTCAATTGTGTCCATCCACTTTGAGGATAGATCTTCCCCATCAAGTCCACTCAGACTCTCATCCTAGTCTCCTCTGGAAATACCCTTAGGAACACTCAAAAATAATGCACTACCAGATTTCTAGATATTCTTTAATTCAGTCCAGTTGCTACCTAAAGTGAACCATCATACCTACTGATTAAACTTTAGCTAAAGAGATATGAGCAGCTTTGGGACTTGCCCTTTAAAAAGAGTGCTCATATTCTGCCCACAGTCAAGGAAGGAAAGGTTTATTTGACTCACAGTTTGTAGAGATTTCAGTTCATAATTGGCTGGCTCCAAGGCAGGGTGACACATGGCAGAGGGGCAGTTCATGGTATAGAAGACAGCAAAGCAAAGAGAGGGGAAAAGAGGGAGGAAGGGAAAGAGAGATTCAGAAAAAGGTGGTTTCTGTCACTTATGTTGTATGAAGGCTACCTATCCTAAGGCAGGTGTAACACTCGTACCCTTAATCCTAGTATTGGACCATAAATGAATCATGAACTCTAGATCAGCCACCTCTGAAAAACCTGCTGCCCCCATGACTGCATGAGAATTTTTGAGGACAGTTAGACATAAACTATAACATGCATACTACTCCATGGGTTCAAGGGTGACCAGACAACTCAGACTTAAGAGTATCACAAATCCTTTGCCTGCATAATCTGAGTATATGATCTCAGCCAAGGCACACAGAAATAGAGCTAATCCCTGTGGATAGAGGAAACATTTCCTTTTGTGTTTAACCCACTGAATTTAAGAGCTGAAAAGTTGCAAGCCTAGGCAACCATTATGTCTCCCAATGGAAACTGCATGTCTTGGACTGATATCAATGTAAAGCACTGAAAATTTCCTAAAGACACAGTGGCCTCTAGATCCCACCATCCCTGAAGTTAAACTAATCATAGATATCTTTGCACACCAGTAGATCAAATTATTGTTTATTCTATTTGAGGGTCTTTTTCATGAAATGGGCTAGGTCTTGACTCAGCCATCCCTGTTTTGATTTATTATCAGCATCTGATACAGTAATGGGAAATACTAGAGATCAATATGAGGCAGAAACTTAGAACCTGTTAATCCTAGTACACTGAGCCAAGCAAGTTCTGCACTTAGCAAAGCTAACAATGCTGACAAGTAACAACCTCTGTGAGCCTATTTATTTATAAAAAAGAAAAGAGCAACAGTCCCTACCTCAAAATTGCATTAAGTACCAGTAGTAGGATGACAAATTTACAGTGTTCAGCACTGTGCTTGGCACATAGGAAGCCCTCACAAAATAGCAGCTGTTACTAGTAATGTTAATATGATGGTCAATACCCTGGAAGACAGACTCCCTGCCATTTCTTTGTCATTTCTTTGACATCTTTTAACCTCAAGTTCAGCTGCAATGACAAGCACACTATCATATTTAATCTCTTTTATAAGGAAAATCAGTTCCTCAGGAATGCTCATGGCAGCAAAACACATTCCATTTCTCTTGTGGGCTGAGGCTCTTGGAGGCTACTCATACAAGCTGGCATCTTAGCAAATGGGGTAAGAAGCCTAAGTTAAGGAGGTTTAATTCTTATTGACAGAAATATGTGCTTCCTCATATGTATCAGGCAACTAATTCTATGAGCCTGGGCACACTTAGGTGGATGAACAACTGACCTATTCTCCAACTACACCAGCTCAAGGCCCAGCATCCTCAACTCCTCCTTATTACAAAAAGCACCATAGGTTTATTTAAATCACAGAATCCTAACTCTTTACACCATCAAGCATAAAAGATATTTTATATTTATGTATAATTATGAATTTCTAGAATACCTAGAAAATCTTATGGCTTTGTGCCAGGTTGGCATCCTGAACTTTAGGGAAAGCAGTTGAAATCAGACATAGTCATCGGGAGAGGAGGGAATGGGCTGAAGTCAGATTAATGATGTAATCAAGTGGTAAACAATGAGGGCCTTAGGGAAGCCTGGGATAATCCTTAAGCATTCTCCTGTGTCAATAGAAATGGAACAGAAACTAGAGTCACATTTGCTTGATCAGCACTTGGGCTCTGTGAACAGAAGTGTTGATTTCTCAAATTGAAGATGTTCAGAGTTAGGGAGAAAGTAATTTGGCCTGAGAATAAAGTCAAGTCTAGAAATTGTATTCTAGACTTTTAGGTGATACAGAACTCAGGAAATAAAAACAGTTCAGGTCGCCCATGGAGAGGGGCAGATAAGAGTACTCATTATTGAACCCAGACTTTACTCCAGTCACAAATATTCACTGACACACTCAAAAGGCATTGACATCTTCAAAACACTGTTGTGTTTGCATCTTGTCCTCAGAATCACGTCTGGAATATACTATGAATTAACATTTTAAAGTAAATCTCATTATCTTGTGACCTGCACAATTATACTGAAGTATATTCTGTGTGTGTTTTATAATTTTCCAATGTGGCCATTTAAGTTATACCACAATTTTGGAAAGTATGGGATAAAGCAAGCATGAATTCAGAGTCCAGGGCAAAACATAAACAAGCTCATATGCATACATACGCACTGCTGCCTCTGCCACCACTGATCTGAGACAGCCCAGAAAACCAGCCAACCACAGGGTCAGTCAGGATGGGGTTATAATGAAAGATAGTTTGTAGTAGGAAAGACAGAACTTTTAAAGTCTTACATTGAAATAGGTATAGTCACATGATCTCTCCTGTCCCTGGCACAAAGCAAGCCCCAACCACATTGGGCTGCTTCATTATGTCTTACTATGGGAAACTCAAAGTGATAAAAAGTGTGAAGAAAGTCTCAAAACTTTCAGTCTATAATTGCAGGCATCCTTGGCTTCTACTGAAAAGAAAATTAATACCAAGTTATTGTTAGCTCCTTGCCAACTGGCTTGCTGTTTCTTCATGCCTAGGGCTCCCAAAAAAGGAATGAGGGCTCAGCCAAGATACATCTCCCAGTTTCCTCTTTTTAAGGCAAAGAGCCCTACTCTAGTAATTTTCTCTCTCAACAGTTTCCTAGGCCTGGTCCCGCCTATGTGGACATGTTTATGATAACCAAATATTCTTGCTTTCCTTTTGTACTTGGAACTTCTCAGAAATAGACAAAACCTGCTTGCTTTCTTCCTCCCTTGCCTCTCATTCCATCAGCTTTCTTCTCCTTAGAAAACTCAAGTCAAGCTTCCGTGTGCCTCTCACATGAACCTTGCAGGAAACCACTTCCTCTCACATCTGCATTGGTGCCTGGTTTACACTGAGGGGATCCTCACACCATCCCCTTAGCCCTGGCTCATTCTCCTTTCTCTAATCCTGTAGTCTCAACCTTCTCTTGTCCCTGCCTGATGAAATTTCTTGTGGTTGAAGGCCTTTTAGGACCTTATCAAAACTACAAGATAAATGGCTGCAGCAAATCTGGAAATTTCACATGCAGATTGCTGCTAAGAACTGGGGTCAAAACATGGTATACCTATATAGAATTTGTGAGGCCCAGTGAAAATGACATACAGGATTCTTTATTCAAAAATTAAAAAAAAAATTACAGCAAAACAAACCACATGAGTGACCCTTCTGGGCATGAGACCCTTCTACGTATAGAGCTTTGTATGGCTATACATGTCATATGTCCAGGAATGTGCCCTGTTAGTATGTTTTGCTCAAATACGCTTTGGTCAACAGTCTAAAACCCTACTCATGGTGCTCAATCTGCCAGTTTGGGTCACCAAGTGGTATGATAATTTTAACATGTGGTAGTGACTATCATTTATTGAGGCTGAGAACAGAGCTTAGCTCTCTGCCATTATTAGCTCAGAACACTCCAGAGGAGGAAAACCAATGTCCCTCATCTTCTAAACTATGAATATCCATCCAGTAAGGAAACAGTGGACACATGATGAGAGATAAATAAAAAAAGAGGCTTCCAACATGCTCAAACTAGGAATTTTTGTAATAAAATGGTGACTTTTATTTATCAAACCCTTAGTATGTTTCAGGCACTGTGCTCTATAATTTCCATGTGTCACCTCATTTTGCATGTTTCTGGTATGAGTTTTACAAAATAGCCCTAGTGCAAGAAATTCTCACACCCTTATTTCTGGCAGTCATGTAACCCTGCCTTGAGTCATCTTAAACTTATCTACTCCCTACTTTCCATCCATGCTCCACTTGCTACTGAACACCAGGGCTAGGACTACTTTTCCTTCTCCAGGGACAATGGGCCATACTTTAGTCCCACAACTGAGAGATCTACGTCTAGGCCCTCACTTTCATTAGCCATTAAGTATATGCAAGGCCCAGATTTCTTCAATGTTGAAAATCTCTCAAATCCTATCTCCTTTTCAGACTTTTCCATGGCTCTGAATTACCAAACACTTGTGTATGCAGCAGCAATATTGGCTTCCTTTTGCTGAGGCTGACCTGGAGAAAGAAGCTACTAATGTCAGAGAGTGCTTTGCATTTTAATAACTTGACATGTTACATCATGAAGGAACTGTGGTTGTGTGGATGAGTCACTAATCTTAAGTTTCTGTCAATTGAAGTGGCAGGGTCAATATTGGAAGCTGCCTAATATAATCCTATATTCCTCAAAAGTGAGCCACTGGCCACCATTATTGTAATATTGTAATCACCATGAGAGAGTTCATTTAAAACTTTCCCAACTCCATATTGGCCTACAGAATGACAATCTTGAAGAGTCAGAAAATTTTTTAAAATTTTTTTTTATTTAGAGAGAAACAAAAGCATGTAAAGGGTAGAGATAATACAGAATTACAAAAAAAAAGAAAGTTAATAAGAAATCACTGGTTGATAAATTACATATTGTCCTCTTAGAAATAGTTGTTCAAGTTACAAAATTAAAGCATACAAAGTAGATATTCAAACAGTGAGAGTGTAAACAGCTACGCATGCATGAATCTCTACATGTATTTCTATCCTTTCTGTATTAGAGGGAAAAAAAAACTTAGCAAGACAAAACAAAACAAATTTCTATAAAAACATGAAACCAAAAAGTTGTATAAAACCATGGTACAAGGTGATCTACAATGATTGCTGGGTTGTTTCTTATTAATCGTCAATAGAATTGTCTAAATCATCAGGCATAAATGAATATAGCAGTACATAACAATATTAGTAAAAATAAAACATTGTAGACAGTATAAAACTTCAAAAGCAGGCAATAATCAAACCAGAGTGGATATTCTAGTGGATCTTGTCATCTTAAGTGCAGTTGCCTATACTCTCAGACTTGATACTATCAATCATAACAGCTTTGAATAAAATCTATCAATACAAAACAAACCAGATTCGATTACGATCAGTCATGATAAAACAGTATAGGTTTTACAGAGCTTTAGATTAAGTTAATAGGAAATTAAGGATGATTACCGTACTATATCCTGTTATTTTCAGGATTACTGTCTGTGTCCTCAAATCTAGTAGAGGTAGAATGACTGGAACAGAAAATATAATACATCTAAGCAGAGTAGTGTGAGTAATGTGGGTTTTAAATCCTGGTGCACTATTAACAATATAGTGTATCAAGGCCATCTGTGTTAAAGATTCTAGTTATCCTTCTCTGCCTCACTTCTGCTATGCTATTTTCTGCCTGTTTGTCTAGTTTTCTCCTTCATTCTACTGCCTGCCCCACTCATTGAGGCCTTTCTGCCACTGTTCCTAAAATCCTGGTATTTTTTTTCTCTTTCTCTAGAATGTCCTTCAATATTCTCTGTAGGGTTGGATTGGTGGTCACAAACTCCCCCAGTTCCTCTTTGTCATGGAAGCATCTTGTTTCTCCATTAATCTAGTGACAGTTTTGCAGGATACATCAATCTGGCCTGGAGATTATTTTCTTTCAGGGTTTGGAATACTTGGCTCCAAGCTCTTCTTGATCTGATGATCTGTGTTGAGAAGTCAGCCATGATCCTGATGGGCTTACCTTTATAGGTAATCTGTTTCTTTTCTCTGGTGGCTTTTACTACTCTGTCTTTATATTGACTTTCTGGTATCTTGATTATTATATGTCTGGGTGTAGATCTGTTTTGGTTGTAGGTGGCTGGAGTTCTGTATGCCTCACATAACCGAATGTCATTTTCTTTTCCCATGCTTGGGAAGTTTTCCTTAATTATTTCTGTGAATAGCCTTTGTAATTTGCCTGTATGTATTCCTGCTTCTTCGTTCACATTTCTTATTCTTAAAGTGTAGATTGTCTTGTCATCTTCTAGCCTTTGTATTGTTACTGCCTGTTTCCTTGTTATTTTTAAGAGATCTTTCCTTTCATCATCACACACTGCCAACTTGTGTTCAAGTTGTGATAGTCTATCCTTAGTTTCTTTTAAGGTGTTTTGCCAGCTTTCAATGGAGTTTTTAATTTCCTGGTAGTCTCTTTGAATCTGCTTCATGTATTCTATATTTCCTTTATATTCTTTATCGAATGTTTCTCTCCTTTTTTTGTGTTCCTCCCTTCTTGCATCTGTATCATCCAGAGAGATGCTTCCTGAGAGCATTTCTTTTATTATTCTACTCATATCTTGCTATACCTGATTTAATATTTCAGTTTTGAGCTCATCTACAAGGTCCCAAAGATATCTCTTAATGTCCATTGAAGCCATGTCTGATGTTGTGTGTTTGCCACCCTCAGTCTCCCTTGTTTTTCCTTCTCCTGGATCAGTGCTCTCAGGGTTCTGGGCTAGGGGTCTCCTCCTGCCTCTCTCTCCTGTCATGGCCCTGGCTTCCTCCACACAGGCTACAGTGCAGGTCTCAGCCCCCTTCCCTGTTGGCCACGTTTCCTCAGAAGCATGCTGGCAAGGGACCTCTGCCCTCTCCTGCCTGCTCTTGTCACTGAGGTGTAAGCAGCAGCTGTGTATGCCTGCCCCTCCCCACCCGTGCAGCCAAACTTCAGGGGCCTTCACCCAGTTAGTGCTTGCTAAGTGCAGGGAATTGATTTGGGATGGCTCATTGGGTCCTGACCAGGGGCAGGGCCCAGTCCAAGCCAATTGCACGGATCTGCTCTGGGGAGGGAGCAACCAACTGAACTCACTGTCATTCCCAGTTCAGGCTCCTCTTGCCTGATTCCAACATGTCACCCATTTGGTCGTGCCCCTCCCGTGTGTGTGTGGGGTCTCATTCCCAGGACTGACCATGGATTAATGAAGGTCCCTTTACCAGCTCCGCTCTCCATTGGGCTCACCAACCTCTGACTCAGCACTGCTGTGGTTCCTGTGAGTGGTGGTGGCAACAAGTTTGGGCAGCTCTGCCAGCTGGTGTGGATTCAAGCTGGTGCAAATTCAGACCAGCACAAACTTGGCGGGTCGCCGCGAATGAAAACGCTGTGTCCCATAATTTTTAGCTGTTTCAGTTGTAGTCCCAATGTATTTGACAAGCTTTTTTACATTTTAACTTCTTCCTGTGTCAAGAGGATCCATCTCCCTCTGTCTGGGTCTCTCCAGGGTGTTTTATTCTGGCAAATGAGTTGTTTCTCCTGGGAGGCTTTGTATTTTGTTGCTCACTGATCGGCCATCTTGTCTTCTCTCCCAGAAATTTTTTAAATATTCCACATCTTACCAGGAAGCTTCTGGAATTCCTATCTGAAACTTCAAGTAAAACTTCACAATATTTTTAAAAATTAAATAAAAATAATGTTCATGATAGTAACTGAAGTACACAGATCCTAAGGTTCTTTCCCCCTTTCATCTTCAGTGACCTATACTTTTTGGTGTTCACACCTGCCTTTGCTCAGATTGCTCTAACAGAATACCACACAGTAGATGAGTTGAACAACATAAATTAATTTCTCACAGTTCTGGAGCCTGGAAGTCTGAGATCAAGGTGATCGAGCCACTTTGGTCCCTGGTGACTATTTTCCTAGCTTGTGGGTGACTACTACCTCAATATGTCCTCCTGTGGGATTTTTTCAGTACTTGCAAATGGAGAAAAGGATAGTTCTCTCGCATATCTTCTTACAAGGACACTAATCTTATGAGATCAGAGCTCCACCCTTATGATCTGCCTAATCTTATTACTCTGTCTTCAAATACAATCACATGGTGATTTATAGCTTCAACACGAACATTGGAAGAACCCAAATATCCAGTCTATAACAATACATTTCTGTAACACCTTTCCCTTAAGTGAAACTTCACCTTGAGGTAGGACTTGTAATTTGTTTAACCAGCAGTGTTTGGCAAAGGTGATGGAATGTCATCATATTCTATCCATCACATTATATGAGACACTGTCTTGCTAGCACACTTGTGCTGGAGGATCTCCTTACTAGTTTAAGAAATTGACCATGTTGAAAAAGCCTGAATAGAAAAGAAACTGGCTTCCAGGAGCTGAGAGAGGCTTCTGACTAAAGGACAGCAATAAACTGCTGCCCTTTATCTTGTAACTGCAGGAGAACTGAATTCTGCCAACAAACTGAACATCAAAGTGGGTTCTTCCCTGCCTTTGTTCATTTTCCAATGCTTTAATAAAATACCTAAGATACCTAAAATACTTTATAAGGAAAAGAAATTGGTTTCTTACAGTTCTGAGACTGGGAAGTGCAGAAAGATGGCAGCATCTGCTTGACATCTGGAAAAATGCTTTTTTCTGCATAAAGTAGCAGAGGACATCATATGGCAAGACAGGGCAAGTATGCTATCTCAGGTCTCTCTTCCTCTTATAAAACTATTCATGCATGGGAGAGGCACTTTTATGATCTCACCTATTCCCAATAACCTTGCAAAAGCCACCTCCAATTATTATATTAACATATGACTTTGCGCATGTGTTCAGTTTCTAATACATGGACTTCAGGGGATATATTCAACTATAGCTCCAGTCATACCTCCAGATAAGAATACAGCCTTACAGCACCTCAACACAACCTTGTAAATTTCTGAAAAGAAGATTCAGCTAACCCATGCCTGTCTCCCAACCTCACAGAAACTGTGAGGTAATAAGCGTGTGCTGTTTGACTACATTTGTGGTAATTTGTTACATAGAAATAGACAGCTAATAAATGGCTCCACAGTCTCTTTGTAACACTGTGTGATTTATCTCTTTTAACTTCTATCTAGAAACAAGTTGTATGCTTACCAAGCATAACAAAAGGGCATGGGCCAAAGTGCTTGACTTTAAAAATGCCTTCTTAATTTTTTGATAATGAAAAGCAGTAGATATTCATTATAGAAATTTTGGAACTATGCCACAGAGAAAATTAAAGTTACCCTGGATAATTTCTTCCTTCCGCCTCAGATACCCATAGGTATTACATTGGCAAACAGCTAGAGGCTCAATAAAGTAACAGACAGGGAATGCTTTATGTGGTCTGTTTTGTAATTTGCGCTTTCCATAGTGTCAGCCCACATTTTCTAAAGAATTTGAGGAATCATAGGAGTGTTTGTTTCTGGCATTTTGAAGCATTGCCAGACCCCACTTTTGATAACCTCAGGTTTTAGCCAGATTGATCTTTGGCTAAAAAGACTTCTAAGGAGAAATCTGAGCCAGAGGAGAGGACATGTTCAAGGCCAGATAACCTGTTGGCACCCAGAGATTCTTCCCTTTCCAAATTCTTCATAACATTGTAATTTAGCTGCTATATTTTCAAGGTCCACACAATGCCCCAAGACTTTTAACCTTGGAACTATTATCAGAGTGCCCTTTTTGTAAAGCCATAACTTCATCTCCAATATATTTGGAGGGATTTGGAATTAGGGGAAGCCAATACCTTTCTGCCTGAGACCTAGCTTGCCTAAAACCCATGAGACCCTAGTCTTCCTTGACTTCTAGGACAGTAGAAATTTGACTCATGAAGCACCATTCCAAAACTTTTAGGATTTGGCTTTCTTTTAAATGTGAATTGAAAAATAGTAAAAAGAAGAAGGAGGAGAGGAGGAGGAAGAAGAAAGAGAAAGAAAGAAAGAAAGAAAGAAAGAAAG
This sequence comes from Hydrochoerus hydrochaeris, assembly GCA_004027455.1. Taxonomy (NCBI): domain Eukaryota; kingdom Metazoa; phylum Chordata; class Mammalia; order Rodentia; family Hydrochaeridae; genus Hydrochoerus; species Hydrochoerus hydrochaeris. The sequence continues at coordinate 58,511 of PVLA01002760.1, read as the reverse complement.
AAAGAAAGAGAAAGAAAGAAAGAAAGAAAGAAAGAAAGAAAGAAAGCAAGTTGCACAGAAATCATTTATTCAATAAGTTTCCAACAGTCTTCTGGAAGAGCAAGCCCATGCAGGTACTGAAATTAGAGAAAGGTAAAGCAAAGGCCTCACCCTCAACAATACTTATATACTTGAAAGTGACATAGTGCATAGATTTTATTTATTTATTTATTTATTTTGGTACTAGGAATTGAACTCAAGACCTTGCACTTGCCAGGCAGGCACTTGTGCCACTGAAATATATCCCTGATTTTTTTTTTTTGAGATACAGTCTCACTTGGTAGTTCAGGCTTTCAGGTTGCCCTTGAACTGTGTAGCTCAGGGTACCCTTACGTTCATGATAATCCTGCCACAGACTCCTGAGCACTGTGCCACCATTCCTGTCATCAAAGGCTTTTTTAAAGGATTCTTGAGTTAAACTTTTAAAAACTGCTTATTTCAGTTGTTTACTGCTGTATGTATTACCTTTTCCATTTCTGGGACAAACTTCCCAATACACACATCTTAGAGCAGGAGAGCTTTAATTTGGCTCGTGATTTCAGAAGTTTCATCCAGGGTCAGCTAGCTCCAAGGCAGAAACATGATGGAAGGGCATTGTGAAGCAGAGCTGCTCACTTATGACAGCCAGGAACCAGATTACAGGGAAGAGAGCCGGTGAGTGATAAATGAGGCATGTTCCCAATGACCCGCCTCCAACTGGTCCCCACTGCCCGACACATTCAGCTATGAACATCAGTGGATTAATCCACTGGTAAGCATAGCAGCCCCATGATTCAACTACCTTTCCAGGGATCTCTTAAGCCAGTCAAGTTAGCAATTAATCACCATATCACATCACATCACAAATCACCGTAAAATATCACCATTTTATGTGTTGTACATTAGTTGCCTTTGTGTTACTGTAAAAAGAAAAAAAATGCTTGCAAAATAAATCAACTTTGAAAGAAGGAAGATTTATTTTGGCTCACAGTTTTGGAGGCTTCAATCCATGACTGATTACCTTCTTGCTTTGGACCTATGGCACACATTTCCACATGTAGGAACAAATGGTGGTAGAGGCCTAACCACCTCGTGTCCAGAAATAGGAATAAACCAGGTTTCTTTATACTCTTTGAAGGCACATTTCCATTGATTTAAAACTTTCCCCATCTCTTAAAGGAGTCCACCCAATAGTGCCAAAAGGACTAAGCCTTTAAAACATGGGAACTGGGGGGACATTCAAGATGCAAACTATAGTACTTACTTATAATTTTGTATTAGTGAAGATGGCTGCAACAGTTGAACTTGGGCCATATATCTGGACTGTCAGTCCACTGCAATGTGGACTCCAGGAATAGAAATGTCCTGGATGGCTTCTTCACTTCTATGTCTGATACTTGGGCTGAGGACTGTTGGCTAGGCAAAAGCAAGTTGAGCACCTTCCTGTATGATGTTGCCTTTCTTCATAATTAGCCTAAGTTTCATGTTAACTTACCAATCCTGAGAGAGTCAAGATGCATGACAGTTGGCTTCTTCCAAAGTAAGCATTCAAATAAAGAGAAAATAGAAGCTTCCATTCCTCTTAATCACAGTCAAGAGGAGAGCTATGATATTTTTTTGTAGGACTTCCTCTCTGAAGTCACACACCGTCACTTCTGTTTTATTCTCTTCATTAAAAGTAGATCACTAAGTCTACCTCACACTTGAGAGAAGTAGAATTAATTAAGCTTCAACTCTTGAAGAGAGTAGTATCAAAGACTTGTGACCATGTTTTTCAAAACTACTACCACAAAAACACAATCCACTTCACATAGGACATTAGACACCTCCTTTCTATCCCTCCATTCCTCTGTTCTCTGAGTACTTTCCTTAATTCCTCCCTTTGTCTCATAATGAGCAATGTAGCTGATCTGTGTTTTCTTGGTATCTCTCAAATACTGCTGCCTTTCTGCCTACAAGAGCTTATCCATGTATTTCCCTCATCCTTGAGACAATTCCCCCTGCCTTAGATGAACTCTGTTGCCAGTTACTAAAATATTGACAGTTTTGCCAGGCGTGGTGGCTCACACATGTAATCCCAGCAATCTGGAGGCTGAAGCAGAAAGATTGTTGCAAGGTTGAGACCAGTCTGGGTCACAAAGTGAGCTTAAGGACAGCCTGAACTGCATAGTGAGAACTTGACTCAAAAAGACCAAAAAAAAGACAGTTTTATGTGTTACATAAATCTTCTTACAGAGAAAATTATTTTGAATAAAAAATCCATATTCATCCATAGTGTCAAACAACTTTGAGGGCAAAAGAAGATATGTGAAGACAAGCAGAGAGATTAAAACTTACTGTCATGTGCACTCTCTCTGAAAAAAATTACTTAAGAGTGTGTTGAAACAAACCTATGAAGGAATTCAGGGAAAGACATTAGAAACAAGAAGCAATGGAAGTAAAGCAAGAGAGGGTTGAGGAAAACTTCTAACCTGACATTGATGTTACAGATATAAAATACAATCTATCAAATTAGAATTGGAAGTTAGAAGTGTCTTGGACCCAAACTTAAGAAGTAAGTATATATAGCTGTACAAATTAAATAACTTAAAATCTAAACATTCTTTAAAAATGAAACAAAAGGTACAGAGACAGGAAGATCACAAGTGTGAGCTCAGACTGGGCAACTTAACATCATAGCAAGACTCTAATGCAAAATTTAAAAATACTAAAGGTGTATCTTAGCGTAAAGGTCTAGGTACCACAACAAAATAAAATGGAGAGAAAGATGAAAATTCTGCTATCAAGAAAAGAACCCTAATGGCACAAGAACTGTGATAGAAAGTCATGGTCTGGGGGCTAGGGATTTAGCTCAGCGGCATAAGTGCCTGCTTGGCAAGCACGAAGTTGTGAGTGCGATCCCTGGTACGCCCTCCCCTCAAAAAACAAAAAAGAAAGTCATGGTCCAGCTAAAATTGATAGGAAGAAACAGTGACTAGTAAGTAGCAATTTAAAGCAAGCTGAATTTATTGCCTTCCTGGCAATAGAGAGAAGTGTCACTTATGAGTTCCATAACTCTGAGAAAAAAATAAATAGATAAAGGAGTTGGGTGGAAGGAAATGTACCAATAAGGCAAGATTCTGAGCTATGATCTCTAGTTGACTCACAAAGCAGACTGTTAAGTCATCTTCAAGCTCTATGTCACTGATGCCAGGAACCTCATTTCAAGCAAGTCCAAGGAATGTTTAGGTTTACATGCTCAAAGCTTAGCAAGATTTTGTTGTTTAAACAAGTATAAAACATTTTCCAGTCCCTACTGGACAAAAAATTTGATGAAAAAGAAATAAGATTAATATTTTTACAATGCTAGAAAAGCATATGTAAGCATCAGTCTGAGCCCAGATGTGTAGTTTGTGGCTGTGATTTTGGTCACTGCTTTATATAATTGCTATGATCACTGCTACTAAAATGGCCCCCAAAAAGCTAGAAAAGAAGCTAAGGAAGAGAAGACAAAGAAAGCAATCAAATTAAAGACAGAAATTGCAGAGAAATATGAGAGTGATATTCACGTGAGCAATCTCATGTGAATAATATGTACAGCATACCAAAATCCACCATCTCAACAATCTTACAGAAAATATTTATATAAAGAAGCTAGTGTTATTACATGTGTTACTCAAATTGCTACAGCAAGTAGAAACACTAAAACAACACCTAGGATTTGGAAACAGATTTATTTATGTTGACGGGCACTGACTGAAATCATTCCCAAAATATCAGGCCCTGATCTCTAGTGCTCTAGGGCTTATGGGTTAAGCAAGCAGGAAGTACTGAGGCACAATGCCTTGTCAGTGGGGAATTGGTTTTTACAATATGCATCATAGTGACTAGTCATTTCTAAGAAACAAAAGTAACCAGATAGAAGCTAAGCCCCGCCTGTGAACCAGCCAGAATGCAGAACAGGGAGAACCAGGAAGGAAGCTAAGCCCCTACCTGTGAGCCAGCTAGAGTGTAGAATGAAGCAAACCAGGAAGAGAAGAAAATGCCATGCCACAAGCCTGTGAAGGATAGGCTAAAACTTATTGCTCTGTGCCAGTGCAAGTGGTGATCTCAAAATGAAACCTCCTGGCTTATCATTCTGAGATCCCTAAAGTGTTCAGAAAACACTAAGTCATGAAGAAAGGGTATGGGTGGTGTGGAGATCTAATGCCAAAACCTATGCAATGAGAGTACTTTTTCTTGGGTGGATTACAGTGTCTTTCTGGACCACTATTAAGAAATATTGAGGACAAAAGTTCACCAATTAAAACTCTACTCATCATGGACAGTGCTCCTGATCACCCACAAGATTTGGAAGAAGAACTGACTGAAGAATTCCTATGGCTCTCAGATGAGTTCCTCCCATCTAACACAACTTCTCTACTGCAAAGTATGTACCAGCAGGTTATGGCTAACTTTTTTTTTTTTTTTTTTTTTTGGACAAGAGCTCTTTATTCAGGACCAGCCCACTCTGCACGCAGGCGCTACTTCTTGGTCTCCTCCTCCTTGGACAGGGTCTTGATGATCTCCTCCTTCTTGGCCTGCAGGCGCCCCTCACAGTGCTTGCATGCTTCCTTGGTCTTTGAACTGCGAGCCTCTGCCTGGTCAGCCAGCAGCTTCTTGCGGGCCTTGTCCGCCTTCCGCTTGTGGATGTGCTCCATGAGGATCCCCTTGTTCTTGAACACATTCTGCTTCACCTTCAGGTGCTGGTTGTGGCACATGTGGTGGTCGATCTTCTTTGACTATGGTATCTCCGGAGCAGCCGGCATGGATCCGCATCCTCCGCATCTAGGTCACCTTCTCAGACATCCAGACATTGGCCCTATCCTTCCGCTTACCGATGCCCATGTGCCTGGCCTTCCGGCGAGCCAAGGTGTTCTTCCGGCACCGCACCCGGGAATGGATGGTTACAGACTTATGGATGATCAGCCCATCTTTGATCAGTTTCCGGATCTGCTGACGGGAATTAGCATTGGGGATTTCATTCGTTTCACTGGGGTCCAACCAGACCTTCTTTTTGCCACAGCAGAGGACACTGGATGCCAGCCTTTTCTGAAGCCTGAGCATACTCATGGCTGCGGCTGCCGCAACAAAAGTAAAAAAAAAGTTATGGCTAACTTTAAGAAACTATACACCCAGAAACTGTTCCTGAAGTGCTTTCAGATGGTCTGAGATACAGATTTAACTATTACAGTTCTGGAATATCCTTTCCTGTGTGAGGCTGAGAGAACCTGGGCCAATATCTCTCTAAGGACACTGACATCAGCATGGAAGAAAATGTGGCTTAAAATTATTCAGGAGAGATACTTTAAAGGTTATGCATTGGAAAGCTGAGGCAGGAGGTTTGTTGCAAGTTCAAGACCAGCCTGGGCTACAAAGTGAGCTCTGAACTGCATAGTGAGACCCTATCTCAAAAAGACCAAAAAAGAAAAGAAAAGAAGGGAGGGAGGAAAGAAAAGGCTATGCAGAGGAGCCTGATCCTTCAATTAACCCTATGGTTAATGACATTGTCACTATGGCAGAGTCCATAGGCTTACAGGTAGACAGTGGTGATGTTGCAAGACTAGTGGAGAGACTGTCAGAGGAATTGTCTACACAGGCACTTCACCAACTTCTGATTGAGCAATGACAGAGAATAGCAACTGAGAATCTTTTTGAAGAGAGGGAGTATCAGTGATCAGTGCAGCAAAATTCATCTTCTGAAATAAAGGAAATACTGAAAAAGTGGCAGAGCTTCAGACATTCATAGAGAAGAACCACCCAGAGAAAAAGCCAATCATTGCATTCACTTGCTTAGTGACAATGTCATGTCATGTTATGGAACTATCTTAAAGAAAATACAGAAACAGCATGACATGAATTTTTAGTTCTGAAAAGAATGAGACTTAGTGAGCCAGAAGCAGGTCCTAGTGGACACCAAAGAGCCAAATTTTGCATGTTCTTATGGAAGAGGACTCTCCTTCAAAACAATAATGACTTTCCATTTCATTCTCCCTTCCTGCAAGCCAAAGATGTCAACTTGAATGGTGAGTACAGTATAAAATCATTGTTACTGGTACAGTAGGCACATGACTAAGAGAATTATTGATGTTTCTGGTAAATGTTATACAACGCTTTTTGTTATGAAAATGTTAGTTAAGTTGGAATTTTGGAACATTTTGGGTATTTCCATTTTTTCTGATGGTAAAAATACTCTTGCCTTACTATCAACTTGAGTTACAACCAGCCCTTGCAAATGGATTGAGTTCATAAGATAAGGGTCCACTGTATATAAACCTGGTTTATTTCACTTAAGACCATGGTTTTAAGGCACATCTGTTTACCTTAAAATGCCTCAAGTTCATCCTTCTTTATGACAGAGTAGTAGTCCACAGTAAATAAATGCTACATTTTCTTTAACCATTCACCTGTTTATGGACATATGGGATATTTCCAAGATTTACTATTATAAATTGTGCTGCTATAAATATGGGTAGGCATGTATCCCTGTGGTATGATAAATTTAATTCCTGGGGAGATGCCTAGAAGAGAAATAACTGTGTCAAATGGAAACTACAGTTTTAGGTTTTTGCGGAATCTCGATACTGATTTCCACAGTTGCTTTTATCAATTTACACCCCCACCAACAATAGAGAAGTGTTTCTTTCTCCCCACAGCCTCTCCAGCATTTATTATTGATTAGCATCTTGATGTTAGTCATTCTTTCAGGAGTGAGTCAACTTTCTCAGTGTTGTTTTAATTGGCATTTCTTGAATGACAGCAGTCATGAACATTTTTTCATGTATTTATTGGCTATTTGTACTTCTTTATTTGAGAAGTGTGTCTGTTCATTTCAGATGCCCATTTTTGTACTGGGTCTTTAAACCGGGGGGATCTAATTTTTGGAATTATTTACATATTCCAGATATTAATTCTCGGTTTGAGGAGTAGCTGGCAAATTTTTTCCCATTCTAGAAATTGCCTCTTTACTGTTTTGGTTGTTTCTTTTGCTGTGTAGAAATGTGTAAAATTTGATGTGATCTCAACTGTTGATTCATTGCAATATTTCTTGTGCAGCTCGGGTTTTGTGCAGAAAGCTTTTGTCTACATGTCTTTAATAGTTTTACCTTTTCTGTCTTAGACACAGATGAAGTGTTTCCATTTTAACATTTAGATATTTGGTCCACTTTTATTTTAGTTTAGAATACAGTGAGACATGGGTCCAGGTTCAATCTTCGGCAGATTGATAGCCAGTTTTCCCAGCACCATTTTTTTTTTATTTAAAGAGAGAAAAAAAACAGGAAAAGGGTAGAAATAATACAGAATTTCAAAAAAAAGATAAACAGTAAGAAATCACTAGTTGATAAATTACATATTGTCCTCTTAGAAATAGTTGTTCAAGTTACAAAATTAAAGCATACAAAGTAGACATTCAAACAGTGAGACTGTAAACAGCTACGCATGTTTGAGTATCTACATGTACTTCTATCCTTTCTATATTAGAGGGAAAACAAAACATAGCAGGACAAAACAAAACAAATTCTTATAAAAACATGAAACTAAAAAGTCATATAAATCCACAGTACAAGGTGATCAGCAATGGTTACTGTGTTGTCTCTTGTTATCTTCAATAGAGTTGTCCATATCATCAGGCATATTTGAATATAACAGTATAACATATTTGAATATAGCAGTATATTGGCTCAGAATATAACAATATTAATAAAAACAAAACAGTGTAAAACTTCAAAGGCAGGTGATAATCAAACCAGAATGGGCATTCTAGTGAATCCTGTCATTTTCAGTATAATTGCCTAGACTCTTAGACTTGATACTATCAATCATAACAGCTTTGAATAAAATCTGTCAATACAAAACAGCAATCTAACAAACCAGATTCAATTCAGATCAGTCATGGTAAAACTGTAAGTTATACAGAGCTTCAGATTGAGTTAATAGGAAATTAAGGATGATTACCATACTATATCCTGCTATTTTCGGGATAATAGTCTGTGCCCTCAAATCTAGTACAAGTAGACAAATTGGAACAGAATATAATCCATCTAAACAGAGTGGTGTGAGTAATGTGGGTTTTAAATCCTGATACACTATTAACAATATACTCTGCCTTCTTTTTTTAGACTATTCCTCCCCTTTCACTCCCACAGGGTTCACTGCGCATTTTGGGTCCCACCAACTCCCTCAGTTTTTAGATGGGGGGGGGGCAACCTGCTATTTACCTAAGTGGTTCCGAACCTTCTCACTCCTGGATTTGATCTCCAGTTGTATTCCTTTACCTACAAAAGCCTCAAGGTTTTCCTTCATTATAGCTGAGTAGTTGTCTACTGCGCATAAGTATCCTGTCTTTCCAACCTATCTGCAGGTGGTGGTCGAGTCCTGGCACCATTTTTTAAAGAGGCTATCTTTCCATGAGTTTGTGTGTTTTTTTTGTTTTGTTTTTTTGGTTTTTTGCCAGTACCATGTATTTTTTGTCACTGTAGTTTTGCAGTATAACTTGAGGTCTGGGATCATGATATCCCTGCCTTAACCTTGTGGCTCAGAATTGCTTCTGCTGTTTTAGATCTCTTCTGGTGTCATATGAATTTTAGAATAGTTTTCTCTAGGTCTGTGATGAATGCTATTAGTATTTTGATTGGGATTATGTTAAATCTGTATGATAATTTTGGAAGCATGTCCATTTTCACTATATTGGGCCTGCTTATCCAGAACAGGGTATATCTTTCCATTGTCTGATGCCTGTTTGGAGCTCCTTTTTCAGAGTACCATACTTTTCATTGTAGAGGTCTTTCACTTCTTGGTTAGGTTAATTCCTAAGTATTTCATTTTTCTTCATGCTATTGTGAAAGGTGTTGTTTCCATAATTTTTCTCTTAGTGAGTTTGCTATTGGTGTACAGAAATACCATTGATTTTTTAGTGTTAACTTTGTATTTTGCTGTACTACTGAATTTGGCTATTAACTCTAAGAATCTTTTGGTGGAGTTTTTGGAGTCTTCTATGTAAAGAGTCATGTCATCAGCAAATAATGATAATTTAACTTCATTCTTTCTTAGCCAAATTTCTTTTATTTTTTTCTCTTGTCTTATTGCTCTGGCTAATGTTTCAAAGACTATATTGAGCAGGAGTTGTAATAGTGTACATCCTTGTTTTGTTCCCCATTTTTGAGTGAAAATTTTCAGCTTTTCTCATGTAGTATATGATGTTGGCAATAGGTTTGTCATAGATGGTTTTTATCAAATTGAGACAAAGACCTTATATTCCAATTTTCTTACGGGTTTTTAATCATTAGTAGATGTTGGATTTTGTCATATATTCTTTCTGCATCTATTGAGATGATTTTGTAGTGCAAGGGAGCAGTGGGTGAGCCAGGAAGAGAACAAGTCAGCTTCTCCCATAAGCCTACCTGCGCTCAGGCTGAGGATCAAACATCCTATCCCCCACCCCCCATTAGCAACTGGTTGGTATCAAGGACAGCTGGAGTTGATAGAAACTAAGGCATATAAAGCAGCTAAATGCTTGTTTTGTTGGGTTGATAATGCTGACCTGGGGCTAGAGATCTGAGCATCTCTTGGGAGGATGACTGTATGCAATATAGCAAATATGGGGGATTTCCTTCTATCTCCTCTTTGCAGGCAAATATTGGTTTCACTGTTTTGCTTTGTTCTGATTAACTGTTTTTCTCTATTCAATATTCTTTTTTGATAGGTTTTATAATGTTCTGGTTTTGGTTTGATTTTGCTGTACCTGACTGAATGGACAACTATTGTGAAGATAACAAGATATACTATGGTACCTATTACTGTTATCCTGGTATCCTGCTTTGAAGTTCTGTACCAATTTCACTGCATTGTCTCAATTGGCTTTGTTCTGTCTTGTTTTGTTGTATTTTACTACCTTTAAAAAAAAATGAGATTTAGCTCAGTGGCATAAGTGCCTGCCTTGCAAGTGCACGATCGTGAGTTTGATCCCCGGTACCGATTTTAAAAAAAAGAGAGAGAGTGAGAGATGATTATGTAGTTTTTCTCCTTGAATCTGTTAATGTAGTGTATTACATTTACTGATTTGCATATGTTGAACTATCCCTGCATCCTGGGATGTATAATTTTTTGATAGTTTGCTGCATTCTTTTTGCCAGTTTCTTATTAAGGGCTTTTCTGTCTATGTCATTAAAGAGATTAGTCTGTAATTCTCTTTTTTTGGTTTGGTCCTTTTCTGGCTTTGATATCAGGGTAGTTCTTCCTTCCAGCAATGACTTTGAAACTATCAATGTCATTAAAGAATTTGAGGAATATCGGCATTAGAACTTCTCTAAAGTTCTTGTAAAATTCAGCAGCTAATCCATTGGGACCTGAGCTTTTCTTGGTTGATGGAGTATTTGTGTGGGGGGAGGAGGTGGACTTTTTGTTGGTTGGTTTGCTTTGGTTTTGTTTTTTACTTCAGTTTCACTGATTTATATTGATATGGTATTATTCAGGATTTTTATATCTTCAAGAAGCTATAACTATTTCTTCTGAATTTTTCATTTTATTAGAATACAGGTTCTCGGAGTAATTTACCTATGATCTTCTGGATTTCTGCAGAATCCATAGTGATTTCACCCTTTTCATTTTTAATTGCATGGATTTGAGTGTTTTATTTATTTATTTTGATATCTTTTGTTTTGATATCTTTCTTATCTTGATAATATTGGCTAAGTGTTTGCCTATTTTGTTTAATCTTTTTTGGTCTCAATTTGATTCATTTTTGTTTTGATTTTATACCTTCCTTCCTCATACTAGCTTTGGGTTTGGATTGTCCTTGTTTCTCTAGGACCTTTAGGAAAATCATTAGATTACTTGTGTGAGCGCACGCTGCTTTCTGATGTGTGAATTCATTGCTATAATTTTGCTCTTAGGACTGCTTTCTTTTGTGTCCTATAAATTCCAGTATGTCATACTGGCATTATCATTTGATTATAGGACCTGCATTTTTTTTTAATTTCATTTGTGACTCATTGCTTAACTGAGAGGGTATTATCTGATGTCCCATGTGATTGCATAGTTTCTGTGATGTCTTTTGTCATAGATTTGTAGTTTCACTGCACTATAACCTACTAATATTCATGAAGCAACTTTGATTCCTTTGTGTTTCTTTTTTTCTTCTTTCTTTTTTTTTGGTGCCAGGGATCAAACTCACAACCTTGTACTTTTGAGCTAGTGTCTTACTTACTTTTTTAATTGGTGAGACAATATACCTGATACCCAGAATTAAATGAAAGACTTACTTGGGTTTGCAATTTATAGAGGTTTCAGTTCATATTTGGCTGGCTCCAAGGCAGGTTATCATAATAGAGGAGAAAACAGTTAATGGCAGGCAGAAGGTAGCAAGCTAGCAAGCTGCAAAGTAAGAAAAGCAACAGGCAATGACAGAAGTCCTCTTTCTGTCCCTTATAGTCTATCCAGGCTGCATACCCATAGGGTGGCTAGCACTCCTACCCAGGGTGGGCCTTCTCATTATCCACACCCAGAACTATGCCAAACCAATCAGCAGACTAATTTAGTAATCATCCCTTGATCCCAGCATCAACCACTCTAGATCCAGCCACCACTGAAAAACCCCATCTATGATTACATGAGGCTCTGCAGGGACATCTAGACATAAGCCGTAACTGCTAGTATGTGATCTACTTTGAAGAAAGTCTCATATGCTATTGAGAAGAATATGTATTCTGTCATTGTTGGATGGGACATTCTGTACATACCCATTAAATTCATTTGTTCAGAGGTTTGGCTCAACTCTGATACTTCTTTGTTTTTTGTTTTTGTTTTTCTCATTGACCTATATATTTGTGACAATGGGCTCTTGAGTTCCCTCATTACAACTGTATTGGTCGTTATCCGACTCGTGTCCATTGGTTTTTCTTTTGTTAAGTTTGATGCACTGGTATTTAGCACATATATATTTATGAATGTTACATCTTCCTGTTGAATTGATCCCTTAACTAGTACGTAGGAATTTACTTTGTCTCTTCTAATCAGTCTTGACTTGAAATCTATTTTATCTGAAATTAGGATGGAAACTCTTGCTTTTATTCTGAGTTCTTGTTGCATAGAATATTGTTTTCTATCTTCTGACTTTCAGTCTGTGAACTTCTTTTTTGGGTTAAATGTGTTTCTCATATGCAGTGTATTGTTGGATCTTGTTTCTTGATCCACTCTATTAATCTGTTTCTTTTGATTGGTGAATTGAGATCATTGGTGATTATGACTGATGGGTATTGACTTATCTTTGTCATTATATGACTTTCCTGCCATTGATTCTCTTTCTTTCCTTTTTAGTTAATTGTTTATCATGCCTGATGAATTCATTTTATTGAATTTTTGAAACTATTATCTTCATTGTTTCTTTCTAGAATATCCTTAAGAATTTTTTGGTGTGTTGGTTTGGTGATCATGAATTTCATTAAATGCTTTTTAATCATGGAAGCACCTTATTTCTCTATCAATTTTGAAAGGTAATCTGGGTCAGAAGTCATTTTCTTTTAGTATTTGAAACACTTCATGTCAAACTCTCTTGACCTTATTGTTTCTGTTGAGAAGTTTGCTGTAATTCCAATGAATTTTCCTTTATAAGTGATTTGTTTCTTTTCTCTAGTTTTTAAGATTTTGTTCTAGAGCCAGAGAATTAGCTTAGTGGCACAGCACCTGCCTAGCAAGTGCAAGGTTCTGAGTTTGATTTCTGGTACAAAAAAAAAAAAAGATTCTGTTCTTAGGTTGAATTTTTTGGCTCTGATATGTCTTAGTATAGTTCTTTTCTGATCATGGCTATTTGGGGTCTATATGCATCTATCTGACTATATTGTCAATATGTCAAGTACTTTTTCCATGCTTTGAAAGTTCTCTGCTATTACTTCTGAAAATATATATTTTATATCCTTTATATTCTTTTGATTTTTCATTAATTCCAATTAATCTTAGGTTAGTCTTTGCACCATCTAGCAGCTAACAGATTCACTTTTCATGTTCCCTTGCTTTGTTTGTTTGTTGGTTGGTTTTTTTGAGAGAGGGGTTCACTATCTATTGAGGCTCATCTTGGACTCACTATATAGCCCAGGCAGATCTTGAATTTGTGGCAGTCTTCCTGCCTCAGACTCCCAAGTGCTGGGATTCTAGGTATATGCCACATTGCCCAACTCTCCCTTGCTATTTTGGGGGAGAGGGGTTGAGACAATGTCTTGCTATGTAGTTCAGGATGAGCTGGGACCCACTATGTTGCCAAAGGTGGCCTCAAACTCCTGGGGATCCTCCTGCCTTAACCTCTCCAGTGCTAGGGTTACTGGTTTTTGCCACCATGCCCAGTTTCCCTTGCTATTTTAAGGTATCTCTCATTTGTTGATCACAATCCAGTTCTGTGTTCTAAGTTTAATAATCTGCCCTCACATTGGTTAATTCTGCTGCTTATACTTTCAATAAAGTTTTTAAACCATTGGATTTCTGTTTGAAACTATTTTATGGGCTCTTGTTCTTTTCTATCATAGACATTCATGGTTTGCATCTTTTTCTTTAACTCTTCTAGTTTTTTACTGATATCTTTTCTAGACTCATTAATCATTTATTAGAATAAGTATCTCTTTAATTATCTCTGCCCTGAATTTCCCAAGTATGTTATCAATCTGTTTTGTTACATCCACAGCCACCATTTCAGATATTTCAGTTGTATGGCTTTGATTTCTTCTCCCCCGCCCCCAGACTTCCTATATTTGCTTTGAAGGAGTCAGGAGCCCTTAGGGGCATTATGCATCCATATTTTCTCATTTTCTATTATTTGTTTGTTTTTATATGCTGTCTACATATTGCTTGCTGTGGATGCCTTTATTGCTAGTGTAGAGACATCTTTAAGTAATGTCCGCTTTTCAGAGATGTTCTCTAAGTGTAGCTAACTCTCGGCTTTTGGTTCTGTTACAGAATCTGACCACCATTTATTAGGGAGGAAAGGTTGTAGCCTATTTGGTCCGGTACCAGTTTTTTGAAAGTGGGCTGCCATATTGTTTATGACCCTCCCAGGCAATGTAGATATACTGACATACAGAGAAAGCCACTTGATAGCAACAACTATATCACTTTGGCTAAAGTAGTAAAATCAGCAACAATAGCCTGAAATACAAAATGTATGACAAACTCCAAGAACATTGTACCACATTTAAGCATAGAAACAAGATGTATGAATATAATATAAACTCTAAGATAAACCAGATATTACTATATGGCAAATATCTACTCAATAGGGAAATGTTACCTCCATTCACATAGAAAGATATTCATCTATAGCAAGAGTTAGTTAACTATCTACATATTTATAAGGATAAATGATTATATGACTAAGGATAAGGCAAGGTCATGGAAGTGTGAAAAAATAGATTTTGAAAAATTAAGTAATGGAAGAAAGAAAAAATGTGGCAAAACTAAAGTAAAAGATTCTATTAAAAAGTAAAAGAAAATTATTTTTAAAAACCAACAAGTAAAGGGGAAAATAATACAAAATAGAGATTAAACTAAAAGAAAAATAAGAAAAATACTAAGAAAAAAAGTTGAGAGATAGCAAGGAAAGAAAATAAGGGTTTATTCAGGCTAATAAAAGAAAGTAATATATATTATATATTACTGTGTGTGTGTGTGTGTGTGTGTGTGTGTGTCTTTTTTGAGACACACTCTCATTATGCAATTCAGGATGGCCTTGATCTCACTTTGTAGCCCAGGCTGTTCTCAAACTTGCAATGATCCTCCTGCCTCAGCCTTCTGAGTGCTGGAATTACAGGTGAGTTCTACCATGCCCAGCGTGATATTTAAAAAGGAACAAGAAAGTATGATAAAACTCCAGTCTCCCTCTGTGTGTGTGTCTCTGTGTCTCTGTCTCTGTCTCTCTCTATATATATTTTAATATATAATATATAATATATAATTGAGTTAATAAAAGGAGAAAAAATTCCTGCATATTTCCAGAAGAGTGTTTTTCTTCCAGAGCCTTCAATCTTTAACAAGTCACGTCCTTCTCTACCCCTCTTTATAGCCTATGGGTTTGTAGAGGGACTTCTTTTCTAGGATTTTGCCATCTATAAACCCCTATCTGTGGCAACTGTTCAAATCAGGACACTGGCCTAGGGATGATATGGGGTACTGGACTCTATGCAAGTTTGAGACACTTGGCATGGATTCTTGCTGGTTGGATCTAACCAACTCTGTGTACCTGAAGTACATTCCATTGTCTGTGGGACCAGCTCAAAACATCAGTTGGAGACTCATGCCAGCCTAGGGTATCCAGTGAAACCCCACTTGTACTCAGGACTGATAAGCAGAGATTTCAGCAGGACCAGGAAGAGCACTAGGCACTGGGTGGAGTCTCACACAGGTCTGGGGTACCAGGCAAATCAGGCAGACCTTTAACCTATGTTGCGAGCCAGGCAGGGGACTGGCCTAATAAGCCAGGTGGAGACTTTGCCAGGACTATGGAGAGGTATAAGATGGAAACTGTTGCACCCAGGCTGTAGCTGTGGAGCTGAGCAATGAGTAGGGGCTCCAGCATCCTGGTGTGCCACGTGGAGACTTAAACAGGATTGGGGCTCTCCATGGAGACACAATTTATACAGATTGGTGCTGAATGTCAGTCTCCAGCAGTTCTAGGGATAGTGGTCAATGAGTGCAGGATGACAATGTAAGCAATCTCAGGGTACCACTGTTATATCTGTGTACCACAGGAAAGTCCTATTGGGTGTGAGAAAAACTTGAGATGCTTGACAGTGACTTAGCTGTGCCTGGGACCCAACACTGATAAGTTCCTGAGTGGATTTGATGGTTGCTCACACTCATTTGTTTAATCCTCTTGCTGCCTGAGGTCAGGTATAGGGTGTCTTAATTACTTTTCATTCATTGGTGAAACACAATACCTGGCACCCAAAGTGAAATAAAAAAAGGTTTATTTATCTTACAGTTTTGGAGGTTTCAGTCCCTACTTATCTGGCTCTAAGACAGGGTGGCATGGCTGAGGGGCAACCTTTCAAGGTGGCTACAAACAGGAAGAGCAAAAGGCAAAAGAGGAAAAATATACCTCCTTCCTAGCCTTGCATTGTATATCAGCTCCGCCCCTGGGAGGCTGCAGCACTATCACCACCAATCCCAGCACTAGACAACAAACCAATTACAAATGCTAGATTCTGCCACCTCCATGACTGCATGAGGCTTGGTGGGGCCACCTAGACACAAACCATAACATTCCACCCATGGTCCCCCAAAGACTCATGTACATCCTTTATGCAAAAGACATTTAGTCCATTTCCAATAGTTGCCAAAGCTCTAACAGTTTTGGCATTGCTGAAAAGTCCAAGACCCAAGCTTCCTCCAAGGTCTAAGGCAAACTCTTAGCTGCAACCCCCTACACAAGTGAAAATAAAGTTAAACACTTCCAACATACACAATGGTCCAATGTATGTTGTGCTGGCTGGCTTCATCTAGCAGATCCTGCTTGGGCTCAGACCCATGGAAATTGCTAAGGTGGTGGTGAGCCAAATGTGTCTGGTCTTGGCACAGGCCTACTGAGATTAACCACTACCACACCAAAAAACTACTGCTGGCTTGCTGGCAAAGATTGGCACAATTCAGGACTCTCTCCACAGGTTGTCTACTAGTGAAACCAGAGAGAATCCTGGAAATAGACTGTTTTTCTTTTTCTTTTATTCTCTTTCTTCTTCATTTTTTTTTAATCAGTACTGGGGATCGAACACAGGACTGCATGCTTACAAGGCAGGTGCTTATGCCACTGAGCTAAATCCCCAGCTCCTTCTTCATTGTTTTTACATGAGTGTAAATATGGTTCATAGCCTCTTTGTGCATGTGGTTCTGTTTTGTTCTTCCTTTTATCTCTTTCATCTCCCCTTTCCTTCAGTCTTCTGCACTAGTTTCCCAAAATTAGAATGATCCCACTTTGTCCTCCAACCTTATATCTAATCTCTTCCTCTTTTTCCACTTCTGTATTTTCTCATTAATCTATTTTAAATGTTAATTCCCAAGGGAAAAATTTACACATGAAGGATTTATGTACTGCATATAATTTTCTGGTTTGTTTTAAATATTGTTATATAATCACAAATCTAGTTCATATGGTTAAAAGTTTCAAATTAAGTGTTAGCTCAGTTTATCATTTTCTAGGCTGTGTTGGCTATCACCGAAATTGACATATTGTTTTAGCAGCTGTTGGTCCTGGTATTCCATGACTGAGACTGACTAAGGGTTGCAGAAAATACTGTATCACAGTGCCAAAGAACCAGGGACTAGGCCAAATAAACAACAACTTCTCATCTTCAACAAACTGAAAAGGTAAGATCTTCCAACAAACTCAAAACCCAAAAACCAGCTATATCTGGAAGATACCTCAGAGAAGTAATCATCACCTAAGTGTTCTAAGGGTGCCAATAAAGCATCCACCATAGGCAACTTATAAGCATCACACTAGGAATTAAACAAAAAAAAGTGAAAAAACAAAATAAGAAGACATTTAGACAAAATGCAACCACAGACCTACAGTTCACCAAAGGCAAATCCAGGGGACAATGAGGTGGGACAATCTGAAAGCCCCCACCAAACCTCCCTGAAGTGGTTACAAAAAGCAATTGAATGAGGATCTGGAAAAAATGAAATCTCAGATAATTACAGAAATGGCCAAAATGCACACCATGCTTAGTGACATTAGAACAGATACAGGCAAAAAAATAGATGAGCTTAAAAAGATTATGGAAGCTCAGCATAGGAAAGAAATGGATTCCATAAAGCAGATTCAAGCAGAAATCCAGGAGAATAAAGACTCCATTGAAAGTATCTGAACACATTAGGAAAATGTGAGGACAGGATCTCAGATATTGAAGACAGACTTGCAGTTAGCGATCAGGAAAAGAAAGATTTCTTAAAAATAGCAAGAGACTATGAGAAATCAATCCAGCAGCTGCTAGATGGGATAAAGAAGAATAACTTAAGATGATGGGAATTAATGAACAAGCAGGAGATAACACAAATGACATTTAAAAAGTTGCTCACAGACATCATGACAGAAATCTTTCCTGGTAGAGAAAAAGAATTTGACAACCAGATAAATGAAGCATATAGAACTACAGTTAGCAATGATAAAAAAAAATCTACAACCAGCCATATCATCATCAAGATTCCAGAAGTTCAACACAAGAATAGAATATTAAAAACTGTTAGAGAAAAGAAACAAATCACCTATAAAGGAAACCCCATCAGAATTATGGCTGACTTCTCAGCACAAACTCTCAAGTCAAGGAGAGTTTGGAGTGAAGTTCTCCAAGCTACAAAAACTTTCAACCCAGGTTGATGTACCCCACAAAACTATCTTTTAAAATTGATAGAGAAATAAGATACTTCCATGAAAAAAGAACATCTGAGAAAATTTATGACCACCAAACTGGCACATCAAAATGTTTTGAAGATCATTCTAAAGAAAGAGATAATAAGGCCTAAAGCTCCATGAGCCCCAACAGAAGGAATCCACCAGGAAAGACAAACAATTAGAGAGAAGGGGTGGGAAAAAAGGGGAGATAACAAGAAAATAACATGATAAGGATAAATTGATACATATCAGTTATATCCATCAATGTTAATGGTCTCAGTTCACCAAACAAAAGACAGACTGGCAGAATGGATCAAGAAGCAAGATCCAACAATATGCTGCATACAAGAAACACATTTAATTCAAAAAGAAATTCATAGATAGAAAGTCAAAGGATGGAAAACAATATTCTATGTGACAGGAACCCAGAAAAAAGCAGGGATAGCTATTCTATTTGGAGACAGTGAATTTCAAGCCAAAACAGATTAAGAAAGATAAAGAAGGTCACTACTTCCTAGTAAAGGGAACATTATAAGAGGAAGACATAACAATCACAAATATAACAAATACCAAGGCACCCAACTATAAAAAACAATTACTAACAGACACAAAAACTTAAATAAGCACTAATACAATTAAACTGGGAGACCTCAGTACCCCCACTACCACAGAGACAGATCAACTAGACAAAAAAAATCAAAATGAAATATTAGAATTAAATCAAACTTTTGAACAAATGGACGTAATAGATGTGGATAGAGTGTTCCACCCCATAGCATCAGAATACACATTCTTCTCAGCTGCACATGGAACATTCTCCAAAATAGACCACATACTGGCCCATGGAACATGCTTCAGTAAATGCAAAGGAATTGAAATTATCCCATGCATAGTATCAGACCACAGTGCAATGAAATTGGAAATCCATGTCAAAAGAAACCACAAGAACTTCATAAGCACATGGAAATTAAATAGCACCCTACTGAAAAACCAATGGGTCACAGATAAAGTTAAAGAAGAAATTAGTTTTTACAGTTGAATAATAATGACAGTACAATGATCCCCTGTACCAAAAATAAATAAATAAAAATTTAAATTAAAATCCTCACAAATAAGTCTATCTACATAAAAAATAAAAATAAGTTGTCAAAGGAGTCAACTGGAATAAACTAATGATGCACTTCAAGGTTCTAGAAACACAAGTACAATACAAACGAACTTATTAGCACAGAAAAAAACAAAGATCAGACCAGAAATTAATAAAATTTAGACCAAGAAATAAAAACCCATACGATGAATCAGTGAATGGAAAACTTGGCTCTTTGAAAGAATAAGCAAAATAGATAACCCCTTAATCATACTTCCCAAAGAAACAAAGAAAAGAGCCATAGAAAAGGCAGTTAGAAATTCTTTAAAAATGAGTGAAAAACATGGCACACCCCAATCATGTGAGCAAGCATGCTAGCACCAGACACACACACCCCCACCATGCAAGGATATGACCATCCACCAACTCCATGCTGGCTCTATATTTTCCTTCCCCATGGCATGGGCAGCACAGATATGGACTAACCAATCAACCTGATCCTGGCTGAGAAAAATGTGCAGGGAAACAAGATAAGCCCAGAAATCTAGGAGATCTAGGGAAAAAATAAAGGCCTGTACCAACGTCAGGGATTCTAGTGTTAACTTCCCAAAGTGACAGCATTAGAGAGTGGGTCAGACCATCCCCTACCCCTGCCAAGAAGTGTAAGCTCAGCCTGGGAAGGACACAGGCCTCCATACAAGTACCAAGGCCTTGATATTGTATAAGTATCAAGATTAAATCCAACAGTCTACTTGAACCCCCTACACATGACTCATAACCAGCAGATACCAGAGCATTGATCACCTTTTCCATGTCTCTGCTCATGCAAGGAAAAAAAAACTAGAAAAGAAAACAAACTAAAATAGGAAAAAAAAAAATGCAGTGTTGGTGCCTCAAATGCATAGGCCCTGAAGCTAGGCAGAGAAGACAATGGCTTACTGGATGCCAAGAATGCAGATTTTGGAAAGAAGCCTTTCAAAAACAGAGGAATTTTTTTCTTTGACTCAATCTTTTTCCATTTTTTAAATTAATTTTCTCTTCATCAGGTTTTTTTTTTTTAAGTTTTAGGGACTTTCTCTCTTTTGAGTTTCTATCTTTTTTCTTTTTTAATTTTTTTTTCTTTTCTCCTTTTAACATTTTTTCTTCCCTCTTATCTTTCATTTTCTGTTTTGCTTTGTTTTGTCTTCTTTTTTCTGGTTTCTTCTTTCCTGAAACTGTTTTCTAATGCTATTAATTTCTTTTTACTATTCAGTGGCATGCCTATCTCATTTTTCTGTCTTCCTGATTGATTAACTAATTGATTAATTTTTCAAATTTTACTTTTTTTAATTTCCAGGTCCTTACCTGCTCTAACATTACTAGTATAACTACTAACTCTATGACTCTCTAAATAACTTTTATTAGCCTTATGCTTGTGCTATTGAAGACTGTCCTATTGTTAGTAGAGGTAAAGTTATTCCATTCAGTAGATACTTAATTTAGGTCAATATTTGATTTGCCTTAGTGTTCATACTATAATTATAGACCTCTTTTCTATGGTTAAAGGTGGTACCTTACAGGTCCATAGAATTTCTCAATATTCAGTTTGACTTTGACACTATAGTTACTGCCCATTTTTCTACTATACCCATGGCGGCATATCTGTTCTGATTAATTAGTTTTCTTGGGATGATAATATCTGGATTGCCTTGTGATCATTAGCAATACCATGGTCCCTGCCTTACATGGTACTGCTTCATTCACATGGAATCTTGGGAACTGGAGTTATACCAATTATTCTTGCCTCTGATTCCTCTGAGAAACATCAACGTGAGTAACTTTTGAGTCTTTGAGAGGATAGTTTTTCTTTTATGACTAGGACAAATGAAGTGGACTGAAATGATATAACTGAGTTTTCTACACTGAAAAGGAGAAATCTACACATATGTTTTTAAGGGAAAAAGCAAGGACAATTGACTGTGCAACAGAGCAGGGAACTTTCCAGGAAGATGGTGGAGTGATAAGCAGCAGAGAAAAAGCTTCTATGAGATTTGCTGTTCATACACTGGAATATAGCAACACAAGGAAGAGAAAGAGAAAAGTGGGTCCCCTGTACCTAAGAAGGATCTGAAGCAAGAATTAAAGCCCTCAGAGAGAGTGGAGAAACTTCAAATAAAAAGTAGTAGCTGGCACCTTTTCACTGAATTACGACTCACTGCATGGAAGGAACAGTCCAAACCTGCTGACACATGGTGACTGGCGGAAAACCCAGAGGTCTCCACAGAGTGATAGAGCAGTGGATGTAGAAGACTTCACTGGCTGGTGGTCAGTGCTGTGAGATCAGATATCCCAAGGGAGAAGGTGATTGGGCCGGGAGTTATTTTGAAGAGAAGCCAACTGAGCTCAGAGCTCAGAACAGCTGCTGAGTCCATCTAGTGGCTCTCTGGTGAGTTCAAGCCCACAGGAGGTACACTGGCTGCTGCAAGCTGAAAGGACTAGGTCCCTGCCTATGGCCAGAAACCTGTCTGAACTTCAGGGGAAATAAATATGCAAGCTCACTGAGACTGTCTATTATCCCACTGTAAGACTACTGGTTTGCTAGGATAAATGAAAATGGATCTAGACCATTTCTAGACCCTGTCTGCATACCAGAGACACTACAGACAAACCTTGAAATGGACAGGGGTTTTTTCTCCTTTTTTTCACATTTTTGGGGTTTTTTTCTTCACTGTTTGATCTTGTTTTTATATGAGTATGAACATGGTTTCCAATGGGGTTTTTTGTTGTTGTTGCTGTTGTTATTGTTCTGGTCTGTTATTCTTTTATTTATTCCTTCTCTTTCCCTCCTGTCTTCTGTACCAGTTTCCCAGTTTGTGTGATCCTTCTTTGTCCTCCAGCTTTGCTTCTAATCTCTTCCTCTTCTATTTCTCTATTTTTTCCCCTAACCCTTCTTAAATTTTCTTCCCTGAGGGTAAAAT
Source organism: Hydrochoerus hydrochaeris (assembly GCA_004027455.1). Lineage (NCBI taxonomy): Eukaryota > Metazoa > Chordata > Mammalia > Rodentia > Hydrochaeridae > Hydrochoerus > Hydrochoerus hydrochaeris. Next base: position 36,061 of record PVLA01002760.1, on the reverse strand, counting down.
TGGCATATTGAAGGATTATTTACTACATACAATTTTCTGGTTTGTTTTAGATTTTGTTATATAACCACAAAACTGGTTCATATGATTAAAATGGAAAATTAATTATTCATCAGTTTGTCACTTTCTAGGTTGTATTTGATGCTATTGTTATTGCTGATTGTACTACTTTAGCCAACGTGACAATTGTTCTGACCAGCTGTTCTTCCTGGTAACCAAGACTGAGATTGCCTTGGCTGGGTGTGGTGGCACACACCTGTAATCCCAGCACTCAGGAGGCTGAGACAGAAGCAATACTGTGAGTTCAAGGCCACCCTGGGCTGCAAAATGAGTTCAAGGCCAGCCTGAACTGCATAGTAAAACCCTGTCTCAAAAAAAAAATACTGAAATTGCCTAAGGATCATAGAAAATATTGTAACAAAGAACCAGGGACTGAGCCAAGAAGGCAGGAACTTCTCATTCTCAATAAACTGAAGAGGTGGGATTTTGCAACAGACTCAAAAGCCAAAAACCAGCTACATCTAGAGGACACCTCTGAGAAGTAGTCATTTCCTAAGAGTTCTAACCTCTAGCAACAAAGCAACTCATTATAGCTAATTTACAAGCATCGACTCCAGAATTAAACAGAAAAAAAAAATAGAAAATGAGAGGACACTTAAATAAGATGCCACTTCAGACATCTAGTTCACCAAAGGCAAACTCAGGGGACAATGAGGTGGGACAATCTGAAAGCCACCTACCTGGGTTTTCTGAAGTGGTAAGAGCAAAGCAAATGAATGAGGCTCTAGAAAAAATCAAACCAGAAATAATTTCTCAGATAACTACAGAGATGATGACCACAGTGAAAAACACGCTTACTGACTCTAGAGAAGATAAGATTTAAAAAAGTAGAGAAACTTGGAAAATGATGGAAACCATGCATGCCCAGCATTAGAAACAAATAGAATTCATAAAACAGATTCAAGCAGATATCCAGTAGACTAAAAATTCCACTGAAAGTATACATAGCACAATAAACCAATGTGAGGACAGACTCTCAGACACAGAAGACAGGCTTGCAGTTAGCAATCCTGAAAAGAGAGATTTCTTTGAAATATCATGGGACCATGAGATATCAATCCAAAGCTGCTAGATGATGCAAAGAAGAATAAAATAAGATTGATTGCATAAAAGTGATGAAAAACTAGGAGATAGCACAAATTATATAAAAAGCCTGTTCAGAGGCATCAAGCAGAAAAATTCCCTGGCAGGGTAAAAGAATTTGACATACAGACAAGTGAAGCATATAGAACTGCAATTATCTATGATTAAAAAAAAAAACCTGCAGCCAAGCATATTGTGGTGATTTAAATAATAGCCAACTTGTAATACCAAACTGGGGTGTTACAAGTTCTGCATGGTTCTGGGGAGTGTAGAAGTATTATTGCCAACAGCATACAGAGAGAACTGCAGGGGAAGATGGTGTGCCTACCTTACTGGAAAAGTATGTCACACTGATTTCCCTGATATAAACTCAACTGTTGTCATCATTGGAGGAGCTTGGGCCCTCACTGTTTCTGAGGATGGCTGTGTTGCTTGTCTGGGGAACTCTAATCCTTATTTTGAGCATCACTTCCTGGCTCCCATTCCCTCAGCCTGGTGGCACAGATATTTCATCCTGCTAACACAGGCTTTCTAGCTTCCACCACTGATCTTGGGGACTTCCTAGCACAGATCCTTGATACAGACTTCCACAAGACATTGTCATGGGCTTTAGACCTCCATTTGGACACATGGAGGACATTGCCATGGGCTCTAGGTCTTCAGTTAGACTTGTACAGGATATTGCTGTGGAATCTAGGCCCTCAGTTAGATTCTTTTGGTTTCTTATGTGTGAACAAATCTCCCAAAATCTTTTGTATATGACTTTTTGTGTGAATACTATCAAATAATCCTATAGTCCTGTGTTAAATTATTTCCCTTGTAAACCATGACCACAACACATATCATAGTCAGAAATTCAACACAAGAATAAGATATCAAAAGCCATTAGGGAAAAGAAACAAATCACCTATAAAGCAAAGTCCATCAGAATCACACTCTAGACTTCTGAACACAAACCATGAAGTCAAAGAGAACTTAGAGAGCAAAGAGAACTTATTTCTTTGTGGGGGGAGTACCAGGAATTGAACTAAGGACCTTATGCTTGCCAGGCAGGTACTTTGTCATTCAACTACCTCCCCAGGCTCAGAGTGAAGTACTTCAAGCCCTAAAAGAAAACAACCTCAAATTCAGATTGATATACCCTGCAAAACTGTCTTTCAAAATTGATGGAAGAAATAAGATACTTCCATAGCAAAGAACACCTGAGGAAATTTGTGACCACCGAACCAGCACTCCAAAATATTCTGAAGGGCATTCTAGAGAGAGATAACAAGGACTATAACTCCACGAACCCCAATGAAAGGGATCCAACAAGAAAAGCAAAAAAAATTATACAGAAGGAAGAAAAAAACAGGAGCCAACAATGAGAAAATAATATGACAAGGGTAAGTCAATGCATACAACTTATAACCTTCAATGATATTGGTCTCAGTCACCACTCAAAGAATTAGACACTAAGAACATATCAAGAAGCAAGATCCAACAATATGCTGCACACAAGAAACACATTTAATAACAAAAAATTCACAGACTGAAAGTTAAAGGAAAGAAAACAATACTGCATGCAAGGGAACCTGGAAATTAGCAGGGGTAGCTATTCTATTAGCAGACAAAGTGGATTTCAAGCAGAGACTGATGAAGGAAAAAAAAAGAAGGTCACTGCATTCTCATAAAGGGAATAATTGGAGAAAAGGTAACAATTACAAATATATATTCTACAAAGAACAATGTCTCCAACAAAAACTAATGGACATGGAAAATCAAATAAGCACTAATACAATTGTATTGAAAGACCTCAATACCCAACTTTCACAAATAGATCACCTAGACAAAAAAATCAATAATGAAATATTAGAACTTTTGAAACAATGGATTTAGTAGATATCTATAGAGTGTTCCACACCACAACATCAGAATACACATTCTTCTCAGCAGCATTCTCCAAAATAGACCATATACTAGCTTATAGAACATTCTTAAGTAAATGAAAAGGAGTTAAAATTATTCCATGCATATTATTAGACCATAGTGCAATGAAATTGGAAATCAATGGCAAAAGAAACCACAAGAACTTTATAAACATATGAAATTAAATAACACCCTCCTGAACAACCAATGGATTGCAGATGAAGTTAAAGAAGTTAGGTTCTACAATTAAACAATAATAACAATACAACATATGAGAACTTACAGACATAATGAAAGCAGTCTTAAGATAGAAATTTATAGCAGTAAATACTCATATCAGGAAAACAGAATGAGCTCGAATAAACAACTTAATAGTGAACCTCAAACTTCTAGAAAAAGAAGAGGCAACCAAACCAAAATCTCATACAAGGCAAGAAATTACAAAGATCAGACAGAAATTAATACAGTGAAGACTAAGAAAACAATACAAAGAATTGATGAATTGAAGATTTGATCTATTGAAAAATTAAAGTTAACAAGCCCTTAGCCAACCTCATCCAAAAAAGATGCAAATTCATGTAATTAAGAATGAAAAGAGTGAAAATTGAACAGATCCTGCAGAAATCCAGATTATCTATACCTACTTTCAGAACTTGTATTCCACTAAGGTGGAAAATGCAGAAAAAGTGGACAAATTCCTAGACACATATGTAATACCAAAGGTGAATCAAGAAGATTTTAAAAATCCTAAATAAATCAATATCAATCAATAAAATCAAATATGTAATAAAAATCTCAAAACAAAGAAAAACCCAGATCCTGACAAAGTCACTGCCAAATTCTACAAGAAATTTAGAGAAGACCTAACACCACTACTTCTCAAACTCTTTAATGAAATTGAAAGGGAAAGGGCTGGGGATTTAGCTCAGTGACATAAGCACCTACCCAGCAGCCGCCAGTTCACTTCCTGATAGCAAAAAAAAAAAAAAAAAAGAAAGAAAGAAAGCAAGAAAGAGAAATTGAAAGGGAAGCATTACTTCCAAATTCATTCTTCGAAGCGAGCATTACTCTGATACCAAAACCAGAGAAGGACCCAACTAAGAAACAGAACTACAGGCCAATCTCCCTAATAAACATAGATATAAAAATTCTCAAACTGACAAACAGAATGCAGAAAATCATCAAGAAGATTATAAAACATGACCAAGGAGGATTCATCCCAAGGATGCAGGGATGGTTCAACATACATAAATCAATATATTTAATACATCATATTAACAGAGTCAAGGGCAAAAACCATATTATCTTCTCAATAGATGTAGAAAAGGCATTTGACAAAATCCAACACCAATTCTTAGAAAAAAAAAACTACAGAAAATTGGAATGTATAGTCTTTATCTCAATCTGATAAAAGCCACACATGACAAATCAGCAGCTAACATATTAAATGGATAAAAACTGAAACCTTTCACTCTAAAATCAGGAACAACAGAAAAATATCCACAGCCACCACTCTTATTCAATATAGTTCTGGAAACTTTAGCCAGAGCAGTTAGATAAGAGAAAGAAATAAAAGGAATAATGATAGTAGAGGAAAAAGTTAAATTATCTTTATTCATAGATGGCATGATACTCCACATAGAAGACCCTAAAAACTCCACCAGATTTAATAACCAAATTGAATGGTGACCCCTCCATCCATCCACAGGGCCCAGGCAGACCTGCAAGTTTCCAGTGACCCCTCCTTCTATCCAGAGTACCCCAGTGGGCCTATGAGATCACCTAGTGACCTCTGTCTCCCTTCAGAGAAACTTGGTGGGCCTAGAGATCCCCAGTGCCACACTAGGGCCACCCAGTAACACACTAGGCCTGGGGCACACACAACAGACAAGTGGAACTAGTGGCCTGGAAAAGTCTGAAGCAACAGTAACAATACAAGCCAAAGACTGGTATATGCCTAAGCTAGTCAACACTAGCTTAGAAGAATCCAAGACTCACCAACTGGCCCAGAAGGAGGAATTGAGGTAGTGAACCATGCCAGAAGAGCAAGACTCCTTCCATTACCTCTCTGCCACCACAGGAATGCAGGTGAGTGGTATAGGAGGAGAAAACCCCCTCACTCACTATTGCCATGAACTTCTTGGGAAGAATTAAAAACCAGAAGAAACCCCAGCCACACAGTAGGGTCCAAACTAAAGTGCACAAGATGGACAGAAAGACTAGTGGTGTGTAAAATCCAATGTAGCAATAACAATATGAGCCAACAGGTGATTGAGGCAACCAGCTTGGGAATAATCCAAGACTCAGTAACTAGCCCTTTACTATCAATTTTTTTCTTCATCTGATTTTTCCTTTCTTTTGCTCTTTTTTTCTGTCTTCTGAATAACCTGGAAGAACTCTAACCACAGAAAACTAATTCCATCCCCAAACCCAGAGACTAACTTCAGATAATCCCTTGAATGCTCCTTAATTCTTTTCCACCCTGTTCTCTAGTTTCCCAACCTTGTGCAATCATTCTGTGTCCATCAGCCTTGCTTCTTTTTCCTTTCCAGTTATCTTTGTTTTATACACTATCTTTGTTTTATATACTATCCCACCAATGGGTAAAATCACCCTACAAAGGGGAGGACACTTTGAATACAAACTCCTAACTTATGGTCAGCTCTGTTTTATAACTATAGACTCTACTCCTATGATCTAAAGTACAAAATCAATAGTTACCATAGTTTTAAGCTTCTAAATTTTGCTTGATGCTATTATTATTGCTAATTTTAATATTTTACCTAGGATGACATATCTGTTGTAATCAGTTGTTCTCCATTCTGTAACAATGCTGGGTAATAAACTCACTTTTTGGCCAAACACCAAAGGACCAGGGACTGAGCTGAACAGATAACAATATCCCATTCTTAATTAATTCAGAAAGTAGGATTGTGTAACAGACACAAACCAAAAATCTCCTACACACAGACGACAACCTTGAAGAACAGACTTTTCCTAAAGAAGTCTTGATACAAGTGATATAGCTATCTACTACAAAAACCCAAAAGAATCATCACAGAAAACAAAATAAAGAAATTTTTGAAAGAGAAAAGGACAAGATAAAAAAGAAAAATGCAATCTCGGACCTCCAGCCTACTCAGAGCAAGTCCATGAGATTGACATAGAAGGAATTGGAAGACACACAACTAAAATTTCTGAAATGATAGCAACCAAAGTGAAGAAACAAATCCATGAGGCTACAGAGGAAATCAGATCAGTAATGATCTGTCAGATAAAAAAATAATGTTGACATTTATAAAGGAATTGCTCAGCATATCTAGAGTATAGAAAGATTTAAAAATAGATGAATGCAGCATGGTGGTGAACACCTGTAATCCCAGTACTTAGGAGGCTGAGGTAGGAAAATTGCCATGAGTTTGAGACCATGGGCTAAAAAGTGAGTTCAAAGCCAGCCTGAACTACATAACAAGACCCTGTCTCAAACACAAAACAAAACAAAATGCCAGGGATTTAGCTCAGCAGTATAAGCACCTGCCTGGCAAGTGCAAGGTCATGAGTTTGATCTCTGGTACCAAAAAAAAAAAAAAAGAGAGATGATGATGATGATAGGAGGAGGATGGAAACACAGTGAATGATCAGTATAAGAAAGAAAGAGAATTCATGGAACATATTCAAACGGATATTCAGGAAATTAAAAGTTTCATTGAAAACTGGTAAAACTGCTTGACTGAAACTGAAAACAGACTTTCAGACTTTGAAGACAAGATTGTGACTATTGATCATCAGAGAAAAGATCTCCTGAAAATTACAGATCAGGAAATAACAAATTCAACAGCTAAAGATGATATAGAGAAAAGTAATATAAGATTAATTGTTGTCAATGAAAAATAGGAGTCAACATAAATTACATTAAAAACTATTTGCAGAAGTAATAGAAAAATGGGCTGGGGATATAGCTCAGTATAAGTGCCTGCCTGGCAAGTGCAAGGTCATGAGTTTGATCCTCAGAACAAAAAAATAATAATAGAAAATTTCCCAAGCATGGGAAAAAATATGACATGCAGATAAGCGAGGCATATAACACTCTATTTTGGTTTAGTCATAATCAAAATAAATCTACACCAAGACATATAATAATCAAAATCCCAGAAATGCAGTACAAGAACAGAATATTAAAATCTGTTAGAGAAAAGAAATACATCTATAAAGAAAAACCCATCAGAATCATAACAGACTTCTCAGCACAAACCCTCAAGTCCAGAAAAGATTGAAGTATTTCAAGTCCTAAAAGAAAACAACTTCCAACCCAGATTGTTGCACCCAGCAAAACTATCTTTGAAAATTAATGGAGAAATAAGATACTTCTATGACAAAGAACAATTGAAGAAACTCATGACTACCAAACCAACTCTACAAAGGTTACTGAAATATATCTGAACAGAGACAAAAATAATCACAATTCCAAGAACAACAACATAAGGAAACCACCAAGTAGGTAAACAGAAGGGAAAAGGAGGGAACAAATAGCAGGAAAATAACATGAAAAAAACAAACCAATACATATCAGTTATTATCATCAATGTAAATGAGCTCAATTAACAAATCAAAAGAAACAGACTGGCAGAATAGATCAAGAAACAAGATTGAATGATACATTAAACATAAGAAACACAACACAAAAAGAAACTCATCAACTGAAAGTCAAAGGATGAAAAACAATACTCCATGCAACAGGTTCCCAGAAAAAAAGCATATGTGAACTTCAAATCAAGAGTGATCAAAAGAGATAAAGAAAGTCAATATATAATGGTTAGAGGAAAAACTCAAGAGGAATAGACATCATAAATATATACACATACCAAATATGGGCACATTTGCGGCACCCTTTTCTGTCCATGCCGCGTCCTAGTCCATCCACGCCTTGTGACAGTTGCTTCTCCAGGAAAAGGACACCGCATGTGGGAATTTGGCGCGGGATCTTGGAATGTTTTGTACTGATAATTGTAATTTGTGTAGTTCACATGTGTATGTTTTTATGTAATGCTCAATATGAAGTCGAGGGTGGAGACTCCAGGGGGGTTGCTGGAGGCCCTCTAGATAACCCCTTTGTGAGGACTGATTGTGGGGTTTTGCCTTCTGTGAGTAATGTGAGAGAAATGGGAGAGCTCATGGAGGAGGATTTGCGGGGTTCCTGTGAGACAACTGCCCTGAGACACTGGACAGGCAGCCAAAGATGGGCAACTGGGACACATATGTTACCCACCGGCTGCCTAAGACAGGCACAGGACCAATTGCTGTCCTGCAGGCCCATGACGGGTAAGGCCTAGTTGGATTCATATGAAGAGTCCTTGACCTAAGACAGGCGCTGTTCTCACAGGAACTGCCATACTCCCATAAGTGATAAAGGAAACAATGTAGGGAGCAACATAATAGCCTCACGCATCTCTTCCTCCTGCAGGCATCCAGGTGCCTCGGCTTACATTTCCCAAACTAACTAAGTAACAAGATTGAGATGTTACAAAGAT
>PVLA01002760.1:0-27385 GCA_004027455.1 Hydrochoerus hydrochaeris | reverse complement strand
AGGTTAGCGTATATATATTCCAGCTTCTAAAAAATAAAGCGGATTCAGATTCACTCACAGACTGGTGTGCAGTGTTTTCTGTCTCTCACTCGCCGACTCCCTGACCACCTTTGGGAAACCCTAGCCCTGCCGCAGCTGGACTCCGGCACACACTCAACTATATAAGACAAATATTAATAGATATGAAAAATTAAATATGCAATAACACAATTGTAATGGAGGACCTTAATACCCTATTGTCACAGAGATAGATCAATTTAACAAAAACTTAGCAAAGAAATGACCAAACTGAATCAAAATTGAAAACAGACTTAGTAGATGCTTAGATGATGTTCCATCCAACAAGATCAGAATACACATTCTTCTCAACTGCACACAGGGTGTTCCCTAAAGTAGACCACACACTGGCCCATACAACATGCTTAAGTAAATACAAAGAAATTGAAATTATCCCATGCATAATTAGGAATTATCCCAATTATCTGACCATAGTACAATAAAATTGGAAATTAATGGCAACAGAAACTACAAAAACTCCATAGACACATGGAAATTAAATAACATCCTCCTGAACAACAAATAGATCACAGATTAAATTAAGGAGGAAATTAAACACTATCTACAATCAAAATACAAATACAACTTACAGAACCTGTGGGACACAAAGAAAGCAGTCCCAAGAGGGAATTTTATAGTGGTGAGTTCTCACACCAGGAAAAAAGAATGAGTACAAATAAACAACCTAATGCTGCACTTCAAGCTTCTAGAAAAAATGATCAAATCAACCCCAAATTCCATAGAAGTGAAGATCAGAGCAGACATTAATGCAATTAAGACCTAGAAAACAATACAAAAATTAATGAATAGAAAAATTGATTCTTTGAAATAATAAAATTGATAAAAACCCTAGCCAACCTTATCAAAAAAAAAAAGAAAAGAAAAAACTCAAATTCATGAAATAAGGAATGAAAAGGGTGAAATCACTACAGATCCTGTGGAAATTCAGAAGATCTTCAATACTTACTTCAAAAATCTTTAGTCACATAGGATAGAAACCACAGAAGAAATAGATTCCCAAAAATGTATGAATTACTGAAGCTGAATCAACAAGATATTTAAAATTTGAATAAATAAGTTAGTGAAATTGAAAATGTAATTAGAATCTTACCAACAAAGAAAAGCCCAGGTCCTGATGGATTCATAGCTGAATTCTACAAGAAATTTAGAGAAGATTTAACACCAATACTCCTCAAACACACTAAGGAAATTGAAAGAGAAGCAATTCTCCCTAACTCATTTCTAGAGACAAGTACTACTGTGTTACTAAAACCAGAGAAAGATCCAACAACAACAAAAAAAACCATAGATGCAAAAATCTTCAATAAAATACTAGCAAACAAAATGCAGTAAATCATCAAGAAGATTATACATCATGTAGGATTCATTCCAGGAATGCAGGGATAATCCAACATGTGCAAATCAATAAAAATAATACTCAATAGAGCCAAAGACAAAAATCACATGATAATCTCAACAGATGCAGAAAAAGCTTTTGATAAAGTCCAACACTTGTTCATGATAAAAAATCTTACAGAAACTCAGAATAGATGGTATCTGTCTCAATCTGATAAAAGCAATCTATGACAAATCAACAGCCAAAATTGTACTAAATGGACAAAAATTGAAAGCTTTCACTCTAAAATCAGGAACAAGAAAAGGATATCCACTATCACCACTCCTATTCAATATAGTTCTGAAAACATTAGCCAGAGCAATTAGATGAGAGAGAAATAAAAGGAATAAGGATAGGAAAAGAAAAAGTTACATTATCACTATTGCAGATGACATGATACTCTACATAGAAGATCTCAAAAACTCTATCAAAAGACTACTGGAGTTAACAAGCAAATTCAACAGTGTAGCTGGATACAAAGAACACTCAACAATCAATAGCATTCCTGTACACAAACAACGAAGTCACAGAGAGAGAAATTATGGAAATTACATCTTTCACAATAGCATCCAAAACAATGAAATACTTAGGAATCAACCTAACACAATGTAAAAGACCTATATGTTGAAAACTACAGTACTCTTAAAAAAGAGAGAGATTGAAGAGGATAGCAGAAAATGGAAATATATCCCTTGATCTTGGTTAGGAAGAACCAACATTGTGAAAATGGCCATAATCCCAAAACTGTTATACAGATTTAATGAATTTCTGATCAAAATGCCATTAATATACCTTACACATATACAGAAAAATTCCTAAAATTCATTTGGAAACAGAAGAGACCTAGAATAGCAAAGGCAGTCCTAGGCAACAAAGGCAAAGCAGGTGGCATCACAACCCCTGACTTGAAATTATACAACAAAGCCACAGTGATAAAATCAGCATGGCACTGGCAGAAAAAGAAAAACAGACCTGAGGATCAATGGAACAGATTAAAAGATGCAGACACAACTACAAAGACACTTAGCTGTCTTATCTTTGGCAAAGGGGCAAACATGTTCACTGGAAGAAAGATAGCCTCTTTAATAAATGGTGCTGGAGGGGCTGGGGATTTAGCTCCATGGCATAAATGCCTGCCTGGCAAGAGTGAAGTCATGATTTTGATTCCCCAGTACCAAAATAAATAAACAAATGGTGCTCTAAAAATTGTCTTTCCTCATGCCCAAGACAAACTAGATAGATCCTTGTTTATCACCATGCACTAAAGTCAAAATGGATCAAAGATCTAAATATTAAAACAGAAACACTAAATCTACTGGAAGACAAGATAGATAGAAATCTTGAAGACATAAGGGTAGGCAAAGAGTTCATGAACAAATCACAAACTGCACAGGAAGTACCTCAAAGAATCAACAGTTGGGATCTCTTCTTATTAAAGTTTTTGTACTTCAAGGGAAATCACCAACAGAGTGAAGAGAAAACCCACAGAATGGGAAAGAATTTTATCCAGCTATCCCTCAGACAAAGGATTTAAATCTAGAACATATAAAGAATTGAAAAACATCAGGCCCCCCAAATTCAGAGATCCCATCCAAAAATGGGTGTGTGAAATGAACACACACTTCTCAGATGAAGAAATACAAATGACAAATAAATACATGAATACATGCTCAACATCACTTGTCATTCAAGAAATGCAAATTGAAACAACATTGAGATTCCATCTCACTCTGGAAAGTGGCTGTCATCAAGAAATCAACTGATACCAAATGTTGGTGGGGCTGTGAGGAAAAAGGAACACTTGTCCACTGCTGATGAGAGTGCAGACTGTTACAACCACTGTGGAAATCAGTGTGGAGATTCCTGAAAAAACTAGGATTGGAAGTCCAGTCTAATCCAGCTATTTCCTTTCTGGGTATTTTCACAGAAAAATTGAAAATATCATGCCACAGTGATATATGTGCACCTATGTTTGTAGCAGCACAACTTGTAATAGTTAAATATTGAAAACAGTCAAAATGTCCATCAACCGCAGAATGGATAAAAAATATGTGGTATTGTTATACAATAGAATGTTACTCAGCTATAAAAAAGAATAATCTTGAGGCTTTTATACGTAAATGGAGGCAATTTGAGACCATATTGATAAGTGAAATAAATCAAACTCATATTTATAAATATCATATTGTCTCCCTAGTACAAAAAAAGTAAAAATAAAAATCTGGAAGAGTAATAAGATCCAAAATATACAGTAGATATTGTAATAATGAAAGGAAAAGAAAGTGCTCAAAAAGACAGAGCAGGACAAGAGCAGGCAGGAGAGGGCAGAGTTCTCTTGCCAGTGTGCTTCTGAGGAAATGTGGTCAACAGGGAAGGGGGCTGAGACCTGCACTGTAACCTGTGTGGAGGAAACTAGGGCCATGACAGGAGAGAGAGGCAGGAGGAGGCCCCCAGCCCTGAACCCTGAGACCACTGATCCAGGAGAGGGATAAACAAGGGAGACTGAGGGCAGCAAACATACAACATCAGACATGGCTTCAATGGACATTAAGAGATATCTTTGGGACCTTGTAGATGAGCTCAAAACTGAAATATTAAATCAGGTATAGCAAGATATGAGTAGAGTAATAAAAGAAGTACTCTCAGGAAGCATCTCTCAGGAAGATACAGACAGAAGAAGGGAGGAACACAAAAAAAGGAAAGAAACATTCGATAAAGAATATAAAGAAAATATAGAATACATGAAGCAGATTCAAAGAGATACCAGGAAATTAAAAACTCCATTGAAAGCTGGCAAATCACCTTAAAAGAAACTAAGGATAGACTATCACAACTTGAACACAAGTTGGCAGTGTGTGATGATGAAAGGAAAGATCTCTTAAAAATAACAAGGAAACAGGCAGTAACAATACAAAGGCTAGAAGATGACAAGACAATCTACAATTTAAGAATAAGAAACATGAACAAAGAAGCAGGATTACATACAGGTGAATTACAAACACTATTCATGGAAATAATTAAGGAAAACTTCCCAAGCATGGGAAAAGAAAATGACATTCGGTTATGTGAGGCATACAGAACTCCAGCCACCTACAACCAAAACAGAGCTACACCCAGACATTTAATAATTAAGATACCAGAAATTCAATATAAAAGCAGAATATTAAAAGCCATCAGAGAAAAGAAACAGATTGCCTATAAAGGTAAGCCCATCAGAATCACGGCTGACTTCTCGACACAGACCATCAGATCAAGAAGAGCTTGGAGCAAAGTATTCAAAGCCCTGAAAGAAAATAACCTCCAGCCCAGATTGATGTACCCTGCAAAACTGTCACTAGAAATTAATGGAGAAACGAAATGCTTCCATGATAAAGAGGAACTGGGCGAGTTTGTGACCACCAACCCAACCCTACAGAGAATACTGAAGGTCATTCTAGAGAGAGAGAAAAAAAATACCAGGATTTTAGGAACAGTGGCAGAAAGGCCTCAATGAGTGGGGCAGGAAGTAGAATGAAGGAGAAAACTAGACAAACAGGCAGAAAAATAGCATAGCAGAAATGAGGCAGAGAAGGATAACTAGAATTGCTAACATAGATGGCCTTGATACACTATATTGTTAATAGTGCACCAGGATTTAAAACCCACATTACTCACACTACTCTGCTTAGATGTATTATATTCTGTTCCAGTCATTCTACCTGTACTAGATTTGAGTGCACAGACAGCAATCCCAAAAATAACAGGATATAGTATGGTAATCATCCTTAATTTCCTATTAACTTAATCTAAAGCCCTGTAAAACCTACACTGTTTTACCATGACTGATTGTAATCGAATCTGGTTTGTTGGATTGCTGTTTTGTATTGATAGATTTTATTCAAAGCTGTTATGATTGATAGTATCAATCCTGAGAGTATAGGCAACTGCACTTAAGATGACAAGATCCACTAGAATATCCACTCTGGTTTGATTATTACCTGACTTTGAAGTTTTATACTGTCTACAATGTTTTATTTTTACTAATATTGTTATTTACTGCTTTACTCAATTATACTGCTATATTCAATTATGCCTGATGATATAGACATTCTATTGAAGATAATAAAAAACAACACAGTAATCATTGTAGATCACCTTGTACTGTGGTTTTATACGACTTTTTGGTTTCATGTTTTTATAGGAATTTGTTTTGTTTTGTCTTGCTAAGTTTTGTTTTTCCCTCTAACACAGAAAGGATGGAAATACATGTAGAGATTTATGCATGTGTAGCTGTTTACACTCTCACTGTTTGCTATCTACTTTGTATGCTTTAATTTTGTAACTTGAACAACTATTTCTAAGGGGACAATATGTAATTTATTAACTAGTGATTTCTTATTGTTTATCTTTTTTTTGGAATTCTGTTTTATCTCTAACCTTTACATGCTTTTGTTTCTCTTTAAATAAAAAATTAAAAAAATAAGAACAAAAAAAAGACAGAGCAATGAAGATAGGGGAAAGGAAAAAAGGAAAAGATTATACATATGTTGGTAAAATTTGGTGTTATTTTTTCTTTTGTTTTTTCTCTTTGAAATAAAATGGATTTATAAAAAAAGAATTACATGTTTCCCAATTCTAGAAAATAGAGCCAATTAAAATCATTAAATAAAAAATTGTTTTGTTTTGTGTCTAGATGTCCTCCCAAAGTCTACACTCACCCTAGGGCAAGTAGCCTGCACACAATATAAGGGGTAGATATTGACTTGCCTCTTGCTTGCTGCTTTTGCTGTCTTCTATCACCATGAACTGTTTTCCTTTACCAAGCCACTGTGCTTTGGCTCCAGCTGAGCAATAATATAAAGATGCTCATAATATTCCTCATTATTCTACAAGTTATAATCTGTTGTAATATCCCTTATTTGAACTTTATATTGCTAATTTCTTTTTTTGTCAATCTTTTTAATGGTTTGTCAATTTTATTGATTCTCCCCAAAGAAAATTTTGATTTCATTAATATTTTCTATTGTTTTTTGGTCATTTTCAATTTCACTAATTTCTACAACTATTATTGTCATTACTCTATTTGCTTTAGGTTTATTTTTCCCTTTTTCTAGTGTTATCATATAATAACCTAAGATTTTAATTTGAAACTTTTTTCTTTCCTATAGCACTAAATATTCAGTGCTATAAATTTCCTTCTTGGCACTGCTCTAGCTACTACATTCCACAAATTTTTATTTGTATTGCTTTTACTTTCATTCAGTGCTTTTTAAAAAAATGTGCTTGATATTTCTTCTTCAACTCATAGATTATTTGAAAGTGTGATGTTTAATTTCCAGGTGTTTGGAAACCTTCTTCTTATCTTTCTTTTAGTGGTCTCTGGTTTGATCCCATTGTAGTCAAAATACATTTTTTAAGCATGTTAAGATTTGTTTTAAATAAACAAACCTTTTAAATAAACAGGACATAGTGTGTATTTCTTGGTAAATGTTCCTCAGGCATTTGAAGAGAATATATATTTTGCTATTGTTTGGTGGAGTATTCTATAAACATCCATTAGATTCTTTTGGCAGATGATATTCTTCTATGTTTTTACTGGTTTCCTGACTAGTAGTTCTATGAATTGCTGATAATTAGGAGTTAAAGTTCTCAACTATAATTGTGAATGTTTCCATTTCTCCATTCAATTCTATCAGTTTTATTTATATATATTGAAGCTCTGATGTTTAGCACACATACACTTAGTATGGCTATATCTTCTTTGTGGATTACACTTTATCATTATGTAATGTCCTTCTTTCCTCCTGGTAGTCTTCTTTGCTCTGATAACTACTTTGTCTGCCATTAATATAACAATTCCTGCTTTTTAAAAAATCAGTGTTTACTTGATATTTTCCTATCACTTTACTTTCAGTGTGCTTATGTCATTATACCTGAAATTGCCTATACCCAGTTTAAACTTGGATAATAATTATGTATTCAATCTCTATATTTTATTTATACATTTAAAGCCTTTACTTTTAAAATAACCTATTAATATGTTAGGGCTTAAGTCTGTCATTTTATTTTGTGTTTTCTGCTTTTCTTCTGTTTCTCATCCTCTATTTCTTTTGACTTTGTATGGTTTATTAAAATATTCTAGTCTTCTAATTTGATCTTTTTTAGCATATTTGCACAATTTGCTTAATGATTGTTAGAGTAGTATTATATAATTGTGCAATTTATCATAGTCTACTAATGTTAATATTTCTTCCCTTAAGTGAAATATAAAACTCATACTTTCCATTTAGGTCCCTTTACTTTCCCATTTTTTAAATAAAATTATTTTACGTATTTCCTCTACATATATTATACACCACATGACATGTGCTGCAACCACAAAATAGGACTTAAAAATCATGAAGTAAAAGATAGTTTTTTTCTATGTCATTTTTTTCCTTTATGAATTCCCAGCCTCTTCCTGTTATTACTTCTTTTCTGATTGGAGAATTTCCTTTAGCCATTACTAATAACAGGACTTTTAGTAACAAAATCTCTTATTTTATACTTATCTGAAAATGGCTTTATTTTCCTTTTCATTCCTGAAAGTTTGAGTAACTATAGAACTTGAGATTTAAATTCTTTTTTCTTTCAACATTTGAAAACTGTTGTACCATTTTGCTTCTGTCTCTATGATTTCAGATGAAAATTCCAATGTATTTTAAAATTGTGTTCCTCATGAGTATTTTCTTGTGGTTTTTTTAATATGTTTGTCTTTGGTTTTTAGAATATATATAATTTGTTTGAGTTATCTTATTTGGGGGTTTGCTCAGTTTCTTTTTCTTCCTTTTTCTTTCTGGGAGGATTGTTGTGGTAGTGATGGAAACTAGTGCCTCATACATGCTAAGTAAGCACTCTACCACTGAGCTATATCCCAAAGCCTTCTAAAACTTTTTTCTTTTGTTTTGTTGCAGTACTGAGCCTTTACATTGTGCTACATCCCCAGCCCCTTTACTTTTATTTTAAGACACAATCTTTCTAAATTGCTGAAAAGCCCAAACTAGGTTCAAATTTGTTATCCTCCTACTTTAGTCTTCCAAGCATCTGGGATTATGGGCATAAATCACCACACTGATCTGTTCAATTTCCTGTGTCTCTATTTATGTTTTTCATCAAATTGAGGAAGTTTTCAAAAAAAAGGCATTTTTAAGATTTATAACTGTTAAGTGAGTGGTGGAGGGAAGGATATGAGAGAGCCTGGTATAAGGGTTTGGCACCACTGGGTGGATTGGGGTAATTGCATTATTGATTACCCTAAGGTCTTGCACTAGACCCATCAGGCTTCAGTACCGGGAGGATGGGAGTATTATAGTGTGAATGAGTAGGTTTAAGAAAGCCATTACCTAAAAGGCGCTTAATTATAGGTTTAAGTCCCTGTAAATGTTTGGGAGCTATAGGATATTAGGGAATTCAAGGAAAAACTGAAGGATCCCTAAGACAAATTAAAATAAGCATGGCATGGGTAGTGTGGGTGGGATTGAAGGTATCCCAAACTATGGGATCAATGAGAGAAGAAAATCTCTATCTAAAAGGGGTACTGGGAATTGAACTTAGGACATTGAACTTGCCAGTAAACTGCTGCACCATTGAGCTAAATCACTGGCCCTGTCTGTAAAGGCTGTGTAGGTTGGCCATCAACACCCACTATAGAGACTGAGGACTTAATACAAGGGCCTGAAAACTTAGGAAGAACACTATATATGGCCTCTATGTCCACAAGTACAGAGAATGTCTTACCTGAGACCTCCAGTGTGACTTGGGGCTCTGAGAGGGATACCTTAATGGGGGGCTGTGGGCCCCAAGCCCCATTAGTCTTCAGCAGCAAGTCCAAGTGGATCAATCAATGATGAATCTGGTGGTGATGCAATCTCCTATGCAGGCAAGGCATTAAGAGAATGGCTTATCCACTCTCTGGCAGCTAGGACATTTGCTCTTCCAATGGTCCTTGAGATTGCAATCCGGTTGGGACACTGTCTTGCCCAGTGTCCTTTTTGCTGCACTTGAAGCATGGTCTAGGAGGGGCTTGGGCAGCTCAGCCTTGTTTTGGCTTTCCTGTCTTGGGAGCCCCAAGTGTCACTGCTAAGAGATCAGATGGTTATTTTTTCTTTTAATTTTTATCTCTGTTGTTGAGAACATGAAAAGCCACATTAAGATCTCCCAGTGGGGTTTGAGGGCCAAGGTTAGCCTTTTGTTTTAGGATCTGGCCCACAGAGGAAGGTATCTCTTCTACAGTCACAAGACATCTGGTTTTTATCTTGGGTATGTGTACAGCTTTAAGTCTAAAGGAGATAAGGGCAAATAATCAATTAAGTATGCAGGAGTCAAATAATAGAATCAACAGGATATTTATGATTATAACTTTAGTAATGGCTTTCCATAAGGAGGCAAAGGATAAGGTCTAAGAAATTTTAGAAATTGACATGTCATTGATTTGTCATACATACATTTAGGTTTTACATTGAATAAGTATTTCCTGTGCTGTTAGACTGTCTAATGCCATCTGGTTGAGTATGGCCTGTTTTATTAATTTTACCTTTTTATTTAGGGGAGAAAGATCAGCTGCGGTGTCATTTAAGTATAGTTAATTATGGCTCCAATATGTATCATATAACCTCTTTGTTTTTTTTGGAAAAGATCCGGTGGACCTCAGCAAAAGAAATGTAAATGAAATTTATAATTACCTCTAGATGTTATTGAACATCTAGAAAAAAATTGATAACAGTACAATGTAGTAGAGGCAGTAAGCTTAACATAACCATGGGTGTTTTTAACATTTGAGCACTGAAGAAATTTGTGAGATTGTTTGGACTGCTCAGTATTTAAGCATCTCTAAGTATAATATATATATTATATACATTACATAAATTTTCATTTAAAAATTATTATTTGAGTGGTGACCTTGTGTTGGTCTGACCTGAATATCCTGGCTGGAGCACAAGGAAAAGGCAGACATCTGGATCTGAAAGAAAACACTTGTCATCATAAGCAATCTTAATTTTACATTTGAGAGCAAGAATATACCATCAGATCAGCAACAATGAATTGTCTCAGTTATATGAACTTTAGTTGGGGTGTCTCCCATAAGGCTATGAAGATTATTGGGGCCTCCAATTAATGAACAAGACTGGTTCAAATACCAGGTGGCCACTTTCTTATTCATCAATTGAAGTCCTGTCCAATGTCTCCTCATCCCAAGGGATTTTGTTTAATCAGTTTTAACATTTTAACCAGCTGGCAAACTAGGTGGAAGCATGCTTTTTAAATGTATAACCCAAATAAACCTTGATTAAATGATCTGAAAATGTAAAAGAGGAGGAAAAAAATTGTTGAGCTCAAATAAAAGAAGCAGCTGTTTATAGAGCAGACAAGTAGACAAACGCAGACAGACGATCTGTACAGTATAAACAGACAACAAATATATAGACTGACAAACATGTTATAAAATCAGAGTGCACTCAAATATATTTGGCCAATTTGAGCTATATAAAAAAAGACTAGTATGAACCTTTTTGTAGATTAATTAATAGAAATCTCTTGAAATAAGAATAGCAGAAAAGGAACCAAATTTATGGCTAATCTGAGATAGGTCAGAGAGGGAGAAATGGCCAAGATTAACTAATCTTTCAGGGCCAGCCTGTTCCCAAATCGGGAACAGAGAGGGAGGCTGAGAAGACTGTGGAAAGCCACCAAGTGCCAACCGTCCGGCAGGCGTGCATGGGCAATTAAATCAATGATTGGCTATAAAGTGGCTGCTTGTCACCATGTGAAGAGGAATCACAGGCTACTGGCAGGTTGCTGCGCAGCTCAGAGCAGCTTAGCTGCTGCTAACAGCACAGTGAGCAAGCGCAAAATGGCAGCTGGCCACCATGTGACCTGCATCGAGATGGTTAATGCTGATCACATGATGGGCCACAAGGTGGCGCACATTGGCCCTGAGACCTGTTTTAAGATGGCGGCACACTACCACGTGGCGAAAGGCCACAGGATGGCGGCTGTCCTCTACAGGAGCTGCAGCAAGAGGGCTTTTGAGCACAGCATGGCCTGCTGAGAGGCTGAAACACACGTGACCGTGTATGATGAGCCAGTGGAGAGAACAGCAACACAGAAGTAGAAAGTAAAAAAGCCCATCTAAATGAACAAATGGCTCGGGTGGGGGGATTGAGAAGTTGGAGACTGGAGAGAGAGACTAAGGGATGGATTAGAGGCCGCTGTGGGGGAGGGAGGAGGAGAAGACAGCGCAGTGGGTAAGGGAACCTCTGGCTGAGAAAGCTGCAGGGTTTGGTCTGGGAGATACAGGGGAGAGTTTTTGGTGGAGCTGAGCAAGCCAGAAGTATTTGGGCCATTGTACAAGACAGAGTGGGGGAAAGCCTCCTCCTCATAATCGGTTTTTGTTAACTTGCCACCAGTGTGAGAAATGCATAAGCTTTTTGTTTTTTTATAGCCTTGAAGCCAAGAGCACCAAGGTTACAAAACAGGCACTCCAGAGGTGTGGGTTTTTTTGTGAGGGGGCAGAAAATGGCCCCCAGGACTGAATTATAAGTGAGCTGAGAGCACAGCTTTGCCTCAGGATGTAAGAGATTTAGCTCTCCCCCCAAGGAACGTGGAAGCCATTGTCCCAAGACGGTAAGGATAGGTTTTCTGACAGTAAGCTTATGGATTTTAGGAACGGAAACAGAAAACCCTGCTCAGTAGCTCACCTTTGATGAGTGAGGAAGTTTGCTGTGGCATGCAAATTAGTGGCAGCAAGTTAACGTTATCAGAGTAGAAAACAGTGGTTCACAGGCAGGGTCAGCTCCAACTTGGGAGCTAACATACTTTGCCATCTGAGTCACGGCACTAATCTGATAGGTCTTTAGGCACAATAAGAAAGAAAAGATATAAAATAAAAGTAGCCTTTATTGTAAGGACATGGAGAGGAGCCCATACAGCCAGCTTAATCGCCTCCTCTGACCAGAAAGTGGGTTGTGGGATGTATTTATAAACTCTGACAGGAGTGGCACTTAGGGCGGGCATTTGATGAGGTACAGGGGGCTGATTGGCGCCCTTTTCGCACCACTGGGACAGGAAAAAGGAAGCTGTCATATGGGAAAGAGGAAGTGGCTTTAAAGTAAACATCCTTAATCCCGCCTCCACTATGTAATGCCACACAGGGCATAGTCTTTTCACTTTTATTATTCAAAGTTTAGCTGGTTGGTAGTACATGCCTGTTACACCAGCACTCTGGAGGCTGAGGCAAGAGGATCACAGTGAGTTCAAAGCTGTCTGGACTACACAGGAAGACTTATCTTGAACAAACAAAACCAAACCACAAAGTGTAATTTCTCTGGTTCCCATTATAATACATGATATTGTAACTTGGACATTTTAACCATGTGAGGAGACTCTTGATCCTATTGAAACCTCAATTTTGGTTCTTTTCTTTCTTCTTTTTGTTGTTGTTGTTGTTTCAGGAATCAAACTCACAACCTCACATTTGCCAGGCAGGTGCTGTGCCACTGAGCTATATCCCCAGCCCTAAAATGTCATATTTGGCAGATAGTCACATTGCTTCAGGTACAATTCTGGCTTGCTATTGTGGGCTTTAGTTACAAAGACAGCTGTGTTTTTTGTATCCTAACAGTGCCATTCTGATCTGCTTCATTTAGTACTAGGAATTGAATCTGAGGCCTTGTTTTATTTTATTTTTAATTTGAGACTGGGTCTTGCTAAATCACTAGGTTGCCAGACTGGGCTAATTTGCATTCTTCCTTCCTCAACATCCCAGAATGTTGGGATGATAGGAATATGCCACCACACCCAGGCAGCTTCATTACTTTAGTGATGCTAGGGCTCCTCCTCAACCTTTATTGGTGGCATATTTGGGGGAAGAAGTGCTGTTCTGTGTACCTGATGAAGAATTTCTGTGGGAGTGAGAGCAGGCAGAAACATCTGGCTTTGGTCTCCCAATGCTACTGAGTGAGAAATAGAAACACAGGACTCTGCTGCTATTTCCACTGTTGACAGAACTACCACACCACACATTCCCACCCCTCAGTGTACTAGTTATAGAATGGAGGCTGTGATAATCCAGGAAGTTACTGCTGTCGTTACTGCCAGAAAATCAAGCTGCCCACAGGAACTCCAATTATAAAGCAGGTCAATTTACTCTTTAAAATTTCAAATACACATATTACCATTCTTAACTCCTAAGAAATAATGACCCTGATAAAATAATAAATTTGAAGGATCAGTTTTAAATTTCCCTTTAAGACATATGAAATGATTAATTGGTAGAAAAAAAACATGTATCCTCATACATGAACACCAAGAGTACTTTGAGGAACTAGCCCTGTAACATACTGACACACTGAAACTTTGTATGCCCTGTCTGACATTGTAGTGAGTAGAAACAGAATCCCAAATGATCTAAGCCTATTTGTTCTGAGAACCCTCTAAATTTTGTCACTTTCAAGGACCAAAATAATGATTAGATTAAAGATCTGAAAGCACCCTGTGTGCAGCCCATGGGAGCTATTTGTCCTACTTGGAGCAGTTGGCCAAATGTTTGCATACTTACCTGCTTACCCTTTAAGATGATTATCTGCCTACATGTTTGCTTATTTACAGCCATTCTGCCATGTAGGGAGCAGCATGATAGCTTCATGGCTGCTGCTCCATCTCTCCCTCCTGTGGGCGTCCAGTTCGTCGGCCTACATTTCCCAGGATCCTCTCGCCCCACCCAGGAAATGACAGCGACCCATCTGTAACTTCCCGCCCCCACTTCTTTATAAGCCAGGAACATTGTTCAATAAACGAGGTTTGATTGGGAAACTTCAACTTGCCTCCGTCTCTCTCTCTTCACCCTGCCCCCGCCCCGTTTTCCTTCCTCTAGGGGAAAACCCACACATTGGTCCGCAGGCCGGATCACTGCCAGTGTTATTACACTTGACCCTGTTATTCAGCTGCATGCTTACTCATCTACATGCTTACACATTCACCTGTGTATTCCCCTGCTTACATGCTACATGCTCATCTTCTTACACATATTTTACCTGTTTGCACTTTCAACATGCTAGCACAATCACACATTTACTTGGTTAACTATTGGTTTATCCTATTTCATGTTTACCCATTTAGTTGCTTAGGCTATTACACAATTACCACTTATACAATTAAATGCTTATTTGATTACAAGTTTACAGAGTTACATATTTCTCCACTAATACAGGTGGAAGGAGAGTCTCAGCTACAAAAAGGAAAAGGAGGCTGGATTTCAGAGAAAGACCATTCCTTGTATCATTTCCAGCAGTCTGTTCTACTCTAATTCCTGGTGGCTGCCTCATAACAACCCATTCTGGCAAAAGCCCCTGTTCCCGCAGCCAACGGTTGCTAACATGTTTCCTGTAGAGTGCACATTTTTGTGGGATTTTCTTTTCCTTTGATTCCATGTGCGTCAAGTTGGAAAAAAAGCAAGTTGTAGAAAAGCATTTGTGGCCTTATGAGTGGTTCCCTGTGTATGTTCTGCTCCTGTTATGGTTGATACATTGTGTCAGCTTGAGAAATCTAGAAGCTTAACTAAGTACTTCAGCAGCTGTCCATCCTGAGGTGTAGAGGATGTGCCATTACCTCTCTAGGATATGTCTACTGTGTCAATTTGAGAAGGTCAGAAGTTTAAGTGATTCAGCAGGGGTCAGGGTCCTTACTTTGTAAACATTCTCAGCCTCTGCACCAGGAGCCATGAAGATGGTGTGACTGGTACACCCACTGGAGGGGCACACCCTGTTTACAATACAAAGGAGCAAAAGAAGCTTGGTTTGCCCCCTTTCCTTTCTGCTTTTGCTGCTTTTGCTGTCTTCTTCTGCCTTGAACTGTTGCCCTTGTCATGCCACCTTGCTTTGGAGCCAGCTGATTATGGACTGAAACCCCCACAAACTGTGAGCTAAATAAAACTTACCTTCTTTAATTTGGGGTGTCAGATATTTTGTCCCAGCAATGAGAAAAAAGTAACCAAGACAGCTCTCCAGCCCTTTTGGCAACTGACCTGATCAGCTTACGTAGCTCCTTTTAGTGTTAGTCAGAGCTGATTTTCAAGTTGATGGATGCTGGCTCCATGGATGGCATGAGCAGAGATCTTCTGCAGGGAAAAACACCCTAGGTATAGCTGTGGGGGAAGGGTAAGAGCACTGAATTGGGAATTCCCAAGCCCAAGATTCAGTATCCACATAAATGAACCTCCCTAAACTGAAAAACTCTGAGGGAGTCACTCATCCGCTTTGTGTCTCCCTTTTCTAAGTGAAGATAAGCAGTAAATAGAGGTATGCAGAGGCAGAAACTGGGTCCTTCTGACTTTTACTTAGATCACTGGGTGCTGGTATAGAAAAGACCCTTAGCAGTCAGCTGTTGGGGCACACACTTAGAACCTGCAGGAAGCAGGAAGATCATGAGTGTGACCCCAGCCTGGGAAACTTAGGGACCTATCAAGACCTTGTTGCAAAACTAAAAAGAAAAAAGAAAACCAAGTGTAGGAGTGCACAGCTGTAATCCTAGCCCTCAAGAGACTGCGACAAGAGTGTCACTGTGCGTTCTAGGTGAGCCTACATAGCATAGTGAATTCAAGACCAGCCTGAACTACATAATAAGACCCTATCTCAAAAAAATCAATAAACAAAGAAATTAACTATTTAATTAAAAATTTAAAAGAGGGCTGGGAGGTAGCTCAGTGTGAAGTTCTGTGTTGAACCCTTAGCACCAAATTTAGAAAGAAAAGATAGAAAAAGACCCTCAGTGAATGCTTTCCAAATGGAATGACACTTTACAAAACATTCACACCCCACTAGATAAATGGCACCATTGTCAAAGTAGGGTTGCTCCTACCACCATTACAGTGTTGGCTAAGTAAAGATCTTTGGATCCCAGCATCACTAGGGACAGGATCCAGAAGTTAGAAATCTGACAATTTTGCAGAATCACTTGCATATGGTAAGGAAGGCAATTTCCATTGTTCCCTCTTCTCCACAGGATGGATGTGCATTCAAAGTGAACTACAACATCACCTCTACCATGAAGCCTTCCTTGACTGACCCCACATAGAACTGACTGCCTCATCCTCTGTGGCTTCACAAGTAAATTGTCTTATTACCATTTGTATTCCCAGCACTGAGGCCAGGACTCAGCATATGATAGTGCAGGCTGTAATCCCAGTTACTCTTTTTTGTGTGTGTGAGGCTTTGTAATTTAGAGTGGCCTTGAACTCACTACGTAGCCCAGGCTGGTCTCAAACTCATGGTGATCCTTCTGCCCCAGCCTTCTGAATGCTAGGGATTTTTTTTTTTTTGTACCAGAGATAAAACTCACGACCACGCACTTGCAAGGCAGGCACTTATGCCTCTGAGCTAAATCCCCAGCTTTGAGTGCTAGGATTATAGGTGTATACCACCACACAAAACCATCCCAGGTAATCTGGAGCCTAGAGCAAGAGGATCACAAATTCAAATCCAGCAGAGCAATTTAGCAAGACCTTGCCTCAAAAACTAAAACAAAAGGGGTGGAATGTAGCTTAGTTCGAAAATCCAGGGTTCAACATCCAGTACCACAAAATAGATAAATAAATAACCAAACAAATGAAATGAAATCCAAATCCAACCTTCCTCCTCTGATCCACAAGGCTCTTAGTGATTTGATCCTCCTTTCCCTTCATACTTTCTCTGTTTCCCAACCCTGGCTTGCCTTTCCTTTCTCTGCCTTCATTTCCAATCTCCCTGCCATTCCAGCCTTCATCTTCATCCTTAAATAAACTATGCTTGTCTTGCCTCTCAGCCTTTCCTGCCCACCCACTCTGAAGGAACCCTCCAAACAATACTCTGCCTCATTACCCTATTTTATATTTATCATACACTTATCATTTGCTGATCATTTCTCTTTTTTTCCAGTATATTTGTTTTTTCCTTTTCCTTGGGGAACATGAGGTCATAAAATTAGAGATTTTTTTGAATCAAGGTCAGGAGACCTTATCTAGGGGTTGACCTTTACCCCCAAAGGATATTTGACAGTGTTCAGAGACATTTTGTGCTGCCATAATTGGGGAGATGCAAGTAGAGATCAGGGATGCTGTTAAACATCTTATAAAGCAAAGGACACCACAAGTAATTTTCCAGCCCCAGATGACAACACTGACACAGTGGAACGACATGGCCTAGCTTGTCGCCTGGCAAATTATATATGACTCAAACACAAACATTTGTGCAGCACCAACAAATGAAATGTTTGAATTAAATGTATTTAATTTTGAAGTCCAAAAGATTCTGAGAGAATAATTATACCACAAGCTTTCACACTGCTTTAGGAACCCTCAGGCTAGGAAATGGAGTTTAAAGAATTCTGCACACAAGAATTTCCAGCTAAGTGCTGAAGATATAAACTTTAGGACTATGGTCTGTGTTTTGTTTTTTGAACCCACAACCTCACAGTTGCCAAGCAAGCACTGTGCCCCTGAGCTGTATCTCCAGCAACAAAGGTCTGTTTTATATACTGTCCCAGTAAAATTATCTGGTGAGTTCTACTGCTTTAAGAAACATGCTATATTCCAGAACAGCTTGGTCATTTTAATGAGCAGGAAGCCAGAGCTCAGAGAAGCACAGGATCCCTTAGTATCACCATGATCCCATACCTGGATCTCCTTAGTACTCAGCTGACCTTGGTCACAGACTAGCCATGGCTCTATGATTCACCAAAGACACAGTTTAAGAACAAGATGGTATGGTATAACCATTACCAGCTCAGCAATAGAGCCAAGACTGAGTAAGGTTTTGTTTTGTTTGTTTGTGGCTTTTGGTTTTGCTTTTGGTTTGTTTGTGTGGGGTTTTTTTAGAGACAGGGTCTAAGTACTTCAGCATGGCTTCAAACTTGCTATCCAGCCTAGGCTGGTCTTGAATTCAGGACCCATCTGCCTTTGCCTCTGGAGAACTGAGATTACAAATGTGGTCATGCATAGAGTAGAGGTTTTGAGTTCGTTTTCATCCCAGCTCTGCCTCTGAACAACTGTGTGGCCTTGAAAAGCCACTTAACCTCTCTGAGCTCAGATCCCCTAAGGGCCTATAAAATTGAGATAATAATAGTAGCAAAGTCATAGGCTTACGCTGCAGATTAGAAAACTTAGTATGTGAAAAATGTTTGGAACAGTGTCTGTGCATAGTAAGTGCTATATTTAGGGTGGCCAGTTCATCATCCCAGTTTGCCTAGAACTTTCCTAGCTTTGGTACTAAAAACCTTGCATCCCCAAGAAATCTATGTTTATGTAAAACAAAACCAGTGGTCATCCCAAATATATGTGTGGGATTTTCTAAAAATCTTTTGGGCTGAGGATTTAACTCAGTCCTATCAAGCAGTTGTCTAACATTCAGGAAACTCTTGGTTCAACTCCTGGGACCACTAAAAATAAAAAACAAACAAGGAAATTCTTCTGTTAGTAATTATCTCTAATAATGTTCAGTTTTACATTTCATTACTTAGTACTTTTCATGGGGGATGGGTTACCAACAACCACACAGATAAGACAGTAGGGGATATATTTAACCTGCTTGCTAAAGTAAATGAGGCCAATCCCTTGGTCATTCTCTGCTTATTCATGCTGGGAGGGTCACAGTAACTCTATTTGTTAAATATTTTTAAGAAGCAATTTCTTGTTACTAGATCATCTCAAACTAGAGAAATTAGTTTCTTCTTTCAAAAATTATACATTTCATATAGTTTCCCATTGTTGACTCAGTTTTCCCCTAAAGCACATAATTTGAAAACTCAAAGGAAATTAGGAAAGATAGCCTTCCATATCACAAATCACAAGTTCAAACTCAGACTGGGCAATTTAGAGACTTAAAAAGACCCTGTCTCAGTACTGAACATGTGCAGACTTTTTTCTGGTCATTATTCCATAAACAATACAATATTATTCTTTATATTGTGCTGGGTATTATAACTATAGATAGTTTCAAGTATATGGGAGGATGTACATAGGTTCCATGCAAATACTATACCATTTTATATAAAAGTCTTAAGCATTCACAGATTTTGGTGCTCATATGGAGGAGGCTAATGCTGAAACCGATCCACCATGGATATTAAGGGACAACTGTATTTAGTCCAGTTCAGTCATGCCATTTCCTAGATAGGAAACAGGCCCACAGAATACTGCTAACTTTCCTGAGGTCACATAATAGGATAAAATGGTTATGGGACTCAGGCTTAAGATCCTGACTTCCCAAGTCAGGACTTTTTCAGGGGTCCTAAAGCTGGATTCCACTAGATATGCTCAGTGGCAGTTTCACAGATTGATGTGGATGGTGAGGGAATGAGAGGAAAACTGCATCACTGAGTGACCTTCATCCCTCCACCTTCAATCCCACAAGCTCCTCTTTTCTTTCACTGTGGTGTGCGTTGAACTTCAATTTAAGTAGCCTCTCCAAAAGGATTCGGCCATGGATGAATAAATATTTCATTATTTCAAAAATATTTTTTTGAAAACCACTCAATTATATCATGGGATTTACATATTTTCTTCCCTAGAAAACTTTTTGCTTTCATGAAGAAATTTAAGTTTTTCTTTGAACCACATTTTCCCCGTCTCTATTAGACTTGTATGTATTTGGAAAAACTGAAGCATGGACTCTTTAAAAGGCAGCAGTTAAACTGAAAGTCTCATTCAATCACGGGAATGAATTGGGTGACTCAGACTGTCAGTAACCGCTGGTCCAGATGTGTAATCTCAGGGTCACTGCTTGGAAAAATGTCACTTAGAAAACTACTGGTGTTTGGAGTCACTTCACAGAAGCAGAGTATGAGGGTCTAGGCAGGCCCCATGGAAAGGACAAAGGGCAGTAAAGCCATTTAGGGCCCAGGTACAAAGGAATGGCAGAGTGGGAGTGGAAGGGAGACACGATGACATGCTTTTCCTCTTATGTCTGATTTTGAGATGCAACAGACAAGATCCAAAACCAAAAAAACATCCTGAGTTGACTTCCAAAAGTGAAAGAGAGGTGGTAAGACATAGTAAAGTCTGTGGCCTTTGTCCATGGGAATTCTGGGCTCTCCTTTTGTGGTTTGAGGCTTTTAAAGAAGGACCAAAAGACCAAAGGAATGAAAGCCCAAACTTGATACTCAGTGGACCTGAATAAGCTATGCATCTTCAGGCAACTTCCTGCACCTTTCTGAGCATCCTTTTCTAACTACACCTATCATATAGAGCTAGTAACACATTAGAAAAGAGGAAACCAGCCATGTGGGGTGGCACACAAGTGTAATTCCAGCACACTGGGAGACTGAGGCAGGAGGATCACAAGTTTGAGCCCAGCCTGAGCAACTTAGCAAGACTGTGTCTCAAAATTTTAAAATGTTGAGCCAAGCATGGTGGCTCATGCCTGTAATCCCAGTACTTGGGAGTCTGAGGCAGTAGGATCATTGTGAGTTTGAGACCAGCCTAGGCTACAAAGTGAGCTCAAGGCCAGCCTGAACTGCATAGTGAGACCCTGTCTCAAAAAGACCAAAATAATAATAATAATAATAAACTGTTTTAAGAGGCTGGATATATAGCTCAGTATAAAGGCCCTGGTTTCAATCCCCAATACCAAAAAAGAAGGAAGAAAGGGAGGGAGAGAAGGGGAGAGGGGGAGACAGAGAGAGAAAATAAGAGAAAGAAAGAAAGAAAGAAAGAAAGAAAGAAAGAAAGAAAGAAAGAGAGAAAGAAGGAAAGAAAAAGAAAGAAAGAAAGAAAGAAAGAAAGAAAGAAAGAAAGAAAGAAAGAAAGAAAGAAAGAAAGAAAATGGAAGGGAAGGGAAAGGAAAGGGAAGAAGAAAATGGAAGGGAAGTAAAGAAGAGCTCTACAGTACTCCTATACCAAGGAAATAGCTACAGCCACTATTTGTTAAATACCTGCTAGATTCTCATCTCAGAGACTTGAGCTCTTTCTTAGCTGTGGACACTAACACAGCATCCTTGGTTTTCATGACCTTTGTCTACCAGAAAATCTACTTAATGCTGGATGTGTTAGTCAGCTTTCCACCACTATAACAAATATCTGAGCTAATCAGCATATAACAAGAGAATGTTTATCTTGGCTCACAGTTTTGGAGGTTCTGGTCTGTGTTCAGTTAGTCCGGTTACTTTGGCCCTATGCTGGCTCATCATGGTAGGAGCCAGTATCAAGGAAAAATTGCTCACCTTATGGCTGGAAATTGAATAGGAAGACAGAAAAGGGACCAAATCCCACAGTCTACTTCAAGAGCATGACACAAATGCTCTAGAGACTTCTCACGAGGCTCCACCTCTTAAAGGTTTTACCTCCCAATAGCAGCACAGCCTGGGGACCAAGCCTTTAATGCATGGGCTTTTGAGGGACATTTAAGATCAAAACTATTTCACTGGGAGGCTGTTTAGAGTACAGCTGTCATCACTGTTAGATGATAGATTTAGATTGGGGGGAAGTAGAGAAATAGAAGAAAAGGAAGAGATTAGAAGCAAGGCTGAAGGACAAAGGAAGATTGTGTAAATTTTGGGAAACTGATAAGGAAAACAGGAGGAAAAGAGAAAAACAAGCACAGAATGACAAAAAAGCTAGAAACAATGTTCACACATAAAAACAATCAAAAAAATGAGAGAAGACAAGATGGCCAATCAATGAGCAACAAAATACAGACCCTCCCAGGAGAAACAACTCATACGCCAGAATAAAACACCCTGGAGAGACCCAGACAGAGTGAGATGGAGCCTCTTGACACAGAAAGAAATTAAAACGTAAAAAAGCTCATCAAATACTTCAGGACTACAACTGAAACAGATAAAAATTATGGGATACAGCATTTTCACAGTGACCTGCCCAGTTTGCACCAGCTTGAATCTTCGCCAGCAGGCAGAGCGGCCCAAACTTGTTCCCGCCACCACTCACAGGAAACACAGCAGCACTGAAGTCGGGGGTTGGTGAGCCAAACAGAGAGTGGAGCCAGTGAAGGGACCTTCATTAATCCATGGTCAGTGCTGGGAATGAGACCCCCACACACACAGGAAGGGTGCGACCAAATAGGTGACATGTTGGAATCAGGCAAGAGGAGCCTGAACTGGGAGTGACAGTGACTTCAGTTGGTTGCTCCCTCCCCCAGAGCAGATTCATGGGACTTGCTTGGACTGGGCCCTGCCCCTGGCCAGGACCCAATGAGCCATCCCAAATCGATTCCCTGTGCCTAGCATTCCCCAACCTGGTGAAGGCACCTGAAGTTTGGCTGGCCTGGTGGGGAGGGGCAAGCATACACAACCGCTGCTTACACCTCAGTGACAAGAGCAGGCAGGAGAGGGCAGAGGTCCCTTGCCAGCGTGCTTTGGAGGAAACATGGCCAACAGGGAAGGGGGCTGGGACCCGCTCTGTAACCTGTGTGGAGGAATCCAGGGCCATGACAGGAGAGAGAGGCAGGAGGAGACCCCTAGCCCAGAACCCTGAGAGCACTGATCCAGGAGAGGAAAAAACAAGGGAGACTGAGGGCGGAAAACACACAACATCAGACATGGCTTCAATGGACATTAAGAGATATCTTCGGGACCTTGTAGACAAGCTCAAAACTGAAATATTAATTCAGGTAAAGCAGAATATGAGTAGAGTAATAAAAGAAATACTCTCAGGAAGCATCTCTCTGTATGATACAGATGGAAGAAGAGAGGAACACAAAAAAAGGAAACATTCAATAAAGAATATAAAGAAAATATAGAATGCATGAAGCAGATTCAAAGAGACTACCAGGAAATTAAAAACTCCATTGAAAGCTGGCAAAATGCCTTAAAAGAAACTAAAGATAGACTATCAAAATTTGAAGACAAGTTTGCAATGTGTGATGATAAAAGGAAAGATCTCTTTAAAATAACAAGGAAACAGGCAGTAACAATACAAAGGCTAGAAGATGACAAGACAATCTACAATTTAAGAATAAGAAACATGAACAAAGAAGCAGGAATACATACAGGCGAATTACAAAGGCTATTCATGGAAATAATTAAGGAAAACTTCCCAAGCATGAGAAAAGAAAATGATATTTGGTTATGTGAGGCATACCAAATTCCAGCCACCTACAACCAAAACAGAGCTACACCCAGACATATAATAATCCATACTCCAGAAATTCAATATAAAAGCAGAATATTAAAAGCCATCAGAGAAAAGAAACAGATTACCTATAAAGGTAAGCCCATCAGGATCATGGCTGACTTCTCGACACAGACCATCAGATCAAGAAGAGCTTGGAGCCAAGTATTCCAAACCCTGAAAGAAAATAATCTCCAGGCCAGATTGATGTATCCTGCAAAACTGTCACTAGATTAATGGAGAAACAAGATGCTTCCATGACAAAGAGGAACTGGGCGAGTTTGTGACCACCAATCCAACCCTACAGAGAATACTGAAGGTCATTCTAGAGAGAGAGAAAAAAAATACCAGGATTTTAGGAACAGTGGCAGAAAGGCCTCAATGAGTGGGGCAGGCAGTAGAATGAAGGAGAAAACTAGACAAACAGGCAGAAAAATAGGATAGCAGAAATGAAGCAGAGAAGGATAACTAGAATTGCTAACATAGATGGCCTTGATACACTATATTGTTAATAGTGCACCAGGATTTAAAACCCACATTACTCATACTACTCTGCTTAGATGTATTATATTCTGTTCCAGTCATTCTACCTGTACTAGATTTGAGGGCACAGACAGTAAACCTGAAAATTAAGATAATCATCCTTAATTTCCTATTAACTTAATCTAAAGCCCTGTAAAACCTACACTGTTTTACCATGACTGATTGTAATCGAATCTGGTTTGTTGGATTGCTGTTTTGTATTGATAGATTTTATTCAAAGCTGTTATGATTGATAGTATCAAGTCTGAGAGTATAGGCAACTGCACTTAAGATGACAAGATCCACTAGAATATCCACTATGGTTTGATTATTACCTGCCTTTGAAGTTTTATACTGTTTACAATGTTTTATTTTACTAATATTGTTATTTACTGCTATACTCAATTATACTGCTATATTCAATTATGCCTGATGATATAGACAATTCTGTTGAAGATAATAAGAAACACAGTAATCATTGTAGATCACCTTGTACTGTGGTTTTATACGACTTTTTGGTTTCATGTTTTTATAGGACTTTGTGTTGTTTTGTCTTGCTAAATTTTGTTTTTCCCTCTAATACAGAAAGGATGCAAATACATGTAGAGATTCATGCATGTGTAGCTGTTTACACTCTCACTGTTTGACGATCTACTTTATATGCTTTAATTTTGAAACTTGAACAACTATTTCTAAGGGGACAATATGTAATTTATTAACTAGTGATTTCTTATTGTTTATCTTTTTTTTCGGAATTCTGTATTATCTCTACCCTTTACCTGCTTTTGTTTCTCTTTAAATAAAAAAAAATGAGAAAAAAGGTCCACTTCAAGGTGCATCTCTGCTGTCACTGATAGGCAAAGTGTGTAGACAGAGTCTAGATCCATGTTGATTAATCCCAACAAACCAGTCGTAGATTTATGGCAAGGTAGTGGATAATCCCAACAAGCCTACACCTTTAATTGCACTGAAGTTCAGGCTGGTTTCTGGTTGTGAGGCTAGAACTCGATTTATTCACCTTGCAACACTCTAGATGCCTTCTGCCAGGTTGAATTCGGCTCCTTGACCTCTTGCCAATTTAAACTTGGTTTCACCTCACTCTGATACTGAGAGCCACTAGATGGAGCAAGGCTGCACTACTCTGAGTTCCACACTCAACTGGCCCCTCTCCAAGATGGCTACCAGCCAATCACCCTCTTTGGGGAAAGTCTGAACTGGAATAACATCAGCCACTGCAGTCCACTGTGTCCAGTGACCAGTTCCACTGGTACGTCTCTGGAGTTGCCAGCAGTCACCATGCAACTGCAGTTTTGAGTCTTCCTTCCCACGCAATGAGTCAAGGCTCAGGGAAAAACCACTGATGGCTGCCTCCTTCTTCATTGAGATTGCTGTCTTTTCACACCGTGAACTTTAATTCTCATTTCAGATCCTTGCAGGGCCTCAGGGACTCATTTCCCTCCTTCTCTTCCTCACATCGCTGTATTCCAGCGTCTGGACACCAACTCTCAGAAAGGCTATTTCTCCACTGTTTAATACTACACCATCTTTCCCAATATATTTGGGTCAGAAGGCATCCTGGAGATTCAGTCTTTTGCCATCGGTAACTATATTTAGTCAATTGCCAGCACACAGTAGGAGCTCAAGAGATAGGAATGAAGGACTCTGTGATAGAAGAAATTAAAGACTGAACATTGATGAATGCCTCCTGTTGATAAATAAATAATAAAGAAAAAAACATAATATTGAATGAAATAAGTCAGATACAGGAAAATGTTCATTGGGGTGGCATTTGTATAAAGTTCTGGAATAGGCAAGATAAAATCTAGGATGCTTGAAGTCAATATAATGGTTACCTAGAGCCTGACGGGACCGGACAGTGCTGTTCCTATCTACCCAATATTCAGGCCCCTCTGCCTTGCAACTAATGTAGCCAGTTGAGGAGACCCTTTTGTAAGAGCTGGTTCATACTCTGCTTCTTTGTCTCTTCCATTTCTCTTCTGCTTTCCGAATGTAGACATGATGGCTGGATCTCTGGGTGCCATTCTGGATCACAAGAATAAAAGTCATGACCTCAGTTTAAAAAACTGGTAAGTAAATCCTAACAACTCCATAAAACAGTTATGATAGCCTTGAACAGCTCATCTGATCAACTCTGGACTTCTTTCATATGAGAGAGAGAGAACTGTCTCTCTTGGGTGAGCCATTATTATTTTGGAGTTTTCTATCACAGACAACTGAACTTATGGTTGCTGTCCAACAGCTCTATGCAGCTGGTACTGTTACTGCTGTACAGAAGACTCAAGTGACTGGAAACAGGAGGAGCCTGGATATAAATCGCAGGCCAGAAGAGCTGTTGAAGGTTTTCCTTCCATGGAGACTACTGGGCCCACATCACTATCTTCTCATGCCTGGTTCCTGGGGTTCCCATTATCATGGGACTAAAGGAGTCACAATCATAGACCTGACAGTTGAGACCCACCCACATGATGTCATTAACCTCTGCCAGAGAGAATGGGAGCTCCTGCCTCAGTTTACATCTGAGAGAACTGAGATGGGCAGTGGTGGGGTTGAATTCCCTTGCCTAGTGTCACAGAGTGAAGAAATGGCAGAGTTGGGGTTTAAGCCAAGAAACCCAGTAAAAAAACTCCGCTTCCCCACCCCAGTTCTAGGAATTGAATTCAACGCCTTTTTACTGAGCCATAACACTACTCCTGTTTTTGTTTCATTTTGTTTTGTTGTTGGTTGGTTAGTTGGTTGGTTGGGGAGGTGGGTAACCAGAGATCGAACTCAAGACTTCCTCCTGTTTGCCAGGCAGGCACCTATGCCTCTGGGCTAAATCCTTGGCCCTGTTTTTTTCTTTTTTAACTCTTTTGAGGAACAGGGTCTCGCCAGCTCACTAAGTTGCCCAAGGTAGGCTTGAACTTGCCATCCTCCTGCCTTAGCTTCCCAGGTATGTGCCACCACACCTGGCAAAGGTAACCTTCGTAACTCCTCAGTCACATTACTCCCTCAGAAACCGCATAGCCCAATCTCCCACTGGACTCTAAGAACTCCTTTTCAGCCTCTGCCAAAATGATGGCCAGCCTTCACTTGGATATCTTCAGCGACAAAACTCATTACTTGCAGGCCTGCAAAGGAGATTAGAAGGAAGAATTCCAATCCCTCCTCAGGCCTCTTGTATTGCCTGGCCTCAGCCATCTTGGGACTGCCCCCTGGGGACTGTCCCCTAGAATTAACTTTAACTTTTCTCAGCCATTCCCTATCTTTACTCTCTCTCTCTCTCTCTCTCTCTCTCTCTC
>PVLA01002759.1:0-249136 GCA_004027455.1 Hydrochoerus hydrochaeris | reverse complement strand
CATGAGCTCTTTCACTTCTCTCACATTATTCACAGAAGGCAAAACCCCACAATCAGTCCTCACAAAGGGGTTATCTAGAGGGCCTCCAGCAACCCCCCTGGAGTCTCCACCCTCGACTCCATATTGAGCATTACATAAAAACATACACATGTGAACTACACAAATTACAATTATCAGTACAAAACATTTCAAGATCCCCTGCCCAATTCCCACATGTGGCGTCCTTTTCCTGGAGAAGCGATTGTCACAAGGCGTGGATGGACTAGGACGCAGCATGGACAGAAAAGGGCGCCACAGGTCATTTTTGCTTTACTTCATTTTGAATCATATTTTCCTGCATGGGAATTTTTGTTTTTTTCAAAGAAAATGGGATTTATTGGTGCACATAATTAAGGGGAAGGCTCCCTAGTGGGAAGCCTTCACTAGTGTAGGTTCTGCTGTTTTTCCAGAGGAGCACAGTTGGGGATGTATTTGATGCCAGAACAAATCTGGGGGTGAACCACTTCTTAACTACTGTGTCTTCAGGTCATTACATACTCAACTTGGTAAACCAGTTTTTTTGAGCTGTGGCTTTATCGTCTGTGATGTTCTGTTGCACAAACTCCTCCAGCCTTGGTCTCCCTAGACTCTGATGTCTGTTTCCCCAATACAGAGGTTCTTCTAAGTTTTTCTTTTCCATGTCCTCCCCTCTAAATCTCTCTGCAAGGTTTACTTGCCTCTTTCATTTTCCTTATCTGAGGAATTATTCTCAAGTATTGCTTCATGTTTAATGTTTATGTCTTAAAACTATTTTTAATGTACTTTGCCTGGGATTTTTTCCCCCATCATATTTCAGGAAAGAGGGTAAATTAGTCCCCTAATATTTTCATAGTTGATAGAAGAAATATTCATTAGTAGTTATTAGTTTCAAGCTTATTAGCTCACCCAAGCATACTTTTATAAGTGGAAAAGATTTACCTATGTTTTTAAGAAGTATTTTGATCAGGTTTTGGGCTCCCATCTGTTAGTCTGTAATTTGCTAACAAGAATGTAGAAACAAGTCCTTATCAATTTATTCCTCAAGTTTTTTACTTGAAATTGGTAATAATAATAATATCACTTCATAAGTATGTACTAAATAGAAGAAACATTAGAAAATGGTTTAGTTACATTTGAGAATAGTTTTAGGAATTCAAGATATAACAGTATATTATAGCTAAAAAGCAAAGTAGCATTAGATCCTTCTTTTTCTAGAATTCTATACTTTTGTTTTTATGATGTCCTCATGGTGAGATGATCAAATCTTTACTACTGTTTACATATTTGCCTAAAATAATTCCTTTAAAGAAACTCTATCATGTTCAATATAAATGGAATATCAGAAGTTTTTGCAAAAATGAAAGAAAAGATTTTGAGTTGTAAATATGTGCTTGAATAATTAGTTTTGGGAATAAAAATTCAAGAGTAGTAACAGCAAGTAAATTCTTTAACTGTGGTTTCCCCAAATCATGTTTATCACTGTGAGTTCTTTCTCTTTTTCTGTATGTATGTTTTCACACATATTTCTAGATCTTGCTCATGTTCTCTTTTGCTAAGTTATTATATATGATTATGTTAGAGACATCTCTATATTACATAGTATCATCACGCAAGTTCTTGGCATATTAGATTACCAACTTCTTAACTCTAGATCTGCTAATGTTTCATCCTTGCTTACTTATGTATTTTTCCTTCTGTTTAAAGTGGAGAGATAGATGAAAAACACTTGAAAAATTTTTTATTACCTCCTTATTTTACAACCCACTTTGTAACACTGAAACAATTTTTTTACCCCCTTTTATAAAACAAGCTACAGGGGTAATGTATTATCTGACATATCCTCACTACTCATGCTTTAGCATTCAAGTTTCTTCTACTTAAGAAAATCGAACATTGCATGCAGTGTAGCTTTACGGATGGCATTTTGTTAGATAAAAATAACCACAAATTATTTGTAACTCCACCCCTGAAGAGGCAGAGTCTATTTCCTTATTATATGACTCTGAGCTGGACTGTGGTTTTCTTTTTCAATACAGTGGGCTAGAGATGATATGAGAAGTAGGATCAGAGGTTTGGGAGCTTTTAGCTTAGTGCTCTTGGGTCTGTTACTGGGGTTATTTAGAGACCATGTGGAGAGAGACCAAGATACCCAATCTTCCCAGACCTGTGCCATGTCCCAGTTGCTATCCAGGATGAGTGATCTCAGTTGACACCATATGGAATAGAATGTTCCAGTTGAATTCAGCCCTAATTGATGACCCACAGAGTTACAAGCATATTGTTACTTTAAGTCATAAAGTTTTGTATGAATTTCTCATGTAGCAAGAGGCAACGGGATGCACAACAAGT
This sequence comes from Hydrochoerus hydrochaeris, assembly GCA_004027455.1. NCBI lineage: Eukaryota > Metazoa > Chordata > Mammalia > Rodentia > Hydrochaeridae > Hydrochoerus > Hydrochoerus hydrochaeris. The sequence goes on along the minus strand of PVLA01002759.1, from coordinate 246,769 downwards.
TGTCTCTTCTCTGCCTTTTTCTTTCCTATCAGTTGGCTCTTTTAACATCTTCAGTTTGTCTTCTCTATGTTTTAGAAACAAACTCTTTGATTTTTATAATGTAGAATGTGTAATCTACTCCATCTGTACTAGTTACTTATACTATATATTACGCACATTGAGCATCCTCAATCTGAAATCAGATATCTTCGAAACTAAGTCTTTGATTTTTATAATATAATCTGTGTAATCTAACTCCATTTTATTAGCTATTTATACTATGTATGATGTATATACATAAAGCATCCCTAATCTGAAATCAGAAATCTGAAATGTTTCAAAAGCTAACACTTTGCAAGAACTGACATGATGCTACAAGTAGAAAATTCCACATCTAACCTCATGTGTTGAATTGCTGTTAAAGCATAGATACACTAACTGTATTATATAAAATTACCTTCATACTATGTTTAAAATGTGTACATAAAATGTAAATGAATTTTATGTTTACAATTGAGTTGTATCTCCAAGCTATCTCATTATGTACATGCGAATATTGCAAAATCTATTAAAAAAACCCTTCTAAAGTCAACACTCCTAATCCCAAGTATTTTGGATACTTAATCTGTATAATTGCTTTTTAAAAACTCAATTTAATTCTCCTAGAACTCTTAAATAAATAGATAGCAATGATATTCCATTTTAAGATGATGAAGCAAGGGCTTGCATTATTATAATTCCTTTCTTTAGACGGGCTCACTTTTCTTGTAGACATGATCTCACCATTCCTGTATTGTACCATCACATAGATAGATATTAAGGTTGAGTAAACTTAATATCTGCATGGAATTTCTGGCTCTGCTTGGGTCATGCTAATGTTCTTCTCTTTTGCTGAATTCTTATATATGATATAATAAATGATCCATCTGGCAAATAGTCACAAAGGCATAACATCAGAATGCTTCACTTACTTGGTTTATGTAGAACCAAAAAATAGGTAAAGTTTTTCAGATTTCAGGAAGACTAAATCAAATCAAATTTAAAAAGCCTCACCCTGCCCCCATCCCTTTCCTAACATTCTCTTTCTTGAACTTTAGGATTGAAAATGATTGGCTCTGAGCATTAGGAAGTTTAGAATTGGCATGATTACTGGTAAATGCTTTTTTGTTTCTTGGAATTGGAAGATCTGTTTTACATTTCATAAAACTTCTCTAATAGCACATTTAGTTGTAGTCCCTACAGTATCAGAAAACATCTTGCCTACACATTCTTAAACTCAACTAAAAATTTGTTCTTAAATTTGTGATCTAAGAACACTTTAGATTGGGATGACTCTCTCTAGTCTGAGGTCTATGAACTTATCAAGAAGGTACAAAATTTGTGCGGTATGCTTTTTGTTTTTCTTAGAAAAGGGCATATGGCTTTCATCAATTTTTCAGTGAAGCTGTTACTTCCCAATTTTTGAATCGATATCCTGGGAGTTCTGATTTTGTAATGTTTCCATTTCTGCTTCAGTTTTATGAAGAATTATAACTTCATAGCACCATTCAGATAACCCAAATATGTGAGTCAAAAGAACAATCAATTCATGGGCACTTGGGGACTAAAAGTCAACCTTAGAAAATGACAAAAAATATAATGTTGAATCTCATTGTGTTTCATTAGAATTATCATGGAAGTGCTTAAACCAGATCTTAAATAAATCAGAGTTACTTGGACCTAATACTAGATGAAATAAATGGAATTTTTATAAGCAATGTCCAGGAATCTATATTTAGTTAAATTTGTTTCTGCACTGAAATTTGAGAAGCATCAATAGATGATACAGTATATTGGAAAGTTATATTTTTTTCTATTAATAACAATGAAATGAAACACATGAAGAACACAGAACTTTAAGAAATACAGCAGGAGGGATAAGTAGCTGGTCATGTGGTCAACTCAGTGTCATTAATTTTTTGCTGGGTTTGCTTACGGTCATTCTTCTTTCTTCCTTTTTGAAAAAGGATGCCATGCATGCTCAGAAAGGCAAAACTGACATGCCTTTGTTGAGACTGTTTATGAAATGCTATCTTTTGAGAAAACATTTAGATGGCACTCTGTCTCTCCGGTGGGAAAAGGTTTTCAGCTCTTGTCTGTTGATCTTGAGGTTTTGTTGCACTAGGGAATGAAACGCTCAGTGTGTTTATACCCATGGAAGCAGAAAGTGCTTTCTCTACCCCAGCCCCTTCTTCCTAAGATGTCATATCTTGAAGAAAAACAAAACAGAAAAGGAACAAATTTATTCTCAGGGAGCTTGGAGGAGCATGAATTATTTATTCTTAGAAATCCTCTACTATCTTTGCATGAAAGAGAGCCCTATTATTAAAAGTGAATGTTTCTTTCTCTGCATGTCAGTAACTGGGAGATCAGAATGGACCGGCTGTTAGACAGTGTCCTCCTTGGAGACCAAGCTCCCCGAGGCAGCCTCTGCAGCAGCGAAGTTATTTTTAAGACAATGAAATCATTAGAACCGATATTTTAACACCCACAATTGATGTGACAGGTGTCTGCCACCGAAGCAGTCTAAGAGAAAGAAAAGGCCAATAAAGTGATCCCAATTACCGTTTAATTATGAATTAACACATTTGCATAAATCACAACACAGAGCATTTCTGGGTGCATATGCATGTATGTGCTGGTAACTGCCTGGGTTTTTATTAGGGTCTTTATTTTCTTTCAGCGAAGTTGAGCAGTAAATTCTCTTTTACCTTCAGCCTGAAGCACAGGAAGTCAATTCTTCTTGCCCGGGGAAAATTTAAATTTCCCCTTGATGTCAGTGATCTCATTTGCTTCCCAAGCAGTTGTGCAGATGAGAACAAACGGTTTGTCTTTCCAGCTCATACTGAGCTTCTCTAGAGCTGAAAAGAATATGGTTGTTCCTCGATACAATAAATTTTGGTTAGAAAGAGGAGTTGGACATTTCATTCCTGGAGGGCCAGAAAATAAGAAAGAATTACAAATTGGGTTTGTCATTCTACTGGGCAGTAGCTTTGGGAGTCATAGTCTCTTGTGGCAGACCAAGCACCTGGTTCTCTCTGCTTTGGAGGAAGTAGGGAGCTAGAGACTCAGCATTTTATTCCTGAAATAAAACATTGCCCATTTGGAATGGACTCTTGTCTCGATGGAAGGTGAGGGAGACCCCAGTATTTGAATGATTGTTTTACAAACCCTTGCATGTCCAATTCATGCAGAACTATGCAGCCTCACTAGAGAAAAAGCAGTGCTTGTTGATGCCTGTTTCTTAAAACAGGTAACCTTTTAAAGAAAAATGTCAGGGTTGGTGGAGGGCAAAGTTTGGAAGGAGAATTGTTGATCTCTGCTGTCACAGCCACTCACTGGCATGGCAGCTATTTCCCACCCCCACAAGTGCGCGAGGCCATTGTGGTACTGAGGACCCTTTCTCACCCCTGATTTCCATCTCCCTTTCTCCTGTCCCTTCTTTTCTTTTTCTTCTTATCATCCAGGGGCTCAACATAGTTCTATGAAGCAAGAGATTAGAAAGAACCCAAATGCCCATCAATGGAGAGGGCTGGCTAAATAAAGTGTGGCACATCCATTTAATGAACTACAATGGAGCTGTAATAAAGAATGGAGGAGCCTCATGTACTGATAAGAAAAGATGGCCAAGATTTATTGTTAAGTGACAAATAAAAGGCACAGAACAGTGTGTATGACATATCTTTTGTGCAAAAAACTGGCAAGGGACTAAGAACCCGTGTCCTTATTTCTTTGTATTTGCTTTAAGAAAGTCTGAAATGACATATAAAAAAATAAAAAAACAACTACAAACCTAATAATAGTGGCTCACGCCACCACGTTCAGGTGAGAAGCGGTTAGCTGAGGGAGCTGTTTCACTGTATTGTTTTTGGTGTTTTATTTGTTTAAAAATGAGTTTTTCCTTGCAATAAAACATATACTTAGAAAACTGCAGAGTATCAGCCTGCATCCCAAAGCGTACATCTGTGTAACACCCATGTTTGAAATAGCACTATCTCTTCTGCACCTCCCCAGCCCTTCAGGTGTGTGACAGTCACTACCTGCTCCCAGCGACAATCACCATCACCATCACCTCACCATCACCATCGTGATATTATCTTGAAAATGCTTAGTCTGCTCCCACAAGATGTAAGCCCATTAGTCCAGAGGCAAGGCAGTGGGAGAGAAAGAGCTTTAGTGTGGTGAGAGAGCTGATGGGGAGTGACTAGACTTTTGTCCTAAGAGGACCATTTTAACTAGCATCTATGAGCAAAGAGCTTATGTAGGAGATTTAAGGAATGTATTTATCACCACAGAGGAGTTGGGTACCAGAGTGACCATTAATCCTTCAGGGGTCTATTCCTTTGATGCGAATTCTGATGTTATCTGAAGGTTACCAGATGTTCAGGGTTCTGTAAATTTAAGGAAAGATTTCAGGTTAAGAGGTTTTATGACTGATGTTTTTCTTGTCAATCCATTAAGTGGCTTCAGTGACTTCTCACTCCCGTTAAAATTGATCTTCAAAAAGAGACAAAATCACAACACTCATGCAAACATAAAAGTAATATGTATCAAAGAACTTATTGAAATCGTTAACTAATGAGGCAACTGATAGGATATTGAGAAGGTTAAATTTTATGTCAACTTCCCTACCCAGATTAAGTTTCATTTTTGGTGCATCTGAAAGGGCTTTTCTGGATGGATTCCCCTGTGGATCAGCAGATTTAGGGCAGTAGATTGCCCTCTCCAGGGAAGGTGGATATCATTTAATCTGTCGAAGACCTAAATAGAAGAAAATCAGAAGGAAGAGGAATTCACCCCGTATTCTCTGCTTGAATGGGGACATCTTATTTTGCCTTCTCCAATCCTCCAATTTGGATTTGCATCTCTGGGGCTGCTGTTCTGTGGTCCTAGGAATGAACACCAAATCATGGCATCAACTTTCCCAGGTCTCCAGTTTATAAACAGCAGGTTGTGGTACTTCTCAAATAAGTTTGCTATTGGTTGTAATTCTTTGGAGAACCCTAACTAGTACAGATTACAACCTAACCAAACAACCATCACAAAAACACTTCAAAGAGTATCCTTAAAAACCAGGTAGACAATTAGGAATGCGGAAATAAATTAGCTAATAGGATATAAAATTATCCAGCATCTATGGGGCAATGATAAATTATATTTTGGCTAACAAAAAAAAAACACTGTGTAGATACACGTAAGAATAATGTGCATTATTCTCTGTTGTCTAAGGTCTAGAGAGCTTCAAGGTAGCACAAATACAATGAAAATCATGGGTAATCAATTGAGTCGGACAGCACAGAAGAGTGTATTGTAGAAAATCAGTCATACAGGTGATGGGCTAGGTTTGACCCAGGGACTGTATTTTTCTGACTTCTAATCTAAACTTCCACAGGTAGAACTTATTGTCTATTTTAATGTTATTTTAAAATTTTAGGACATGTTTGATGAGGTAGGTATAAAAGGCAGGTAATTTTATTACTAAAGGTACATAGGTATAATACCTTTCCTCCTCATCATGATCACAGCTGACACTCTTTGAACAAAAGACAAGTGTCTTAGTCCCCTCCTCATCACTGGGACACAAGATCAGACACCTATAACTTAAAGAAGGAAAGGTCTACTTTGGCTCATGGTTTTAGAGGTCTTAGTCCTTGCATGGTAGACCAGCTCCAAGGCAAAAACAGTATGATAGAAGAGCCTGATGGAGGAAATCGCCTCATATCATGTGGGCTGGGAAGCAGAGAGGGAAGGAAGGAAGGAACTGGGGAGGAAACTCTGTCATTCAAGGTCATACTGCCAGTGGCTGACCTCAAGCCACCCCCTTCTCCTGACAGGACCCTTGGCTGTGAAACTTATTAGTGAATGAATCCACCCATGAGTAGCCCTCCCTGATCCAAGCACCTTCCAGTTCCCCTTCTCTGAGTTCATGAGAATTTTGGGAAATATTCTTGATCTAAATCATAACCCCAATTAATAAGAAAAAACATAACAAATTCATTTAATCAGCATTTTACAGATAGGGTCTTCAGAAAGAAGACTCAAAATTTCAGAGAAACTGTCTATTTTTATGCTTCAGTAGTGAAGAATGGGCAGCCATGCAGAAGTGGAAAGGTTACATCCCAGGGATAATAGGCTGAAGAAACCCAGTGTGTTTAGGTTCTGGTTGGCTTCTCTATGTTGCACCCCTTCTTTTCTAGAAATGGGGCTGGTCTACTCTGGAGCAAGGGTCTTGTGGTCTCTTATTAGGCAAAGCACGTCAGAATTTCTTTATGATCACTAGAAAGGTGGGGAAAGGTTAGAATAAATCTCTACATTTTACGGGTGGTTTTGGGAAGGGGCATTGTTTCTTTGACATGTCTAAAGTAAGAAATAGTCTGGTTTCTGTGACTTGCCTGGAGGAAGAAAGAAGATGAGGAAAAATTGATGCTGGGAGAAGGTTTGAGACTTTGATTTGAAGTTGCTTCAGAGGTTTCCCAAACTCCTTCATTTCAGTGCACTGTGTGTGCCAAAGATTCATACTGTAAGGCATCATTTTCTAAGCCTCAACAGAAACATATCCAAAATTCTATCCAAACAAACATCAGACTCTTCAACATTTTGATAGATATCCCTGAAGGGTGGTTTATTTTCCAAGAGTCTTGGAATGCTCCACCTCAAAATGCTTCTCTTTTGTGTCTATCAATCTTTTACATTTTGATACTTACCAGATCCTAATGAAACATCCTTTATCGAAAAGCTCACTATCACCCAACCCTAAACACTGTAAAATTCCTCTCTACACTGAGAAACTCCTAGAATACCAGCAAGGCAAACTCAACTTTGTCTTAGTAAGGGGTGAATTGCAGGGTCTTCCGGAAGCCAGCACTGGATGGAGTTATAATGAATTGTACTGTAATAAACATTCTCATGCATGTCTTTTGGCAGCAAATACATAATTCCTGTTGAACATAGTCACAGGATGCATGTAATTTAGTAGGCACTTCTAAACTCTTTTCCCAAATAGCTACTTTTGGACTTTCTGAATGTATAACTTATTAGAAAATTAAATATTAATTTGAAACAGATAATAAAAAATAGAATCTTATATAGGTACAATTCATGATTAACTAGTAATCAATGAAGGAAAAGTGCTATTGTTGGATAAAAATATTTTGTTTTTCAGAAAGATGTGTGTTATGCTGAATCAAATCTAATTCTTCAAGGTGTATTGCAGCTGGTACTAAGTATATCACAAGACTGCTTCTTTCTGCCCTAATTCCACGTTTGCTAAGCACAGGTGTTACTATGAATTCCATTTCCTGAAATCCATGTGTTTAGGTAGCCTTTTCACATTGCTTCAATCCTCTTCTACTCCTGGTTTGAGCCATCGATAGAGAACCGGCCAGGTCCACTCAGGCTTGGTCTCACATAGTGCTGGCAGCATCTAGTGGTGGTACACATAAAATGAAATATGAATTTTGAGGCATTGTTTAATGGTGCATGGGCCTCCTGACCCACCAGACCTGGAGCAGGTCACACTGACTGTGGGGAATGAGGCAAGAGCCAGGCAGGTCATTGTATGCAGCTTACATTCAACCATGCACTTTGTGACTTTTACTTTTGGCTGTGCCTCCAGTGACACATAAGAAGACCCAACACCAGTACTCATAACCTACAGGGCCAGAAGGTGTTGGAGTGTTATATTCCCTAAGGCCATGCTTAGCTAATGGGGAATGATGGATGAATTTTTTTCTTCAAAGTTATGGATCAGTTCCTGAATTAATTCTTTTGTCATTTAATCATAAATGTGATATTTGTGATCCACACCAAGTTGAACACTTTACCTTTTGGTAGTACGCTGTAAACTCTCTGTGACATTTGGAACTAGAAAGTTGATCCAGTGAGGAGAGATGATACCCCCGTCCTCTGATTGTTTCATCTGTGAATTGTAATTAGAAGTCCTGACTAAAGTTTTGAAGGTCCTACAGAACTCCAATCACATGTTACCTCTGCACACCAGTCCTGACCAGTAGTCATGAAGAAGGCCCAAAGTTCACTAACATGGTAACTGAGATGCCTCATTTTCTATTTTCAGGGCAACCAGGCTATCAACTTCTTATGTGACTTATTCTCAAACTTTCACACAGAACAAGTCCCTCACACAATGATGGTTTAGGCTTCCACAGTACTTCCATATCGTTAGTGAAGATCCTTTTATTCAGGAGAGGATCTGGTACCCAAGGCATGAACAAAGAGACAGCTGCAGAGCCATGGCTTTGAGGTCACCACACTTTGGAAGGAGCCCAGTGGAAGATGAGCTTCTTATGCCACATCTGTACTGTTGGGGACCAGTGCTAGGTGGGTTCCCGGGTCTTCTCAAGTATGCGAGACCATGTATGGGAGACATTTCTCCCTTGCTCCCTCGTCCAGGCACATATTAACCTATCCAGATCTTACCTCATGCTCTAACATTCTTTATTACCTGCTCAAGGGTTATGGAGGGTGGGGAACCAAGAGCTCTGTGCACCAGTAGACAATGTCTTAAAGCCAATATTCATTGTATGTGTTCAACCACTATTAGAAGATTTTTACCAGCCAAATCCAGAGAACCCCTCACTCCATTGTATTAGAAAGTCTAGATTCTATGTGTTGCATTTCTTTGCATCTTCTCTTTGTAGTTTTGTGTGTCTTTTTCTAGCTTTTTATATTTTTCTTTTTTTCTCTCCCTTCCTTGGTAATTACTATCTGAGTTACTTTTTATTAAGTAGAGTTCTATGTTTCAGATGCCTAATTTAAATAAAAGGAAGGTAGATATGATGACATTATACCATATGCTTCTGTAAGCAAGTGTATGCTACTGCTTTTGAAGCTCTGTGACCTGAGGCCAAGCTACTTTTGTTCTGGATCTTGGAGCAATCTCATCCAGTAGTTGTCAGGTCCTGATCCCAGCATGAGTGGTTAACTTTCTCAATGGTGCTTTTCTTTGGGGATAGGTGTGAACTTTTGTGTTACAGTGGGCTGTGTCAGCAATGTAGAAATGGCATACCTGAAACAGGTTGATCCACAGAATTATTTCATCCACTTGAAAGTATCTATTTAAAAGACTGTGCTGTAGGGAAACTGTAGGACTGTAGGGAATGGGGACATAATCTAGGGCCAGCAAAGCAGTGTTGTTCCTTCATCAGGTTGCAGAGTTAAGACAGAGAGGAACAGCTTTAGCTTCTTTTGGAAAAACTGTAGTCTCTGGATGGGGCACCTTGAGATAAGCTTGTGAGAGGGGAGACTTTACTTTTTTCTTCACAGTACTGCCCAGGCTCCCCTTTGACTGAATCTGGCAGAAAATCAGGGAACTCTGGGGCCTACTGAGGTCATCCACAAGTCAATGGAGCTGAGAGCAATGTAAAGAAGAGAAGAGAGTGGCTCTAAAGGGACAAATATGAGGACAAGTTGTACCAGGGCTTTATCGTCTAAGGTGCAATCTCATCACAGTGGGTGGCAAAGATGAGATTAGTGAGTATTTAGAGCTTCTCCTTTTGCATTACAGAGAACAACATCTGCAGGGCTGACCAGATTGCTCCTGGTTCCAAGCCTCCTTCATGAAGGAGGGGCCTCCACTACCTTTCTGGAACTGCTGCTCAGGACATGCTGCAGCAGTGTCTACTGGCAATGTCCCCTCCGGTAGTGCCTGGGTCCTTCTCTTTGGAACCCGTGAGCTCACACTGATTTTCCACTCCTCAGGATGGTCCCTTCATCTGTGCTGGAACCACAAGCTCTCCTTTGCTTTTCCCCTTCAGACAGCCTGGTTACATGTTTAGTGGACTTAGATCCAAACTGGAATACTCACAACCCACAGGGCCAGACTACTGTCAGATGAACGGGTAGAGGTGTAAGTATAGGGTACAGCTGTGAGCCCAATAAATAGTTCACGTTTCTTACTCTACACTCAGGGAAATTATAGGACAAGCATGGTGCTAAATGACAGCTGGCACTTAGTTCAAGTAGTAGAGGACCACTAACTTCTAAGCTCTAGCTGTTTGTTGTTATTTGAGAATACAAATTAATTTAAAACACACTGGCAATCCAGATTTCCATGTAAAATTGCTCAGTTTTTTGTTTAAACCCTGGGCTTTGTAAATGCTAGGCAAGTACTCTATTTCCCTGTCTACTTTATTTTTATTTTGAGGTAAGCTCTTGCTAAATTGCCTGAACTGGATTTGAAATTGTGATTTTCCTGCCTCAGCTTCCTTGTGATTACAGGTGTACCCTATTATACTTGCCAAAACCTCTTAATTTTCAAGAGCTGGCAATGGTGAGCTGTGGCAAAGTAAATTAAGATAAACACTACCTTGTCATATGAAGATTAAGAAATAAAACCGAGGGGGAGAAGTTTACAGAGCCAAGGGTCAAGAAACACAGGCATGTAAGTTTTTTCCTCTTTTATCATTACACAAGACAGCAGGCTGCTGGACATGAATGAGTTAGGTTCCTGTGACATCTTCTGCTTGGTCTTCTTATATGGAATGATGGTCAGAAGGCCTCTGGTCAGGACTGTGACTGTCCCAGTCACTTTTCCATTACTGGACAAAATATCTGACACCCACAACTTAAAGGAAGACAGGTTTGTTTTTGGTCACTGTCTTTAGAGGGTTCTGTCTATAGCTGGCTGGTTGTAAAGGGCATGGTGGAGGATGGCTGCTCATCCCAGAAAGCAGAGACAGAAGGGATTACTGTGGGAGGGAGACATAGGCTTCCCGGTCATACCCCTGATGACCTGTCTTTTCCAACTAGGCCCCCGCTCTTCAGAGCATAATTAGCTGGTGTATTCATCAGTAGGTTAATCCACAGGTGAACACAGCACCCCCATGATCTGATCACCTTCCAAGAGCCCCACCTCAACATTGGAGTCTTTGGGGGACATTCCAGACTGAACCTATAACAGCAACACAAAAGAGGAACATAAAAAAGTCACTAATATTGGTAAGGCTTAGGGATATTTAATTGTGCTTTGGGGTGTCAAGAGCTGGCACACTGTGTGCCCAGGTATCTTCTATGTGCTCCTCCAGAGTCACCCTCCTCCCTTCTGTATATGGATGTAGAGTTTAGGGACAAGTAGAGGTCTGGGAATCTCAGCTGCTGACTAGCAAAGTCTCGAGAAGGTGGATTTGCTTTTCTCATGGAAAAATCTCTTGTCTCCAGGGAAACTGGGCTTTGCAACAACTCATTGATAAAAAAATGGCATTCTTGTCCTCTGTGTTACTGATAAAAATTCTTGCTGAGATGAATGTTAAAACTTGTTCCTAGTGTTTTCTTCTAAAAGTTTTATGGTTTCAGGTTTTATCTTGGAGCTTAATTATTTGAGTTTACTTTTATATATGCTATAGGAATCCACTTTCATTCTTTAGTACAGAACTCTCATATCTACATATTCCAACATTAATTGTTGAAGAGATGATGCTTTTCCCATTGGTATTCTTGGTACCTTGTTGAAAATCAGTTGACTTGATAAGCCTGGGCTTATTTCTATTCTAGGTTTAACTCTGTATTCTGTTCTATAGGCTTACATATTTGTTTATATGTGAACACCACACTGTTTTATTTATTAAAGCTTTGTAGTATAGTTGAAATCAAGAAGCATCATATTTCTTCTTTAATTTATTTTTGTTAACATTTTTTGACTATTTGGAGACTTTGTGGTTCTACAAACATCACATGGTATTGTTTTTCTACTCCTGTGAAAAATGTCACTGTAATTTTGGTAAGGACTACATTGAATTTGTTAAGGTTGGGAAGAATATGGATGTTTTAAGAACATCAGTTCTTTCAACCCGTGACAATGGGGTATTTTTCTATTTCTTTGTGCAGCCTTTTATTTCTTTCAATGACTTTCAGTGTTACAGTTTTCAGTGCATAGCAAAGGGACAATTAAAAGTGAAAAAGCAGTTTATGCATTGGAGGAAGATTTTTGCAAGCCATATATGATAAGCTGTTAATGTCACATAATTCAGTAATAAAAAATAAACTAATTAAAAAGTGGGCAGAGGACTAGAATAAAATGGACCCTCTAATGGCCAATACGTACATGAAAAGATGCTCAACATGACCGATTCTCAGAAAAATACAAATCAAAATCACAGTGAGATATTCACGCATATGTTTTGGTGGCTACTATAAAACAGGCCAAAAAATAACACATGAGTCAAATAAAAGGAGGAAGAAAAGGAAATCTATACTGTTAGTGGGAGTGTAATTTCATAGAGGAGTCACTGAAAGTAGCATGGAAATTTCTCAAAATATTAAAACCAGAACCTCCTTATGATCCAGCAATCCTACTACTCAGGAAAAAAAATATATATTTAGAATATGAATTATTCAAATTCATGAACATGGGGCATATCCATATCTATCTGTCTATCTATCTATCTATCTATCTGATGATAGAGTGATATCTGTACTTCCATGTTCATTGCAATATGGAAACTACCTAAATATCCATTGACAGATGAATGGATAAAGCAAGTATGGAATATAAAATATTGTGAATGTTTATAAGCATCATAATAGAAGACACATTATCAAGAATGATGAAATAAGCCTGTTTAAAGCAAGAGGGATTGTTTTGAATATTTTGAACAGAAGTAATGGCAATGTGTCTTTTACTGTAATAAATATTTTCAATCTAAATGTACACAATAGTTTTTGCTTAGCTTATATATGATAAAGGAATAGTATTCATTTTTACAAGAAGCTATCTTGCCACAGGGCAACATGGGTGAGAATGAAGAGCATTATGTTCTGTTACAGAAACTAGATATGTCAAGAAAAATATGGTATGAGCTCACTTACAGGTGAAATAATAAAAAAGTCAAATTCACAGAAGAAGAGAATAGAGAGCGGTTGCTGGGACAGGGGTGGGGAAATGGGAAGATGTTATTCAAAATGCTCCAAGTTCCAGTTACAAAGTCAAAAAGCCTGAAGTGTTAGTTTTCAGTTATCTTTCTGGAGATCCAGGGTGCAGCACAAGACTATGGTTAGCATTCTGTAGTCCTAACTAGGGAGGTCCGCTGCTCTTAGATTCAGGCCAAGAATAGAGATACCAGGGTGCATTATTTTCCCTCCAGCTCCCATGGTTCAGCCTCATCAGGGTTAATTTCCTCTTTGAAGAGAATTTCCTTTGCCTGGGAGCACCCCCCGCCCCCCGTCTACAGGTGTCCGAAATTGTCGTAGTCTATTTGCAAGAGTTTGACACATTGGACTGCAACACAGCAATCCAAGATACAGAACACAGGAATGCAGCTGTGGAGTGCTGTCTCATAATTCTGTCTTGGAAATTTTCTGCTTTTAGGAGAAGAATAAGAGTTGATGTGATATTGCAGGCAATAGTACAGTTGAAACGATCTGTCATCTATCATTTTTGAAGATCACTTTTAATAATTCCCATTTGAACATTTACTTTAAGAGCCCTTTGATATTTCATGTAATTTCCCAGAATTTCTGAATATTGACTTCCAATAGGTAGAACATTTTTTTGGGGGTGGTACCAGGGATCAAACTCATGACCTTGTGCTTGTTAGGCAGGTGCTTATGCCACAGAGCTAAATCCTCAGCCGATGAACAATATTTTTAGATGGTCTAAAGATCAGTTCTCCATTTATTTTGCAGTCAACAAATATTGAACACATGTTTTATATCAGAGTGAGTGCCAGGTATTGAGGATCTAGCAAATAATTCAGGCACTGACCTATAAAAATTATAGTATAATGCATTTGATTGTTTAATTATTATAATGAATTATAATTTTGTAATTTTGATGAATAATTATATAATGCATACGTATGGATAAATATGTATATGTGCATATATATATCTAATATGTGTAACTTTGTAGTTGGGAGTTTTTTGGGTAAGCAGAACCACTATGCATGGAGTAAAGAATAAATGAGAGGGCCAGGGGTTTAGCTCAGTGGCATAAGCACCTGCCTGGCAAGCTTGAGGTGGTCAGTTCAATTCCCAGTAGCAAAAAAAAAAAAAAAAAAAAAAAGAATACACGAGAGGGGCTGTTGGTCAATGGTAGAACACTTGCCTAGAATGTGTATGGTTTTGAATCCCAGCATGCAGAGAGAGAGAGAGAGAGACAGACAGACAGACACACAGAGAGAGAGACAGAGAGAGACAGAGTGATAGGAATTTGTCCTTATACAACTGTGAGAGGAGTGAAAAATAGGGTGAAAATTCTTTAATCTGTTTAAGCCCTGCATGGATGGGTGGAGCAAAGAATCCATGCCTGACACTTACAGCGGGGCAGTTCTTAAAGAGGTCTCTGGAAATCTACTGCCTCTGGGGTTCACTGCTTGGGCCTGGGTGAGGCACTGGAAAAGGGGCAGCAGAGCCAGGCAGGGCAGAGTGAGGGCAAGCTAGACTTCTTGCACCTTTGCTCCCAGCATGACCAAGTCTGATCATGCTTACTCTACTTCTGCATTCCAAACTTTTGTACAATTTCCTTTATGGTGGCCAACTGTAGTCTAAAACCATACAGTGTGAAAATATTTTAGGAAGGATAATTTCTATCTTTAATCAACTTGACAGTCACAATGCAGCAGAATAATGTATAAGGAAATCTATACACACATGCGCACTCACACATGCATGTGTGCGCACACACACACTACTGGCCTTTTGTCAACTATGACAAACATTTTTGAAATTGTCCTATAAATGTTTATAACCATACTATTATTTATAAGGCATTGTTATTCTTTTCAGCAATGCTTTATCTTGAAGTCAGGCCAAGTAGGATTTTTAAAGCAACCAAAAAGTCTGATAGATTTTTCTCTCTCTTTGGGGCATCATATCTGGCAGAAAATCTTCCTCATCACAAGTGCTTAAAATAGCACCCATAACCTCCTGACAGATACTGTACAATTTCCTCCATTTCAGAGCCTGTGTGTATGTTACAGATTTCCCATCAGGTATAAATGCTCATAAATCACAAGTTCTTGTTGTCTTGTTAGGTGTTCCATTACTGTTGAGTAAAATCCATTTAGAAAATGGATTCACAACTCTGTTTAGGTCTAATGCCCTCCAGAGAGCCGGTGCCAAATGTTGGTGTTCTCGGATGGCAAGGAGAGGTTTGATTTGGCAAAGACTATGGAATCCAAGGCTGAAGAAACCATCTGGGCTTTTCCTTGATGATTGCTGTAGATTCATGACCACAGACTCCTTGAAATTCTCAGGTGAATAACTATGAAACTAGCACATAGTTAGCAACAAAAGGAATTTCAGGTTTCTTCATCCACAATTTCTCTGCTTATTTTGAAAGTCCCCCTCTTAGATCCTGCAAACCTTATTTCAATATATACATTTTGCATTATTTGATAAGAAAAATCTCTAGGTGACACAGGGAGTCAAAGCTGGCAGGAGAAAAGAACTGAATTTTTATTTATAGTTTTTATTATTTATAGCTTTGGACTATTAACAATTGTAGACTGACCTTTCTTCTTCCTTCCTTCCTTCCTTCCTTCCTTCCTTCCTTCCTTCCTTCCTTCCTTCCTTCCTTCCCTCTTTCTGTTTTCCTTCCTTGCTTCCTTTCTCCTTCTTTCTTTCTTTTTTTTCTTTCTCTCTCTCTCTTTCTCTCTCTCTGTCTCTCTCTCTCTGTCTCTCTCTGCCAAATGAGAACTTTGAAAGATTTTTGTGAAGACTAAATGAAATAAATATTTCAAGAACTTAGCTAATTATAAGTGCTCAATACTTGTTAGCTTTTAAAATTATTCTATTCAACACAAATTTATTTTATCATGATAATGATGCACCTTTCTCTTATAAAGCTATGACTAAGAGGCATTTGTGGATATTGATTTTCTTTATAAATAAAGATAGATGCTTCCTATAGAGGTAAAAATAGATTTGCTATGAGACTGATTATTTGTTTTTTATGAGAGGTTGAAGAGAGACCATAGCAAAGTAAAGGTTATCAGACCTAGTGGCTACAGGAGAGGTGGAAAAAATCCTGTGTAGCTACAATTTGGAAGATATTTGACATTATTTATGGAATGATTAGGTATTGTTTTGCTCAGCAGCAGGAAGAAAGGCTGAAGTTGTTTTTCCAAACATATTTATTTGCTTATTTTAAATGGACATGTATGTATTTATTGTGCACAATCTGATGTTTAAAAGCATGAATACTCTGTGAGATGGTTATATCTAGCTAATTAAACTGTGCATTAGCTCACATTGTTAATTGCATTGGTCATAAGAGGATTTAACACCATCATAATGTTTTTTCAAAATATAAATATATTGTTAATTAACTCAAACAGTCATTAGATCAATTCAAAAATACAGAAAAGAGGAGATAGTTGTTTTCTGTCATGATCATTGATGGACTAGATTTGTTACCTGGAATGTTTATGCTTTCTTTACTCCAGTCTAGAGCATAAGTTGAGTGAAATTTTGATATTTTCTTATTCTCAAAATCCATACAGAGAGTTTTCAACTGAAGATCTAGTGTTCCTATTACAAATGAATATAGAAAAATTATTTGAGTCTTATAGTGCCTCAAATAAAATATTTTCCTTATGTTTATGCAGATGAATAAAAGTTTCTAGCTAGGATATTTCATTACCTATTACTCCTCACAATCCCAGAGGGAACTCAAATGAGAGCTGAGTTCCAGATTTAAGTTACGTTTCCTTGGAAATTATTTAAATAAGACATAACATAATGTACCATTGAGGCCATAATTTATTGCAGTGCTATGCTCTTGTTGTAAAAGAGTTAAACATCTCCTGGGGCATAGCTTCTGAATTAGGATGACTTACCTTGATAGCTAATCATTAAATTTTAACATGAATTTATATATAAAATTATATTGCAATAACAAATCATGAATGTTAGCATATCAAATGTATCCATTTGAGCTTTCACTGTGTCTAGACTTTTCCAGGACCTTCTTGAGATAATAATCTATATTAAAATGACTTGAACAGTGGTTTGACTAAACGACCATTGAACAAGAAGTCTGAAGACCTGGGCCTTCCGTGCCACTTCAGTATCCTTATCTATACAGTGAAAGGGACATTTTTGACAGCCACTAAGACCCTTCATGGATTTATCTTCAGAGGGAATCATTTAAGCACAAATCACTGGAAGGTACCACTGTTGATCAGGGTTTCTCAAAGTTTAAATGCAATTACTCCCTCCTTTAAAACATGCATTTTTTTCCCTTTATGTTATTCAATGGATTTTACTGTACAAAATCCACTTAAAATCTTTTGTCTGGGCTTGTTTCTCCTTCTTAATAATGGTTCACTTGTTAGTCCTTGTGATAGGTACTAGGACAAATTTTTTTTTTAATCACAAAATAAATGGAGTTGGAAGGGACCGTGACAGATCATCTGGCCTGGCCATCTGCAATTGCAGCATGTTTTAGTGTTCGCTCGCTCTATAAATAACCGGGAGTATCCAGCCAACTCCATAGCACTTAACATGGCCAAAAGTGCTGGTCACACTAAGAAACTTTTCCCTTTATTTATCCTTGGAATTCTTTTGCTTTCCTTGGCTGGAGTTTCCACAAAACCATCTGACTCTGGACTAGAGTCTGAAATGAGAAGCTGTAGGAACTTGGGTCCTAGAGGCGAGGGCAGTCCAGAGGGTTTGCAGGTATTGTAGACCTCTTGCATTTCTTCTCTCTCCCTGGAGGGCAGGCCCTTCTCTGCCTCTGACTCCTTTCTATCCTCACTTCTGTGAATCTTAAAGGAATGTCATGTGCAAAGAGCACAGCACAGGATGATGCACAGGTGAAGACACAAGTACAATGCACATTTGTAGACTGCAGTTTTCAGCACAGCTTGAAGAGTGCCTGGCCATAGGAAATGTGCGATGAATGTCAGTGATTTACTGACTTGCTCACCTTGTCACTCATTTTCTCGTTTGTCCTTCCCACTCCCCACATTTCTGATTATCCTTATCTCACCAGAAGAAATTCAAATTATTAAGGGAAAAAAACGACGTCCATACAAGAGCCTTTCAGTGATGGAACTTTGATCAGAAAAATGGAAAATTTTGGTGACTATGTGGTGGCAGGATGAAGGAGGCTCTGGGAGAAAGTATTCTGTAGAACTCTGTATGCTTATCTGTAAGCAAGGATCGACAGAGAAATCAGCTTACATAAACCGGTTTATCCCAACTGTAGATTCCGCCTGGAGATGTTTCAGAGAGGAATGGTGGAGGGGTTCTGGGGAGAAGCGGCAGATGAGCTGTGAACTCTTGTCTCTGTTTTCCCAAGGTCCCAGACGCAGGGGCACATGTGGCTCCCTGCGGAAGAGGCCAGCAGAGTTCTGCGGCACAGGACAACTCCAGTCTCCACAGTGCTTCCCTCTTTTTCTGCTCAGTTTTAGTCCCTAGAGGAATTTCGAATGCTCAGTGACACACAGGGCTGCTTAGGCAATGGAACTTTCTTGTTCCCTCTAGATTGCAAGACAGTGAAAGACTTCTTACTCTTCCAAGCTTTCTTCCTTTCCATTCTCAACGTGTAGTCAGCACCCCAACATTTAACTCTTTGCTCTTTCCAAGTCTCTTTCTCCCCAATTTCTCTTACATCTCCGAACCTTTGCACATGCCTCAGATCCCATGCAGAATGCTTCCCTCCTGCCCTTCTAAAGCAAAGTTATCCATGACCCAGTGCTTAAACCTGCGAATATTGCCCTATATGAGAAAAAGAAGTGAAGCGCCTTTATACGTGTCATTCAGTTAAGAATCTTGAAGTGGAGAGATTATCCTGGATCATTGGGGTGGATCCTACATACAGCTACATGTCTTTGAGAGAGGCAGGGGGATATTTGACCCCACAGAGGAGACGGCATCGTGAGCAGGCAGTAGTTGGAGGTTGAAGGAACAAGCCAAGAAACACCGGAAAAAGCAAGCAGGTTCTCCCTAAAGGCCTTTGGAGAGGTAGAGCCCTGCTGTCAATAGCCAGGCAGTGGTCATTTCAGACTTCTTGCCTTTAGGACTTTGAGAGAATACATTTCTGTTGCTTTGATCCTTTAAGTTGGTTGTAATTTATTGCAGCAGCCATGGAAATAAGCATCCTCCTTTTATACCAGGTGGGCACCTGTTTAGTCTTGGCCTATCCAGTCCATTGTCATCTCCTTGGATTACAGCCAGTTACATCTATATCCTCCCTGGGTCCTGGTTATGTGGGCTTCCATTGTGCTCTGTGTTCATACTTTTAGGGAACTCATTCCTTTTTAATGTAAACTCTACGATGCCCCCCAGGGGGCGAGGATTAACCCAGGGTCTACACTGGGTTACTCCGCAGGCTTTTTTCCTCCTCCTACTCCTCCTCCTTCTTTTCCTCCTCCTCCTCCTTATCTTGAGACAGGCTCTAAATTGCTAAATTGTCCAAGCTGGGCTTGAACTTGTGATTCTTCTGCTTCATCATTCCAGAGTAATGGAATTACAGGGATACACCACCATGCCCAGCTCATAAATGTCTCTTAACTTACTTATTTCACTCCTGGCATCTTAAGGGTGAGGACTGGCTCTCTATCTCCTTCCTCTGCCATGCTGTAGGGACTGGCACACAGCAGATTCTTTAAATATGCCCAGTGATGTACAACTTTACCATTCACTCCATCAGCCATCCACAAATCCAGGTGGAATACAAGGTGACCAAATCATATTTTGCTTTCAACTTCTGATGGGATAAATAATGACACATTCTCTTTTGAGGATTCTGGGCAAAGTTTCCTCTGTGTCCTTCTGGAAGGTGTCAGTTGCTTTTGCCTCCTCTCAGGGATAGCAGCTATAGTCTCACCTGTCCTCTACTGGGTCTCCAGCCTGCACTGCTCTATGCACCTTCGCAGTCCCCAGTGATGAGAGTGTGTGATCTCACTGCTCTGGATCACACTGCATGGAGAGAATCCTCTCTCCTCTCATGTGAGTGTCTCAGTTTAGCATTTTACTATTCCCTTCATGTTCTTTAAGACATATGTTTTCCTACCTCTTCTTCCTGATACCATCATTGCTGATCCAAGATGTAGAATTAGGTGCCATTTCACATAATTTGCATGAGTAGAAAAGTACTATGAGGAAATCAGTGTTTTGTGAAGATTAACCTCACTGAGTGGTTCAGGCCATCTGAGGAGAGATGGCCCCTGTTGCTGAATTCTAAATTGCTGTAGGAATCCAGATACTGGGCTGTGGGGAGCCTGGCTAGAGTGCTGATGGAGGGAATTAAGTGGAAATGATCAGTTCAAAAGATGGTCTATTGTTACTTCTTTCCAGCCCACATCAGCCTAACATTTCTGTTTAACTATCAGTATAACTGACGATGAATTTGTAAGTGTTTGACTGCGGGGATTGTTAGGATATTGAGCCCTTGCAGTTTTTCCATCTTGGCAGCTCCATGAAATGATTGGACATCTTCGCGACTCTTCTACTCCAAGCCCTATCAAGACCTCTGTCCATGACCACATGAAGCTCCAATCAACTCCGACAGTGGAGAAGAAAGTCTTCACTGATGGTGGCTGCTGTCTTTCATCCCATCCTTGCTAATTAAGTTAGGACCTTCACTTAACTCCATACACAGAGTTGACATCAAACATACATTTTATTAGGCTATTATCAAAAGTTCATGGACAATGAATGAAAACACCGTGGGAATTAATTTACAAGTCCTGAGCGCCTACTGCTCTTCCACATTTCACAGTACTAACTGGGTCTGTCTGACACCAGCCTGACCCACCTCCACCCAAGGCTCTGAGTAAGTTGCTTTGGAACCTAAGTCCAATTACCAGGCAGCTCAGAGAAGGGAGGAATCCTCAGATTGTTTCTTCAATGACTCCAGCTGCTGGCAGTGGGGAAATCACGCAAGGTCTTGTGAGACTTTAACAGGCCCATACCCGTGTACTTCGTCTCCATCGCCTTTAGAAAAACCACAGCATAAAAGTCAGCAATCTCTGGGCTAGTTCCTCCTTACACTTTCTCATTTAATGTAAATTGAACGTTTTCTGGCATGTCTTTTTTTAATGCCAGATCTCCACTGACTGTAAAAGGCAGTAAAATAAAATCAAACTGATCAAAACCAAACCAAACCAAACCACAGAACCCAAACCAAAACTCAACCAATCCAATCAACAAACTAGAAAACTCTTCCACAGGAAGAAATACCTTGAAATTCTGTGTACTGCATCAATCCTATAGAAGCCAAACAGATGTCCTCATGTTCTCTCTTTTTTCCTCTCCCTCTGCTCCCTCCTGTCCCCACTTTCTTCTCCCTGCACAAGACTGCCTCACAGGCGGTTCTACATACATCTGTAAAGATTGTACACAGCTGTCAGACATCTTTTCTAAAATTATATAATCTTAGAGTGACTTCAATTAAAAGTAATTCAATTAATGAATTCTCTATATTTGTATAATTAAAGGACCTATTTTGTTGATTTCTCCATAAAAAATTTTTATGTTTGCAGCATAAGTGCCTGCCTGGCAAATGTGAGGTCAGGAGGTCATGTGTTTGATCCCTGGTACCAAAAAAAAAAAATAATAATAATTGTTTTCTACTGGTGAATTTCTGCTACCTCTCATGAAGTTCAAAAAGAACTTGAACAATTATTAATCCAATTAAAAATTAATTTTAAAAGAGCCCTGAGGCTTTGAAATGAATTTTTTTTCCTGGCTTTTGTTCATTGAGTCTAAAAAACCTGGTTATCAGACTTCGGTGATAACGTGGACCTTTTTCTGTATGTAATTCTTGTACAACATAGGCTGTTTGATGTAATAGTTAAAACAGAAGAAATGCTGTGGCTTTCAGATGTAGGTAAGTGATGTGTTATTCACAGGTATGTAGTACTAAGAATTGCAGGAGAAAGGCTTTGGATGGGAAGGAAAAAATGTGGTTAACTGATAGCTGTGTGTGTGTGTGTGTGTGTGTGTGTGTGTATGTGTGTGTGTACTAATTCCAGTTCTTAGTTGTAGACATGGATACATCTTTGTTCGACTCTTTCCAAATTTAGGAGCAAAGATACATAGTCATACAATGTTTTCCTATCATTAGAAAATTGAGTATCCTTTTCATTTTAGGCTATGGTAGTATTATATCTAGTAATTTTTGTGACTTGGGGTTCCCCTATACATAGGAATTATTCTGTAAGACAGTTTATTTTTGAGATGGGACATTGCTATGTAGTTCAGACTGGTCTTGAGCACTCTATATAGCCCAGGCTGGTCTTGAACCTGCCTCAGACTCCTGAATTCTGGATTAGAGGCATGTGCCATCATGCCTGGCTTGTAAAAACAGTTGTAAATAATAAGCCCTTGGGCTGGGATGAGTCTCTGTGGTAGAACATTTACTTACTATACATTAAATCCTGGGTTCAATCCCCAATATGAAAAGGAAAAGAAATTTCATTTGAAATTATTTTAGAACAGTTTATAAAACTGTTAACATTCCCAGTAATGCAAGGTGAAGACATCTCTATCTTTATTGCTCAGTGTTTTCCTAGAGTTTGATGGTATGAACCAAGGCCTTGTCAGTAACACTCTTTTCCATTTTCCTCATTATGCTTAATTATATTACCGCTTTATTTGTGTGTGTGTGTGTGTGTATATATATATATATATAGTCTAATTCATTAAATACAATTTTATTTTAATTACTAAATATAATTTTATTTTAATTATAATTTTATTTTAATTACTAAATTACTCTTATTTTTTAAAATTTTATTTAAAGAGGGGAAAATAAAGCAAAGCAGAAAAAAAAAGAATAGAAACAATACAGAATTAAAAAAAAGAACAGTAAGAAATCACTAGTTGATGCATTACATATTGTCTTCTTGGATGTAGTTGTTCAAGTTACAAAATTAAAGCATACAAAGTGGACATTCAAACAGTGAGGCTGCAGACAGTTCTGTTCTCTGATCCAACAAAAACTTAGCAACATAATTATCATTCCTATACACTTAAACATACATGCAGTTATATCCTTTAGAGCACTTTCTTTTCCTCCTTTTGCTTTTTAAGTCCATTATCTGTTTAGTTATATTATGTTTCAGGTTGTTCAGTACCTTACTGATCTGTTTTGTTGTTGTTATTTACTTTTTTATTTTTTCTTATTTATTATTATTTTTAATTTTATTTATTTATTTTATTTTGAAGGTAGTAAAATACAGCAGAACAAGACAGGGCAAAGCCAACTGAGCCAGTGCAGTGAAATTGGTACAGAACCTCACAGCAGATTACTGGGATAACGGCAATAGGTATAATAGTACATCTGGTTTTCTTCACAATAGTTGTTCCTTCAATTAGGTAGAGCAATATCGAAGGAAATACTGAAATTATAAAAACAGAATATTAACTAGAGCAATACCATTGATCAGAACAGAGCAAAACAGAGATAAAAATATTTGCCTTCAAAGAGATGGCAGAAGAAAACCCCCCTTATTTGCTATATTGCCTATAGTCAAACCAGCAAGACATGCTCAGATCTCTGGGTCTCACTTGCTGGTGGCGGGGATATGGATGCTTGATTCTTAGTCCATGCCCGGTAGGCTCACAGCTGCCCACCAGAGGGGTAAACTGGCTGCCCGTTTTCCTGACACCCCAAGGTTCAACATGGCGCATCGCTGATCTCAGGAAACCCTGATACGGTTCTCGCCCTGGGGTGCCCGCGGCTTGCCAGGCCACAGCCACTTACCAGAGCAGCATGCTGGCGGCTCAAATATCTTATTTTTGAAAGTACTCTAGAGAGATATTTTGTTTTCTTAAATAAATAAGCAAATATCCATGCTCATTAAGATGATTTGCCTTTTTATTAGTGTTTAAAAATTTTAGTAATAGAAATATAAGTTCTTGATGCTTAGTATATAATACAAGGTCTGATTTTCTGTTTATTAATAAACTTTTTCTTTCTTCGAGGCTTTTCTTTCATTTGGAAGTGTTTAGCACATTAACCTTACCCTTTAATCTTTGGAAAATGATTTCCTTGATGTCTTTTCTTAATCTTTAAGTAAGCTTCTCTTTCAATTTCAATGCACAGGAAGTAAGACTGGTTAGCTTTTTAATGACATATTTATTGACAACTATTTTCTTGTTGGATTAAAAAATTATATTGGCATATGCTTGATAAACTTCTTAAAAATCACTTCAGTGTTCTTATCCTTCTGTCATCAATTTAGGATAATGAAAGTTAATCAATCTGTTGCAGGTACACTGAAATGTAACTTTCCCCACTGGGTCTCAATATCCTTCATGCATCTGGTACCTGAAATGCAACATAATTTCTCATTCTTTCAAAAAAAAAAGTTGGGAAATGACTGTTATTTATAGTCTCTTAAAAGATCCCTGATTTTTCAACCTCTTCATTCAAACTCATTTGAATTTGTGAGACCATTATCCATTTTCTAACCTTTTTATAGAGATTAATAATACAAGTACTGGGGAAAAATGTTTGCAAGGCACACATCCAACAAAGAACTTGTATCTAGAAAATATAAAGCATCCTCAAAACTCAAGAGTAAAGAAACAAGCAATCTAATTTTGAAAATGGTTAAAAGATATGAGGAGACATTTCACCAAAGAGGAGACAGAAAAGACAAATAAACACATATGTGAAAAGTTACTTACCATCATTAACCATTTAGGGAGATACAAAGGAAAACCAATATGGTAGCCAGTGTTGATTTAATATCATCTTGCTCTGAAGTCCTACCATGCTTTTGTTTTTCTATTACCATTGGTTCTATCATGTTGTGTCTTACTGGATTTTAATATGTATGATAGTATAAACACATTTTTTTATGGAAAATGAGATAATATAGTAGCCATTGTTCATCTCTGGTTATTTGGTTCAGAGAGCCTTGCAATACTTTCATTCTCTTGAGTGTTTTTTTTTTTTTTCTATTTTGTTATGTTTGACATTATTGTGTGTAAAGCTAAGCTGAACTATTTCAAAGAAAGAGACAATATGAAAGCTACTGTTAATATCCAATTGTCTTGTTGTGAAGTTCTGTGTGGCTTACGTTGCTCTGTTCTGATCTGCTTAGATCTGTCCTCTTTTGTTTTATTCTCTTTAAAATAAAAAAAAATAAAATCAACCAACCAACCAACCAACCAAACAAACAAACAAAAGAACAAAGGAAAACCACAGTGTGGTATTACCACACACCTATTAGATCAGCTAAAATTAAAAGTAGGGACAATACTAAATGTTAGCAAAGATGAGGAAGAAACAGATCAGTTATATGTTATTGAGTAGGAATGTAAGTCAGTTTAGCCATTTTGGAAGATCGTCCAGCAATTTCTTTATAAACTAAAGACACATTTAGCTTATGCCCTAAGAATTGCACTCTTGGCATTTACCCCAGAGAAATAAAAATCTATATTCACATCAAAACCTATTTTTAGTAACCTACAGAAATGTTCATAGTAGTGCTAATTGTAATAGCCCAATATTGGAAAAAATCCAAATGTCCCTTGGTGAGTGGTTAGACAAATTCTTTTATATCTATATGATGAAATATTATTGAACAATGAAAATAAACCAACTATTGATATCTATAAAAACTTGGGTAGACCTGAGGGGTATTATGATTTTTGAAAAAAGCAATCTTAAAAGGATTTATATCACATGATTACATGTAAGCAATGGTTTTGAAATGCTAGAACTGTTTAAATGGAGAAGAGTGGTTACTAGAAGTTAGGGGCAGTGTGGACCAAAATAGATGAGCGATGTGAGGAGTTCTGTGGTGATGGATCAGTTATGAATCTTTTTTTCTTGTGTCTTTTTAGAGACAGGGTCTGTTGTGGTCAGGGGTTGTGAGAGAACAATTAGAATTAGGACGTGGAATTTATACTACTATTTTAAGATGGTCTCCCAGAGCTAACCCAAGAAAGTGCAGGAAATCTGTCCACAACACTAAAGACATAAAATATTCAGCAAGGGCCTGGATCCCACAGCAATGTCCCACATGAGTCCAGATGAAGAAACAGAGCCCATGACAATGCCTCCCTCGAGTCCAGCCGGAGGTCTAGAGCCCATGAGAGGAACTCATGCCAGTCTCTTTTACAGATCCATGCTGGGAAGGCCTAAAGGTCAGTGAGGGAAGCTAGAAAGTATGCCAGCAGGGTGAAGGAACTGTGCTGGTAGGTTGTGGGTTACACACTGGAGCCAAGAAGTCATGTTCATAATAAAGAGCCAGAGCTGTCCTGAAAAGCACCACAGCCATCCTCAGTGACATGGAGGTCCTGAGCTCCTCCAACGATAAGAATGGTTGAGTACATATCAGAAAACCAGCATGATGAGTTTGTCCTGGAGATTAAATGGCACACGTCTTCCCCTCTGGATCCAGGAAGCAATGCTCACTGTAAGGACCAGAGCTCCCCCAAAGTGAACTACAGCCACTCTCACCAACAAAGTCCCCAGCTCCTCTGGTGACAATGATCAAACTCACACTGGGAAAGCTAGTAATGACAAGCTCCTCCAAGGGAACCAGTGGCTCAAACAGCAACGTGTAGGAGAACCCACAATGCCTCAATGCCTCTCTTCTCCTTCTCTACATCTCTATTTGTGCTGGCAACTTTCCTCAGGTGGAACATCTGTGCTCAGCACCATAGTGATCTAATTCTGCTGGCGTTAAGTTGACCACCATTTTTAAATCTATAACAGGGTCTCACTATGCAGCTGGGGTTGGCCTCGAGCTCATTTAGTAACTCAGGCTGGTTTCAAACTTGCAACGATCTTCCTGACTCAGCTTCCTACAGGGTGGGATATAGGCATGTGCCATCACACTTGGCTCTGAACCTTGATAGTGGTTGTGATTACCTAACATTTACATGAGATTGGATTACATAGAACTACTCACCTACTTACCCCATACATGTTACACACGCACACACCTGCATGCACACACACACGCACACACACACAGAAAGGTATTAAAAACTGAGTAAGGTCTGTAGTCTAGTTGGCTCTTTGTTCTGATGTAAATTTCTTAGTTTTGATAATGTATCACAGTTATATAGGATTGTCATCACTGGGTAAAGGATTAAAGGAATTCTACTTGGAGATGGAAGAGGTCAGGGAGGAGAGTTACTTGTAGTTGGCTATGATCAAAACATGTTCTAAGTATATGCAAACAACACAATGAAATCCAATATTTTGTAAAATTAATATACACTAATAAAAATACATTGGAAAAGTCACATTACTATAAGAGTATGTTGCATAAAATTCCTTAGAACATTAGTTGATGATGGAAATACACAAATAGAGCCATTTTTACTACATATGCCTTAAATCATGACATAGGATTACTTATGAATTTACTATGACTTATTATGATAAAATAAAACTGACAATCAAAATATATTGAGCTCTGACAGTATAGGCTTTATTACATGAAGCAGTGTGATATTTACTGTTTCTACCCTTTGGGCAGAAGAAAAAGGAGTGACAGCAGGTTTAATGTAGATGGAGGGTGTTACTTGAGAAATCCATGGGTAAGAATTTAGTGGAAAATAGGGAGTCTGCCACAAGCAAACGCATGAGATCTCAACATCGTAAAGGGGGCTCCTGTGGGATGTTTCTAAGGGCAGGGCTGAGGACTAGCTTTCATGACTGCTATCAACATGTCATTGCCAGGAAACTGTCACCTGGAAACTTAACTTCAAGGGAGACTGGAATGTGAACACTTTGTGAGGCCTAATGGTCTTTTCCATGAAAAAAGATGCTCTTTGATACCTATATGGTAGGACAGGGAGGTAATTACCAAAATTGACTTGAATATGCTGAAGTAAGTTGTATTAAATTAAGAAATTTAAATGTATTGCTGAGAATATGATCAATTATCATCACCAACTTTCTTTCTACTGATATGAATGTTTTCCTTATAAATTGAAAATTCCATGAAGAGGACAACATGTGTCAAGAGGATTAAAAAATAAGTAAAAACAACAAAATCCAACTTTAGAGGATTACCTCTTGTAGCCAGTAGTCTCCTGATACCTCTTGCTCACTATGATTGATTCTGAATAGGAATTTAGAATCACAAAGGACTTAAAGTTCCTCTATTCCCATCTCCTCGATTGATTGATATTTAGCCACTTGCTAGATAATAGTGAGGGAACCAGAGCACCAGTCAATTCCTTCTAAATCTAGAAGTCTTTCCATTTTTCAGAGTTCTGCAAACACAATAATACAGGTGGTTGAACATATGAAGCCCACTAATTCTACGTTCGTTCCTGGAAGTCAGGTGATGCTGGTAGCTAAATCTGGTTACAGAGTTGGAACTGGAGTAGACCTATGAGTTTTTCTCCAGGGCCTCAACCTCCTTGGAATCTTCTCTGACCTCCACGGTCCTGGTGATGAGGGGAGTCGCTAGGGAACTAAAAATTACAGGACATTGTGTGGTCACAAAGGCAACTGAGAAAAACCAATGCCTTGTTGCTTTTTCTGTTGGTGCTCCTGGATTCTTGTCCTCCTAAAAGTAGTGGAGAGTAAGCGAAGGTCATTACTAATGCACGCAGGATGTACAGTCACTTGTCAGATCAAGAACAAGCAGTCCTAGTAGAAATTATCCTCAGACTGGCTTCTCTCTCCATTTGCCCATTCTCGTAAAGGCAGTGGTGAGTCATTTAACTGGCTTTTCTGAAACACATGCACACATACACATGTGCCCATACAAGCACACACATTTATTATACATTTTACTGATAGCAAATTGATTCTTCCAGACTGCTTTCATTTATCCTTGCTTGTACTTAGAAACTGTTGTACTTAGCATCCATTCATGGTTACAACAGGTGAACAAGCTTAATTCCAATGTGAATGCTGGTTACTGTTTTTATTTCCTTTAACAAGACAAAGAGAAACAGTGGAGGTGTGTGTTGGAGCTGTACTCATTGTCAGAGTTACGGTGACTTCGTTGCTGAAACAAATGAAGGTTTTGAGTACTGAAAGAATAGTTTCTCAGCTATGTGTTTCTACAATGTGACAGATGAGAAACATATACTTTTACATTTTTTTCTATAACATCAGTATTTTTATTTATCACTGAAGTCTAGACGAGCCATAAAACATTGCCAGCCCTGACTTTCAGCATTTTCCATTTCTGTAGTTTAAATACTCTTATGCCTGATTTCAAACTGCTGGAATAATATCACTGAGCTCATAACTGGGAAGAAATGCACAGTAGTGCACCATTATTAATAGTCACAAAATACAGATAGAATAGATGCAAATATCTTTAAGAAAATCAACAGGGCAAAATACAGTAGACTAATCAGGGCTGAGTGTTTATTATTTTGTTCTTAAATTATTTGATTGAAAATTTGTATAGTTTAATTTTGGAGGAAGGGAAAAATCATTATGTAGCTTTGGCTGGCCTCAAACTCGCAGTCCTCCTGCCTCAGCCTTCCATGTGCTGAGATTACAGGCATGCGCCACTGTGGCTGGCTTTTATTAAATTTTAATAATCACTGTGTTTCACAACTGGCTCATAGGATCCCAGGAAGTCTAGAATTGGCTTTTGCAAGCCAGTAGGAGCCCATCCTAGCACACCATTAATACATGATAACATGATTTTCCCCTTTGTTCATGCCAACCAACTGGGAGCCATCCCTACCTCCTCTCTTTTATGTGTGTCCCAAACCCAGTCTATCAGCAAATCCTGCTGGCTCAGTGTTGTGTCTTCCTATTTTACACATTAATTTACCACCAGTGTCTGTACCGTGTGTTCTGTTGCCTTTCCCGTTACTGAAAAATCCTAGACAAACAATTCACACTGTGCTCTGAAGTCAATTTTTTTTCTTCACTGTGGAATGGATTGCTTCTTCTTAACTCAAGGACAATTCTTTCCATTTTCTACTTCATCAATTTTTAATTTTCTACTGAAGTATTCCATCCAAAGTACAAACATGCCATTATTTCTACCATTTTAAGCATTCATTCTCTTGGTCTCACTCTCTTGCCAGCTTCTGCTCCATTTTCTCTCTCCATTTTGGAGAAATCTTCTATGAATAGTTGTCTACATTTACTGTTCCCCTTTCTACCACTGTTTTGTGAATACACTTCCTGCCTCCCTGCTGGCTGCACCTCAGGCTCCTTTGATGTTTTTTCTCCAGGAGGTGGCCAGGCACTTTCATGCTGCAGTGCCCCAGGGATCAAGCCTTGGCGCTTTCTTCTGTCAACCTAGGTCTCTTGATCATTTCATATGGCCTGGTCTCAGCACTTTAAATGCCATCAGGATTTCACAAACTCTATGTTTGTATCTCTAGCAGAGACCTCTTCTCTAATCTCCGGACGAAACTCTACCATACGCACACTTGGGTATCTAACAGATGTTCCAAACTCAAGTGAAAAATCAAACTCTGATCTTTCTCACAAAACGATTCCTTTTCTTCTTTTCAGCTTCTTGTCTATTTTGTTGGTTGTTCCTCAGGTCTTACCTCACATCCACCCTCTAGAAAATTCTGTTTGTTCTACATGCAACAGATGTCTAACATCTAACCAGCTTTTATCACCTCTTCCCCATCAAGCTAACCCTTCCTTTTCTCCTTTCTTTTGCTTTTCCCTTCTCCTTTTTTCCTCCCTTCTTCTATCTCTCCCTTGCTCTCTCGTTCTCTCTCCTTTGCTCCCTGCTTTTTTTTCCCTTTTGTGCTGAGAATTAGACCCAGGTCCTCACATGTTACTGAGCTACAGCCCCAGGATTATCATTTTGATCTGAACAACCATCATTTCTGGATTGTTTCTGGTCATTTGATCCTTGCCCTCCTTGACTGATTATCTCTACATAGCAGTTCTTCTAAACATAGTCAGTGTGGCTCCTCTGATGAAGTCCTAGCAATAATTCCCCATTTCACTCAGTAAATGTCAAAGGACTTCAATGACTACAGTGTCCTAAGTGTCTGCCCCTTCCCCATTCTTCACTGTCCGTGGTCCCCTTGCTTGGGCTACTCACAGGGTCCGGTGGCCTTCCTCAGCAGTAGGTAGCAATCCAGGGGCGCCCGGCCTCCTGAGTGCCCTATCAGCTCCCTTGCTGTTTCTAGCAGTCTTTCGACAGCTCGCCTTCTGAATGAGCCTAGCCTGACTAGTTATAATGACATGGACTGTATTAAGATATTTTTTAAAAACAAAAGCTAGACTAAGGAAGTTGACCGTTTCACCACGAGGAAACAATTGTGTGAGCAGACAGAAGCGTGTAACCTGATACAGGCATCGTGCAAGATGGACATGTACTGAAGCATCACGTGGCATCCGTTTGGAGGTGTGGTTTTTATATTTGCATGTAAGAGGTAAAACATAAATTTAATTTCAATGATAAGAAATTGATCTAAGGAAGGAAAAAACATTTGATTTAAGGAGTTTCAATGATAAGAAATTGATCTAAGGAAGGAAAAAACATTTGATTTAAGGAGAACAGCCAACCATAATTTGTTAATTTAGAATAGAGTGGAGGAAATGATTTTAACAGTAGAGTTAAAGCCAAAAAGAATGTGACTTGTGGCATAAAATATAACAGATTTATTTGAAACATTTGTGTTTTCTAATAAGTAAATTATAGGATGGCAAAGGGAGAAAAAAAATCAAAATATAAGAGATAGAAAGGAAATAACAATAGATTAAAATTTTCCTACCCTAAGGAAAGATTGACTGCAGATTAAGGGTCTCACAAAGTTGAAGGTAAAATTGGTTCTCTACATTCTACAGTATTCCTCAGTTCAACAGGCATATGATATTTTAAAACAGGAAGAATAAATTTGAGTGTTCTATGACACAGCAGACTGAATAAAAATAATAATGCATTTTGTCCTATAAGAGAAGAGAGGACTTTAAGATGGATTCACCACAAGGAAATGGTAAAAATTAATATTGAGTCAAAACATCATATTTTGTACTTTATAAATGTGTACAAATATATGTATCAGTGAAAAAAATTGAAAAAGAACAGAAAGAAGGTTTTCTAATTTTCAGGGAAAAGAAAAAGTTGTTTCTAAAATAAAAAATCAGGCTGACACCTAACATCAGCAAACTGGAATCTAAAAAACATGAAGGCAAAGTGTTGATATTTAAGGACTGGGACCCACGTGAGGATACTATTTATATACTTGGAAAGGTTTTCTAAAAGTGTATGATCGCCGTGCGTGGTGGCTGACACCTATAATCCCAGCACTCGTGAGACTGAGGCAGGAGGATCGTTGCGAGTTTGAGACCAACCTGGGCTACAAAGTGAGCTCAAGGCCAGCCTGAACTACATAGCAAGACCCTGTCTCAAAAAAAAAAAAAAGTATGATCTGTTTGCCTCGTATGAAGAACGAGAGAGAGAATACTGCCCAGACAACTAAATCAGAAGGGAAATCTTAGTACAGGGTAGAATGAAGAGGCAATGGTAATCAATGAAGCTTAAATCATAGGGAATGGAGTTTAGTATGACAGGATTAGGGGTAGTGTGGGATAGAGTAAGGTGACATAAAGATTAACAAAAATTGTTGAAATAAAAAACACATGCTGCAGTGGGACCGGTTGCAGTCTAAAAATAGAATATTAAATTATCCAAGCAAAGTCTAGCAGTTTGGTTGTAAGATATGGAAAGAAGAATGAAACAAACAAACAAACTATATATATATATGATATATATATAAATATATGGTTGGAGAACCACAGAGGTCAAAATAGTCTAAAGGTGTAATCTAATTTACTTAGGGTGAGAAACAACTGAGATATAAAGCACCTAAATGGAGAAAATGATTCATATTTCAGGAAGGAATGTTGCCAGGAGTAGAATAAAAGAGAACAGTAGAATGTCCAAATAAAAAGAAAGATAAATGAATAAAAACATCATTAAATCCATGCAAAGCCAGAAGAAAAAGAAGAAAAACAAATAAAAAAGGAAAATATTTAGTACCACAGTAACTACTACACATTATGAAAAAAACAAACTAGAAAATTAAATGTAAAAAGACCAAGTTCTTTCTGATGTTAAAGATGGTGCTACAGTTTAAAAAATATAAAACTCAATAATACATTGTTTATAATAACCACTTAAAGCAAAGCAATTGAAAAATGCTCTCAAATGTAAGTTGGACAAGGGGAAATACAAGTAGAAAGCAATAGTTGGAATATTAACAGTAGCCCATAATTAATACGACTAATGTTAAAAAACCAAACAAAATAAAAACATCAACAGGATAAATAGGGATACTATACAATTATGGGAGGTAAAATTTATGAGTAAATTATAAACTTGCATGCACCAAACATGGAACATTTAAATAAATGAAACAATGCCTCAGAAATACAAGGAAAAACTAATAAATATACAGTCATAAGGGGAAATTTCCATACCTATTATCCAAATGGTCTGAATTAAACCATCTCTAAATAAGCAAGAATGTATAAAATTGATGTGATGTGACCTTTAAGGTTGCTTTTATCTTTTGCCTGTATTAAACAACCCTAGTTGCCCTAACAAAGTATTAGAGACTAAATTGCTTAAATAACAGAAAGTTATTTTCTCTCAGTTTTGGAGCCTGGAAATCCAAGACCAAGATGTCAGCAGGCTTTTTTTCTCTGGCTGTCTCTGTTTTGCAGATATTTTTGCTTTTAGATTAGAGCTATGAGATTTTTTGCTATTTCATTACAGCACCACTTTTATGATCTTATTTGACCTTCATTATCACCTTAAAGATCTTATATTCGAATGCATCCTGTTGGAGGTTAGGCTCCAACCCATGAATTTTGGGGGTGTGGGGAGGAGTAATTCAGTTAACAATGTTTACACCTTAAGTCTGCATGAGGGATATGCACAACTTTATTTTTATGGGACATTTATAAAAATTGATTGTTTACTTACTTGGTGACAAAGAAAACTTTAAAAAATTTAATGTAAAAAGCAAAGAACCTAAATTTTAATCATAATTTTATTTCAAAGTTGTAAGATGACTAAAAATATTAACTACTTAAAAATTAAGAAATATACCCAGCTGGGTCTTTTGATTCATACCTGTAATCCCTGGTCTGTGATAAATGAAAATTTTTTCATTATTAGAGGCTGAAGATTTAGCTTAGCAATATAAGTACCTGCTGATAAGTGCAAGGTCATGAGTTTGATTCCTGGTACCAAAAAACAACAAAAAATTTTTTCACTATTATTATGATTCTTACACTGGTCTGTGACCCATGATGTCTTTTCACTGGTGCATGTTAGTAATATATATAGTGAGGTTCATTTTGTAAATTAGTACATGCATTTAGCTTATCTTGATCTTTTTTTAATTCAGGACCTCTACCTCCTTTTCTTCCTTCTCCCTCTAATGAACCAGTAATTTTTTATGTTATTATTGCAACTATTCCATGTTGCCAAGGACCTGGCTCATATAAGATGGTAAACTTAGTTGGTAAATGATATGTGTATTCTGTCTTTTCAACTAACTGGCTATTCCCTTGCTCTTCTCCCTGTCCTTGGGGTTCCATTTCTTGAGACACAATCTTGATATTAGACCACTTAAAAACTCTACAATGGCCTCCAAGTGTTCAAATGAAAGAACAGTCCCACATCTTTTACTTTAAGTCAAAGCTGGAGATGATGAAGCTTAGTGAAGAAGACACATCAAAAACTGAGACAGTCTTAAAACTAGGCCTCTTGAATCAAAGAGTGAGCAAAGTTGTAAAGACAAGTAAAAGTTCTTGAAGGAAACTAGTGAGTGCACAAATGATAAGAAAGTGAAACAGCCTTATTGCTTGTATGGAGAGAGTTTCAGTGCTTTGGATAGAAGATTAAACCAGCCACACTTCCTTAAACGGAAGTCTAATTCAGAGCAAAGTCTGAATCCTTTTCAGTTCCATGAAGGCTTAGAGGGCAGGAAAGTAGCAAAACAAAAGTCTGGAGCTATAGGAGGGTGGCTCATGAGGTTTAAGGAAAGAGATAACCAGGGCTGTTGTAGGAGCTGCAACAAGTTATCCAGAAGATGTAGCTGTGATCATTGTGGCTACACTAGACAACAGATTTTTCAAAGTAGTCAAAACAGCCTTGCATTGGAAGAAGATGCCATTTTGGACTTTGATAGCTGAAGAAAAGTTAGCGCCTGTTTTCAAAGTTTCAAGTGACAGCTGACTCTTGTAAGTGGCTAATGCAGATTATGACTTTAAATTGAAGCCAATGTGCACTTACCATTCTGAAAATTCTTCGGCCTTTAAGAGTTATATAAAATGGACTTTTTCCTGTGTGGTATAAATGGAACCATAAAGCCCAGATAGCAGCAATGTTTACAGCATCACTTACTAAATATTTTAAGCTTACTCTTGAGACTTGCTCTTAAAAAAGGATTCCTTTCAAAGTATTACTGTTCATTGACAATGCACCCAGCTTTGGTGGAGAGGTGTGAGGAGACTTGTGTTGTTTTCATACCTGCTAACATAATATCCACTTTGTAGCCCATGAATCAGGGAATAATTTTGACTTGCAAGTGTTAGAAATACACATTGTAAAGTAAGAGCTGCCGTAGTGATTTCTCTGATGGATCTTGGAGAAGCAAATTGAAAACCTTCAGGAAAGGATTCACATTCTAGATGCCATCAAGTATAATCGTGAATCATTGGAAGAGGTCAAACGTCAACGGTAACAGGAGCTTGGAAGGATTAGATGCCAATCCTCATGGATGACTTGGAGGTTAATAACAGGGTATTGGAGAAGTAAATTTCAGATGTGGCGGGAACAAGGCAGCTAAAGGTAGAAATGGAGTCTGAAGATGAAGCCATCTCATGATAAAATTCCATCAGATGAGGAGTTGCTTTCTATGGGAAAAACAAATGCTTCTTAAAGACTAAAAAAAGTGTTCTATCGAGACAAAATCTACTTTTGGTGAGAATGCTATGGACATTGTCAAAATGGAAGCAAAGGATTTAGAATATCACATAAATTTAATTGATAGACCAGCAGCAGGGTTGTGTGTATTGACACTAATGTTGAAATCAGTTTTGCTTTGGGTAGAATATTACTGAACCATGCTGAGCACTGCAGAGACCTCTTTCATTAGAGGATACATCAATCAAGATGCCAAACGTCATTGCTGCCCTGTTTTAGGAAATTGCCACGGTGAGTCTAGTTTTCAGAGCCATTACCTGGCTTTCTGGAGCTCTCAACATCACTGCAAGACCTTTATTCAGGAAAAGGTTGACTTGCCAGAGGCATAGGTGCTCTTTAGATTGTTTTTGTGATTTATATCTGGATGTTCTTGTGCTTATAGGTGGCGCTTTTGGGAGGTGACTGTTCATGGATGTGTGATGCTGGATTAGCCCACTGATGATGGGTTTATAGCTGGGTGTGATGTCGGAACTGAAGCCTGATGGGAAGAGGTGGGTCACTGTGGGTGTGGCCTGAAAGGTACATACATATATATTCTTTCTCTTCCCTTAACATCTCCCTCTGCTTTCTGCTTGCGGGCCAGGAACTTGTTCTCTGCTAGGTCCCTCTGGCATACTGTCCTGCCTTGGAGCCAGATAACTATGGGCTGAAGCCTTTACAAAACTGCAAGCCAAAATAAACCTCTATTCCTTTAACTTGGGGGTATCAGGTAGTTTTTGTTCCAGCAACAAGAAGGTAACTAAGAAATACATCTAACAATGAAATATTTTAAAATTAAAATAGATGTAGACATAATGCTGTTACATAGATAATAGACTAGTGTAGTGTAAATAAACTTTAATTGCCCTGAGGAAACAAAAATTTCATGTGACTTACTTTATGGCAATATTTACTTTACTGTGATACTCACTTTGTTGCAGTGGTCTGGAATCAAACCCACAATATCTCCAACATATATCTCTATGTAAAAGTCCTGAATTTTATAGATTCTATGCAAGGAACAGCAAAAATGACATATTTATTCAGGAAGTCATAAAAGGACAAGTGAGGAACACATAGAAAACACATTTTTCTATATTTGGATGTGTTTTTCAACAACATGTGGAAGTACAGTTAGAATTCTAATGAAGTTTAGGCATGTAAAGGAACAGACTTTAGCAATTTGGAAGGTTTCCTTTCACAGGGTGTTTAATGTGTTGTGCACTTACTGAAATAAATAACACTTGTCCTCAAACCTAGGGTTGTATCACACTTTTGAGTTAGGATCAGTGGGAGGTTAACGAAGTGATTTCCAGCTTGTGGGCACAGACTATGAATCCCAGACCTGGCCTTAGGAATCCTAAGTGTGAATGTTAAAAGTGTCTCTTCACAGAGAAAAGATTTGTCAGTATATGCATAAAATTCTACCAGTACATTCTTAATTAGACAGAGAAATGAAGAACAACTGAATATGGCTCTCAGAATCCTTTTGGTGCCTGACTGTAGCTTAGCTTGTGCCAGCTTTTGTGGCTTCAGTGTTGTTTAGGCATTTTATAATGTTTAGGTACATATTTTCCTTGAACAGATTTAAGAGAATCTTTCTTCTATAAATTAAAACAATTCAATTTGAAGAAAACATCTATCTTCAGGCAAACATTATAATGAAAATAATATAAAATGGAATCTGTTAGGGGCTTATGGAGATGTAGACAAGCACTAGTGTATTCCGGTGAGTGATGGTAAGGACATAAAAGCATGTGAATACTACTTGTTAGTGTCAATCCCAGAGGGTCTCATACAGGTCTTCAGTGAGTGACCACATGACCTAGTTTCTCTGGATAGGCCCCATAGTTTTATCACTGTCTTTTCCTGAAATGTCCTGGATCAGACACTGTTCATCTGGCTAGTAAGTGTGTGTGTGTGTGTGTAGGAATCTTCTTGCAATAGTAAGAGAGTCTTTCATCGGAAGAGGGAATAGGGAAAGCATGGTGGATACACATTCAGTGTAAGTCCTATCAGTAATTGAAATCAAAGGATTAGATGTTCTTAAGTAGGTTAACTTTAAAAATCTGTTAATTAGTCAATTAGGAAATAACTACTTGATATGATAAAATACATGTCCAGAAAAGAGAGAAGAACAGTATGTTCTCTGAACGGGTACATGCAAAGAGGTAGACATCAAACATATTGTAATAGATGGCTTGTGGGGAGAGAGGAATGTGAGTGGGTTAGAGAATTAAAAGCTGATGGGATGAAACACAGACCAGTGGAATAATGGGTTACCAACTGCACAGAATGATTAAGAGTGCATTCTCTATCCATATCCAACTGGACCTGTAGATTGTAATTATTCAGGATACACGTGTAAGGAATGTGTCTTTAAAATATTTTTTACAAGCCAGAACTAAAACATTACATAGATAACTACCTCAAGTATGAAAAACTGCACATGCAGTGAATATTAATGAATCTTTGCCAAAACAGAAGCTTCTGTTTATAGACTCTCTAATTTGAGAATATATAAAACTATGGGTACTGAAGGAATTAAAATGACCTCTGGATAGGAAAAAGAAAACCTTACCTATCTTTTTTGTCTATACTCTTGCCCAGTCTCTGAACAATGGGAATTTTCCAAGATGGGTACTATTAAAAATAAATACTTTCATCTGAAGTATTCAGAAATCTCACACCTAAACTGTTTTGGATCTCTCCTCTGGAGTTTCGATGTACTTGGGAGAATTTACAAAGAGTAACCGTACTGATATTTCTGATGGACTCGCTGGGATTCCCTGACAGGAAGCTTTCTGCACAGTTCTCCACAGATCTGGGGATGGTCTGGGCTTGACATTAGTAACCCACTTGGTGATGGGTCTGGTGAGGTCTCCTTCCTTTTTCCCTGTTTCTCTCTTTTCTGAAGGTGCCTTTGTCAAAGGAGAAAGAGTGACCTTCACACAGAAAATACATGTCCTTGAACTTCCTGCTGGAAAAATCAGAGTGAATTCTCAACTGCAGTTGGGGTGAACATGTACAATTACTAGAAAAATGGTTCCCTTTCTGTAGCTGATAGTTGTGCTGCAAGAGGAAGTTTGAGATACTACAGCACTTGCAGGGAACTTTTCAGGAAGGCAGTTTCACTAAAACTAGATCATGGAAAATGATCTAACTATTTAGGAACTTTTAAAAGAATACTCTAATTTTGTTAGCCTATTGGCTCTATAAAACCATCATGATGGTAATAATTATAAATAATGCCAGGCATTGTTTGAGCTTTTTTTTTTTTAGCCTTACTCCATGAGATAGATATTGTATGACCTCTGGTCAGTATTCCAGGAAGCAGAGACACGGTGACACTACACAACTCTTCCAAGGGTGCTCAGGTAGTGCATGAGAGATGGGAACTGAGGCTCTGTGGTGGCAGAGGTGACACTTTGGGCTACTAAACTCCATCCAGCACCTTGCTGAAGACATCTAAGACTCATCATAGAGTGCACTGTTTATTTGATGTGTGAAATTTTCAAGAAAGGGGGGAAAGACAATGCATGGTAGAGTCAGAGTGACTTACAAGTTTATTAAGGTTTCATTGCTTTCCATTTGTATGATTCTGAGGCAAGTGATTTCACCTCCTGAACGTCAGAATTTTCTTTGATGAAAATGGAAATGATGGTATTCCTTCTGTTCTTATAAGTGAAAGAGTTTTATTATCTAAATTAATACAAGCCTTGGTAATAATTGTTAATGAATCAACTGAACATTATTACAATCACACCACGTGATGGTCCTTAAAGAATTAAATGTGAAAATACAATATGAAATCATCGCATGTATTGGTACATAGATAGTATTTATTAACTACTGGCCCATATATGTCACTTTTATAGATTGCTATATTTCAAATTTTATTTGATTTCTAAGCAACCTTTTTGACATTCTGAAATTAACATTTTAAGCTAATGTTAATATTACCCATGTATTCTTGATATTAAGTAAAATTATGGACTAGATTATGTACATACAGATAGAACTCATTTTGGGATAAGAAAGCCATCTGGCTTTACAGTTTTCACTGAAGAATGAGAAAAATGTTAATGTATTGGAGGTTTTATTTAAATTTGAATATTTGTACAATTAACAGCAAATATTTATATAATCAGCAGCGATACTTATACAATTAGCAGCATTAACTATGTACCAGGTAGTATCTGAAATTCTTCCTACTGTATTGTGTCATATTATTCTTGTGATACTCCTTATATGATGTTTAAATATCATGAAGTTCATTTTGTAAACTAGAAGTGTAAATGAAACACACAGAGGTCTGCAACTAGCCCAACGTCACCTAGCTGTTGAGTCAGGATTTGGAATCAGCTATCATTTATCTCCAACTCTAACCTGAGTGCTCTTAATTATTATGGGAACTCCCCTAGATAGAATCTAAATATAAGATTCTTAAGGGTATAAATTGGCCAGGAAAAAAACCTCCCCAAAACAATATACTATATTAAAGAATCATTTTTAAGAGAAATAATTAACTGAGCATGATCATGTGGTATCAACTTGAATTTAACATGAGCCCATTTAGAACTTAGTGTTTTATTTGCAAGTGGACTGTGTCCTGAGAAACACATCGAGGATGAAAACTGTATTGGAAATCTATTCTAAAGAGACCGGCTAAACTGTGAGCTAATCCAAATAGCTCCACCCCCACAAGGGCATGGAGAATTTGAAACAACACAATGAGTACTTTATTTTTCATTTAAACTATTATTTTTGATGTTTAAAGGAGTGGTTATAAAGTTAAAGTTATATCTAAATTAGTGGTAAGTCATTTGCCCTCAGATCACCCATGAATTTTGATTTCTGATTGTGACTATAGTGAAATCAGTTACAATAATAACACCTCGGCTCATGAACACTTCTGTTTGCAAACAATTTGTTTCACAAACAAAAGCATTCAGCAAAAGTTTGCTTCCCTTTGCAAACTCCACACCAGAGCCATCTTTCCCACGCAAACACACACGCAAACATCTTTCCCCAAATCATAAAACAAATTAAGTTCGTAAAGTGAGGTTCCACCATACATTCCTCATGTTCTAAAATATACTACAAATAATTTCTTAAATATGGTTTAATATTTAATGCTTTTCTTTATAAGAATATTAATGCTTATTTCTGAGTTATCTCTCTGAAGTCATGTGATTCACATTCCAGTATGCACTTTTATTGAATGTGGAAACAAATGGGTGAAGTTATAAACAGCCACTCAGAATTGGCTCCTTCTTAGAATACTCTTAAAGTGTCACATGTATCAAAGGTAAAAAACGTTGATTATCATTGTTCTAAAGGACTAGTTTTCATCAAACTAGTATATATGTGTATTCTTGGGGAGAGTTATGTAGGGAACATTTAAATTTAGTCTTTCTGGATGCAATGCATTTCAAATGTTTTTGGTACTTGTGTAGTTATGTCTGTTTATTACTATGTGAAGC
This sequence comes from Hydrochoerus hydrochaeris, assembly GCA_004027455.1. NCBI lineage: Eukaryota > Metazoa > Chordata > Mammalia > Rodentia > Hydrochaeridae > Hydrochoerus > Hydrochoerus hydrochaeris. Next base: position 205,452 of record PVLA01002759.1, on the reverse strand, counting down.
TAGTGTCAACACATACTGTAAACATGCAGGTGCTCCCACAATAGTGAACTACAGAAAAGCAGTGGACGAATGGTTACAATGTGAAGGATTCCAACCCAGATATGCAAAATTAGAAAGCATCTGTGCTAAAGAGAAATCTTGAAATTTGGTGTGAATGTATTGTGTGGATCCTATGTTTATTTAAACCTTCTTGCAACAATTTATTAGTAGTTTAAATATGATAGTTTGCATACATGCATACACACACACAAAAACTTTGTTCCAGCCTCTGCCATAATTGGACTTGGTTCATCTTTCAGTAATCTACATATTTAATAATATGTTTGAGGACACAAGATAGGTTTATATACTCATCAAGGGACATCACTTTCATTGTTTGCTGATTTGTGTAAATGTGAAGTCTGATTACCCTGAATTGACAAAATTTTAAGGTTATTATTAAGTTTTTCGGAAAATATTTATATGAAAAATGTCTTTCCCATTTCTGTCATTGATGTAATGAATAGAGGACCAGACCTAAAATATGCCTTTCTTATTAAATTTAAAAGTACTATTTGGCTTCTCCAAAACATTATTTGTCATTTGAAATGAATGTGATTTTATGTTATATAAGAACAGAAAGTTTCTGTTTACTCTTACTTTTATTTATATTTAATTTTCATGTATACACATTAAATGACATTGAAATAAAATAAATTCAAGCTCATATTGTAAGTCTCTTTGCTTTTAAAAAAAGTACGTATTAAGTTGGTTGAAGCATTCACTAGCCAAAGAATGTGGCCATTAAGATATTTTGTTGTTATTCAGGCAAGCAATATATATATATATATATATATATATATATAATATAAGAATTCATATAAGTATTGGATTTTTAATCATTTGAACATAGCTCAGTAAGACATTCTCAAGGGGTACATATTTACAGGTACATATTTTTAGTAACTAGAAAATATGTACCTCATACATTCATGCATATGTTAGTTCTCACACTTAAGTGGAATGTTAAGAAATTTGCACATTAAAAATTTTGTCTAGTAAAATCTGAAAGCAACTGTAGCATAAAATCGATACATAATACCCTTAACTCTCCATAGCATTTTGCTTGGCTTTTATGCAAATTTTATTTTATCCAATGAGGGCTACTTCATGAGCGGCTATTTCCTAAAAAGGGACTCCTGCAACCCATCCTGTCATGCTGTGATCTATTTCATCTTAAATCTAGGTTACCCTTTGACTTTCTTCTATAAAGGCACAAGAGAATGATAGACATAGGGATTCAATGGTGATTATACATAATTCTTTGCTTAATCTGCTTCTCAACTTCAATCCGTTCTGCAGCTCAAGGCATTGTCTCCTCTCCTCTAGGTATATATCTAATCTAGGGATAAAAATTGAGAAATAAATGAGGTAAAAATAAAGTATTGCTCAAAGTACCCTTTTTACTGCCTTGGAGTTTGTGAATGATTGCTCTCTACATTGGCATTTGAGAGAAAAATTTGGCTATTATGGTTTTTCTTGTTATTTTTATTAAGCGAATGAAAAAGGATGGTAGCAGTTCAGCCACTGGGGTGTTGGAACAGCAAATTGAGGGGCCCCCAAAGACCTTGCTACCCATTTTTGAAGTTCAATTCCAGTCCCTAAGATTAGAACAACCCTTCCAAAATGAGGGTCACAAATGCATTTGTGATTTAGACTATTTGTCTAGGTGCTGTCAGGGAAACAATTGGCTATTATCGAACAGAACTGCTGATTTTCTTTTTGTACCATTTTTTCCTTTTGTTTTGGTCATCTCTGAATGGTAAAGTCTGACAGCAAGAAAAAAAAAAGAAAACGCTAGTTTTGTGGAGAGCAAGGAACATGGAGACAGAAAGGGAACAAACAAAAGAGAGAACAAAAAAAGACAGATTTTCAATTTCATTATGACATTGATTTAGTCTTGAGTAATTCAGCTTAATTGAAGATGTATATTTATTGAGCTTGTAGTATGTAGTAGACATTGTTAATTGATTTGGGGTGCAAATTAGACAAGATCAAGCCTGTCACGAAGTTTCCTCTCTAGTGGGGAGATGAGACTGAAGAGTAGGAATGAACTGATATTTTTCAGAGTCTGCTCTTCAGCAGGCCCCAGGATCAGCCCTCCCTCTGCCCCTAGTGCTTGTATCTGATCACAACTCATTGGTGAGAAATGAACACTGAGCTTAAGGGAAGCCAATCATCGACCAGGCAACAGCCCCAGGCAGCTCTAGAGTACAAAGTCTGACCCTGAATGGGTAAGCCTACTGTGTCAGAAACTGCCGCCCATTTTCAGTTGTTCTTCGTTAGCTCCCAAAACGTATCTCAGCCCTACTAACCTCTCTGTCCTCAGCCTTACCACCACCTGCAAGTCCCCATAGCTCCTACTCGGTTTCCACATTTGTGGCATGCTGTCGATTAAGTCCAATCTCCATTAGACCTGAGAAACACTTAAAAAACATTATCAGATCATGGTTTTTTTTTTTTTTTTGTCACTTGAACATTTCATTGGTGTTCCATTACACTCAGCAGGTAAGCTGAAGTCCTGGCCATGAGCTACTACTACCCCTACCCCATCCATCCTGGGTGCCTCCTGCTCAGCACTCTCCTCTTCTGCTGCTGTCCTTCCCCAGCCACTCTGGCTGGCTTCATTTTCCCAATATGCTCTGTTTTCCCAATCTGCACCAGATGCTCCTCTGTGCACGTTACTCTGCCTTCTGCTTCTCACATGCCAGCATGTGCAAAAACATTAAAAATCTCAGCTTAAAACTGATCATCTAAGATGCCTTTCCATAGCACCCTGACTGAAGAAAATTCCACTTAGTACTCTGTTGTGACCATCTTAACTACACTTTTTACAATCTCTGTCTCTCTCTCTGTCTCTGTCTCTCTCTCTCCCTCTCTCTTTCTCTCTCTCTCACACACACCTCATTAGTGTAGGGACTAGACTGCAAATATGGCTATTCCCATTGGTAGACATCACAGCTTACACAGCTCTCAGAGCTGAATTAGAAGCACAATCAACATAAATAAATAAAGGAATTTACATGAAGGCACACAGAAACTGTGCCTGTCAGTGGTGAATCTTGCAGTTGGAAGATGACATGTGCTCTCAGTAGAAGGCAATCACAGAGGGATCGTGAATAGGTTTAGGTGGAGCAGGTAGAGACTAAATTTCTGGGTTTTAGAGTCACAGTGATCTGGGTTCAGGCCAGCTCCACCACGGCATAGTCCTGTCGTGTTAGGCAAATTGTTTAACCTCCATGAACTATTTCCTAGTGTGTAACACTGAGGCACTAATATTGTTTTACAAGATTGTAGTAAGGATTTACAACAATATGTGCAAGACAATTAGCATGAAAAATAATGAATGACATGCATTTGGTGCTTTTCTGTGCCAGGCTCTAGGCTGAGAGCTTCACAGCGACATCTCATCGGTTTGCTTCATCAATCCTGCTAGGTACAAATCATTCTCCTCTTTTTATAGATGCAGAGTTTGAAAAAAGAGCTAAGTTTAATGTCATACAGCCAGTAAGTGATAGCATCAGGATAAACTCAGTATTTAAATTGCAGAATCTAATCTTATAAGCACTAAGCTATACTGGCTTCCATGGAAAAATACATCCAAATGGAAGTGAGGAGTTATTATTTCTCTGTAAGTAGACAAAGGTATTCTTCCCAGAGCAGAGAATTTAAAAAATGTACAATAGAAGGCTGCATCAAGGTGGCATATGATTCTAGAAGTGGCAAATTTTGTAAAAAGTAGTTGTTTTTGTTTTTAGTTTCTAAGACTAGTCTCAGGAAGCAGGGCTTATTCAGATTGTTTTACTAGTTCTCATTTTTGGTGAACTATTCTCTCATTTGTTGCTTTTCTCTTACTCAGGGTGACTTGCTTTTTCCTGGTACTGTTTAATTACTTACTGTCAGGTCAACTTTTGTGGGTGTTGGTTTTCCTAAGAAATATCCATAAGCACTGAGCTGTGGACGTGTCCTTCTTTATTAGATCTCTATTTGCTTCCACTTAGCCTCTGTGGATTTACTAGCCTAGATCACTTTCCATTTTGGAGTTTCTTTACAAAACAGGCAATGTAAATTTAGACCCAATGCTATTCTGGTATAGGCTTGAAGTTTGGAGTTTGGATTGGAATTTCCCTTAGCCAAAATGGACTCATTTGAAAGCTGGACTCCCTCACAGCTTTCTCAGGACTAAAGGTCAATATTTTTTCAGTCTTGCTTTCATAAATAGGCCAGATATTAGAGGTTGTTGGTTTTATTCAGTATTTTAGACACAGTTCCCTTTTACTCCAGTTATCATCTACCTTTTTCCTCTACATTTAAATGCTAGACTGCAGTCCCTAATTCTTATTGCCCTTATGTAGGACTAAAGTCCATATGGGTCTAAATGTCATTCTCTGCTTATGATACTGACTTTCCCATTATGTACTTTCCTGCTTCCTACCCCTCTTTCTTTTGAGACATAGATCTCAATTTTTGAATGTTCTATTTTAATCACCATTTCTTTTTGTCCATTGAGAGAGGTGATCCCACTGAGACCATTTCAGTCTTCCCCATTACCAGAAATCCCAAAGCATAGAAGCAAAAAGTGGATGAGTCCTTGTGTGTTGATGAACATGCTATGTGAAGGGTTCGAGAAACATATGTGTCCAGAAAGGTAGAACAGAACTGGAAAAGCCATGCAAAGAGATGAATCTTATTTTGTTGGTCAAGGGAAACACAGAATACTTTTGAGTTAGTGCATAGCATAATCAAGTCTATATTTTTAACACTAACTAGGTAGCAATACAGAGAATGACTAGAAAAGAGAGATCAATGACATAGAAATAAATTAGAATGGTCCTAATAAGACATTAAGTAAAAGATAGTTCAGAGGTTGACTGAAGTGGGAGAAATAGAAGAGAGAAGACAGATCAAAAAAAAAAAAAAAAAAAAAGGAAAAGACACACTTTACGGCCTGTGGAGACTTACATAAAAGAGGGAGCAGAAAGCAAAGAGAGTAATGGGTTTCTGATGTAAGTGATAAGGAAGACATTTGCTTAGATTTCTTGGAAATTACATTATCATTGACTACAGGCACAACATCGTCCCTTTCCTCTGCTACAGGTACCCAACTACTGTGGTATGTAAGTCCAGGATTGTGGCATGACTGAGTGAGTACCAACGGGATGGACCCACATATAGCTCAAAGGTAATGCATAGCAATTCTATTTAGTGGGTTATCTTAAGTATGCCCGAGTTAATGTGCAGAAAGTACAGTTTCGCTCTTTTAACTATATTCCAGCTAACTGCATTCTCTGGCCTCCCATTTTTTTTTTTTAATGTGGCAGAAAGATAGTAGGTTTCCAAGGTGAGCAGGTTTTTCTTTTCTCTGTCTGAGAGTGAAATACATGGTCTACAGGTGGAGAAAAGTGAAATTAAATAAAACCATAGAAAGTGACAAAAAAACCCCACTCTATGTTAGCAGTTTATGAACATTTTTTTTTTTGATGACAAAGCTCAGCAAGCCTGGACAGAAATACTTACACAAATCTGATTATAAAGCTTCCTTCACTGCAATAGGAACTGGCTCAGCAAAGGGAATCAGAAGAGTAAACTGATGTAATTTATACACTTCTTTTTCTTTTGAGGTGAAGGGTTTGGTAGGACACGCACAAAGATTTTACTCTGCGGCTCCAGCATAAAGCTATATGGTTGCATAGTTCCCCAGAGTGGGTTCTTGTATTCTACACAAGGGCATGGGTGTATGGCTGTAGTCAACAAAGCAAGTCTTCATCAGAGATTGTCACCATCAGCAATGACTCTTTACCTATTTGTTTTAGTTCCTCCATCCAATTGCTTTTATTTCCTTTAGGCTTGAAAGTTGTAAACTGAAGAAATTTGACTTTTGATTCTACAAGAATGATAACAAGCGAACCTCTGCGTTATCCAAGGTCAGATCTCTGACTTGGCCCTGAATTCTGAGGGTGGTGGCTGTGACGCTCCCTGGGAAGCGTTGGATCTAACACAACAACATGTTAAGTTCAAAAAGCTTTGAAGAGCAAGATTAAACAAAGCAAAACAAAACCAAACAATTGTACTGAGAATTAACCTTTTATGAATTGTGATCAAAGAAGGCTGAACGGGGAGTCAGGAGGTCTTCTCTCTGTTACTCCCTACCTACATGGCCTTAACAGTTCCTTTAACCTCTTGAGGCTTCCGCTTCTTCCTTTGTAAAAAATGAGGGAAAGACAGGGGATGGTTCCCTAGTGCTGGGCCGTGTTTGAGCTGCATCTGCACCTCTGATAAACTATCAAACAGGTTCTGGGGGAACACTCCGGGATTTTGATTTCTAAATCTAGTATATTTGTCAGGAATCTTTTCTGAGGTTTTTGTTTGTTTAATTTATTTTTTGGAGAGGTTTCCTTCACATGTACATATTTCGTTTCTTTTTAAAAAATTGGTGTGTTTGCGCTACGTCACAGTTACATTTACCTTGGGGAATTTGTACATAGACATATTGCGGTTTGCAAATCACCTCTGGGGATTCAGTTATGTTGCTAAAGTTGGAAAGTGTAATCTAAGTGATCTTTAAATTTAATTTTCTTTTATTTTACCTTTACATTTTTTTGTCTTAAAGAAAAATCTCCAGCCTCAAAATCTTCAACTAGGTATGCATGCATTATTAGTAGTATTTCTCTGAGTTGTTTGTGAGTAAATTGCACACATGATACCATAAAACATTTCAAGGTACCTCCTTTTAGGACAAGGACATTCACATTTTATGAGTATAATATGGAGATCAAATTTAGGAAATATAACCTGAGTGGAAGATTATTATGTAGTATATAATCTTTGCAAAACTTGCTGATTTATTCTTTGTAAATACTGTCCTTCATGTAGAGTTAGATTTTGAAATGCTTTCTAAATATTTTGAAATAATCACGCTATTGCAGAAAACTTAAAATTACAATACAAGGAACATTTTATGTCTGAGCGATTTGACAGTGAGTTGCCGATCTGATGATCTCTTGCCTTATCCCGCCCCCGGTGTTTCCTGCGCCGACTTCCTCCTACATTACCACAGTCTGAGCACCAAACAGGAAATTAAAACTAACACATTACTGCTATCTCATCCTCAAACCTCATTCATGTTTTCCCAATCGTCTCAGTAATACCCTTTACAGAAAAACCATCCAGTTCAGAATTGTGTATTATATTTAGCTGTCATATGTTTTTAGTTTAGTAGACTCCTCTTGACTTTCTTGACCTTGATATTTTTGAAGATTGTAGATTGTAGGTCATTTATTTTGTAGACCGTCCTTAAGTCTGGGTTTGTTTGATGTTTTCTCATGATCCAGGTTTTGTGTGCTTGTCAGAGATACTGTCCCAGCTCTGGATTCAGATAGGTCTCCAAATAGCCATGGCTCCTTTTAGTGGAGGATGGTGCTTGTAACCCAGATCTGAGCAGTGGGCATGCCTGTCACTATTAGCGTATTGCTACATTGGAATGTGTGTGTCTATGCACATGCAAACACTTATACACACATGGAATTTGCCAACATATGTACATATATATGTGTTTAAGAACATACATAAAAGTGTGTCTATTTTATTTATGTACAAACATTCACAAATGTTGACTTATTAACCATGCCACATATTCAAACATGTAAGTATGTTCATATTTATTTCTCTGAGTCTCTTTCTATTGAAAAGTATGATCATACAATGATACCTCTAGTTGTGACCTAACACCACAAGGTCATTCTAATTTTCTTCCTTTCCAGGTTTGTGACTCTCTTCCCATCAATAGTAAGAAAGCTGGTACCGATTATCCTTACTTATTTATGCATTTGATCACCTGTGTATGTTACCCACTTCCCATCTCTGCTGACATTTCCTCCCTCCCAGAGAGGCCTTCTTCACCCAGATTGGACTCTGAGCCCATCCAGCTGCTCCCCATTTTCTGCAGGTGGTGAGAACACTTTCTACCTTGCTCATCTTCTCCTGATGCTCCTCCCAGGCCGCCCATAGGGGCGCCCTGTTATCCTCCTTAGGGCTCGGCCACTCTGCGCTTGTCATGCTCTAGCTGTGATCCCCCATCATGGGCTGGTCCTCCGGTGGAGGTTCTCCCTGCCCTGTGTCAGCTCCAATGCTCCACACAGGCTGCTCACATGCTGACTCCTTCTGTCTTTGCCTGGTCCCCCCGGGCCACGGGGCTACTCCTACTCAGGCATAAATGTCTACTTGTTCAGCCAAAAAAGCCGTGTCTCCTTGCCGTCCCTGAAGGGTAACATGAAAGGAGGTTAATTAGGACAGACATTACTCACCCAAAATCCAGGATTGGAGGGTATTAAAAAGAGGCTGTGTAATTATAAAAGAATGAATCACAGAATATCAAATAAGTGGAGAAATAATAATCGTCATGTGAACTTATCTACAAATTTGAATAGTTACTGCTGATAGACAAATTTCATTATTTGAATAACGTTTCCACGTTTATTGTTACCCAGCCAAGGCTGTGTCTGATGAGGATTACAGAGAATATAGAGCTGTGTGAGGGTCTGGGAAACTTTCTTGGGGCTGGAAGTGTCTCATCATATCGCATTTCTGTGAGAAGGACTTAAAAGTTGAAGCGTGAACTATTTTATTCTAACAAGGACCGTTCTCTCATCTCTCTTATGGGTTCAACTCCAGAAAATGCCTTTAGTGGTAAAAGGGTGGAGTTTGTAATAAAATTGCAACCTGAAGCACCGTGGCTCGTTAGAATGGACAGTTAGCTACTGCAGAGGAAGATCTTCTGTGCAAACCTTCATGTGACGCTCGGGGAGAAGGGAGGCCTAAGGGTATTTGTATCACTTGCATCGATACCAGGTAGAGACTTACAATCCACAAAAACTTATATTGAAAGCCTCTTATATTATTTGTTGTATAAATATAATAATTACAAAACCATAGTTACTGAAGTTGTGAATTATTGATTTATTTCTTCATTTGTTTTTTTAGGCATGGTACTTTACTAGTCATGACACTATCAAATAATCAAACTGTACATATTGGTTATAAGACATTCATGAGACCTGGTCTTGATCCCTGTGATTAGAACCAGGCCTACTTTGTAGCTTCACAGATAGTGGCCTGAACAATACTAGGGAAATGGTTTCTATAGAGCTTGAGGCAAGAAGCAGCTCTTGGTCATGTGCCCTGAAGTGACCTCGAAGGGATATATCACTTTTTGTCCCTTGACTGCTTCCTATACATAATTGGGCAACAGAAGAAAAGGGCTTAGGAAGACAATAGACATGGTTGCCACTGGTTGCAGACCATGCATATTGACAGGTTCTCCACTCCCCCCACCCCGTCAGTGTCTGAGTCCAGAGCCCTTTGAGTAGATGTGGGGACACAGTTTCTCAAGAGATATGTGAATGCACTCACACATAAGTGATTTTTTTTCTTTTTTTATTTTAAAGAGAATAAAACAAAAGAGGACAGATCTAAGCAGATCAAAACAGAAGAGTATAAGCAACATAGCACTTCACAACAAGACAATTGGATATTAACAGTAGCTATCATAATGTCTCTTTCTTTGAAATAGTTGTGCTTAGCTTTAGACACAAGACTGTCAAACATAACAAAATAGAATAAAACCACTCAAGAGAATGAGAGTATTACAAGGAACACCTAAGTGATTTGAATTGTAAGAACTTTGTGTATCAGTAAGTAGAACAAAAAGGAACCGGCTGTTTGCAGTGTAATTATGTTTTACTGAATTAACAAAGTAGCCTGACCTTCCAGTGAGTCTCTGGGACACAGGAGAATGTATCTTTGCCAGCCGGCCCACCCTGCTGACACAGCATCTGCACAACCCTGGGGAGCCCATTCTGAGCTTGTTGAGAAGGAACTTGGAGAGATTAAATCCCTCTCTCCACTAACAAAAAGGGGAACACTTTCTAGAAAGCTGCTCTTAACTAGCAGAGGGGATTTGAAACATTTGGCAAGCTCATTTCTAAAAAATAGGCTGAGTCTCCAGTCTTGCTCAATTGAGGCCATTGCTAGCCAGAGGCTAGGGCTCCCCAGCATTCAGGGTGATGCTTTAACTAGCCTGCTAGAAATGGCTTCTATGCTTCATTTCTAGGCTTGAATTTTCTACAGAGAGTAAGAGAATTTTATAATTAGCATGATGATCTGTGAGTTTAGTGGCAACTGGATATTCATGGTAAACAGAAATAATAGAGGTTGTTGAGCACATGTTATGCTACATTCAGGGCTGGGTACCTTTTCCAGGCTCTCTTCTTACTCCTTGTGTCTATCTCCTTTAAAACACCTTACATTCTAGGGCTAGGGCACATGTAAAGAATTAGCATGAATATGCTATAGATGAAAGTGGGGTTTATAGAAGACTATACTCATTAGTGCAGGATAGGAAATGACCCTATCAGGTAGGATTGATAGATTGAGCTAATCTGACTGCAACTGTAAGATGCACTGTTAATATATACCATCAAGAAAGAAGAGTCAATTAAGATAAAAGATCTTTATGTAAACAGAGGCACCAAAGAGCTACCTCCACCCTCAGGGTCAGGGTAAATGAAAAGAACTCTATCACCCAGAAAGGGAAAGCAAGAGAACACACAGGGCTTAATCTTGACCTTTGATTCAGGAAGGTTAGAGTATTCTCCAGAGGAAGGTTAGAGTATTCTCCAGATGGGCACAGGAAAAACCTCTTTGGCAGAACTTTACTTCAGTTTAGCCTGATGGCTATTGTTAAGATGCTGTCAGATTTCAGAAATATTAAATGTGAAAACTTTCTCTTCAAATTAATAAGCAGCTACTTTGTCAGCTACATGCTATAGGCAAGGAAACTGAGGCCCAGAGAATTGACATCACTTACCTGGATGTGTGGTGAGAGGGTTGGGATACGGAGCCTACACACTTGACACTCCTTGCACTTGGCTGTGTGTGGAAGGTCACGGTCGCCTGGGACGTGAGTAGAAACACGATTATGTAAGTGATGTGTGCCAGAACACAAAGCTCAGTACTAGAAAAGACATTTCATATACATGAGAATCTGTGTGGATTTCTTTGGTAGCATAAAAAGAAAGAAACAAGAGTTTCCCAAAACTCAGCATCTTGGTCTTGACTCTTCTCATCATGCTGTTGGCAGGAACATTTCCAAGTTTTCTAGAATCATATTTTCCCCCTAAAGTGGATGGGATTTTTCTTTTCCTTTCCTTTCCTTTCTTTCCTTTCCTTTCCTTTCCTTTCCTTTCCTTTCCTTTCCTTTCCTTCCCTTTCCTTTCCTTTTTTTGTTTTAGTTTTTCTTAAAAGTACAATTTTATTTATTTAAATTTTATTTTATTAGTACATAATTGCAATATATGAAGTTTATATTGATCTTATGGAGTGGGTACATGTAGATAACACATCTTGATTATTTTTTACTCCCTTTTCCCTCCTTCCCCACCTATTTCCCCTCAGTCTCTAAGTTTTTTTCCCATCTTCATTATTATGGTTATTATTATGGTTCATGTTTACAACATACAATGTTTGCCTACATTGTGAATATTTGGTGGGTGCACATGACACATCTTAAATCTTTTTATTGTCTTTTCTTTCCCCACTTCCTGAACCCTTGGTCTCTTGGATACATATATCTCACAGTTTCTATCAATCCTTCATGCTTTCTCTTATGACCCATCTGTATATGTCTTCCTGAAGCCTCATGTACTCATATGTGAGGACTGGGGAGGTGATTGGATCATGGGTGTGTGATTCTGGATTCTTGCATTGCTGGGGTTTATAGCTGGGTGTGATGTTGAAGTTGAAACTTGGTAGGAAGAGGTGGGTCACTAAGGGGGTATATGTATCTTCTGCCATGCCACCCTGCTTTGGAACCAGCTGACCATGGACTAAAACCCCTACAAACTGTGAGCTAAAATTAGCCTCTCCTTTAATTTGTGGATGTTAGGTATTTTGTTCCACAATGAGAAAATAACTAAGATGTGTTTGTTGATTAAAAAGGGATGTCACTTTGATATTTTCATGACTGTTTAATTAGAAGATAAAGCACAATACATGGAAGAAAAAAATCCCCTTTACCTTTCTTTAATCTTATTTAATAAAGGGTACTCCACATATTTCTTAGATTAAAAACCTTCCTTTTAACATGCACTGTGACTATATGAAGAAGATACACAGCACTCAAAATCATGGTTAGATAGTACACAGAATGGTTAGATATTTTCTCATGGAAAATATTGAAAATGGAAGCAACTAAGAAAAATCATTACTTTATAGGTAAGGTATTTCCTTAAGATATTTTTCCAGACCCTATTTTTCTTTTCTTTTCATTTATTCTATAATAGACTGACAAAATATTAAAAGTATGACATTTTTGGTTTGCTTTGAGATTCTTTTATAATAGTATTGGAGCAGCACTTTCAGCAAAATAATAAGGTTTATTGAGCCAGATGATGAAATTGGCCCCGTAAAGATGAAATGCCTCTTAGTCATTTAAATTAATAAGATTATTGTTTCTAGTTTACATAAACAGAATTCATTAACTCCTGACAAGTAGGAGCAATTTCTATAGTTAGTTTCTTTTTAAATGACTCACAGGAGAGGAATTAACTGGTTTCATCTTTGTATTTTTATACTTCTTGTTGCAAACATATATTGTTACATATATGCTACTGATTGAAGTTTTTCAAAATATGGAGGCATTTTAGTGGCTCCTAAATGTTTTCTGAAATGGCTCCAATTATGGGCATACTATTGATTGCTTTAGATTTTCTCTTTCACTCAGGGTCAAGAACTGAGCTGGATATGCACTGTAAATTGAGGTCATATCTCACCTAGCTGCACAATATCTTACATTTAAGGGTTAAGATACATGTAAATAATTACATAAATATATTGTGCACTAACCTGGGGTTTCTATAAAGTTATTCATTGCTTGTGAGAGAGACAGTGACTTATGGTTCAATGAGAGTGGACAGGTTCTTTGAGGAAGGCTGTTGATGGATAGAGTGGGCCTCTGAAAGCAGAGTAGTGTGGGATGGAGTGGGATGAATGGGAAAGGAATGCTCAGCTGTGGAAGGCCGAGGTGTGCCTTGGCCACGGTGCTTAGCTGGGGAAGGATGCGGTCCATGGATTTGGAGTTGGGGACCAGAAATTGAAAAGGGAGATAGTGAGTCTGTGAGGCAATCAGCATGACACTAGCAGGAGCTTCAGCTCTGAAGATAATCGCAATTGTGATTTCAGGATATCTTTTCAATATTTTCTTTTCAATCTTCTCTTTCTTTCTTTTTGTGCTGGGAATTGAACCCAGGGCGTTCACACTGAGCTACACATTCCCAGCCTTTTTTCTTTTTTGTTTTGACACAGGGTCTCGCTAAGTCATTAAGTTGCTTAGGCTGTGCTCAGAGTTGTGATCTTCCTACCTCAGCCTCCCAGAGTGCTGGAACCGCAGGAGTTGCCACTACTGCCAGGTTCCAACCTTTTCAGAATCGTGTCAGTACTTCATGCTTTATCTCAGTTTTGTGAACTGTTGAGTTCTTACTGATGCTTTTGCTTTGTGATGGGAAACTTACATAGAGAGAAAATTTCTAGTGCAAAGTTTGTCCAGAGGCCAGCTGGGGTTGGCAAAGCTCACTGAGCTCTGGTTCTGAAGTGCACACATGATTTAGTAGTTGAGAAATGTGCTCAGGGACGTGAAGGGCTTAACTACTGAGGAAAGGTTGCTGAAGTTTTCTTCCCGCCCTCTTGGGACACTTGCTGTGCTGGGAAATAGTGAAAAAAAAAAAGTGCTAATGAAGGATGCTGGCAGAGCCCTCTGTATCAGACTGTCATTCTGAGAAGGTCTGGAGAATGTAATGAGGCGGACAATCAAGTTGTTAAAGTTTGAAAAGGTTAAAGCAGCTTCAGGGATCACTATTTGTGCTTCTTGGGCACTGGAATGCCATCCCAGTAATAAGCAATATGCAATCCAGAGACAAAGACACAATTAGTTCTCTTCATTGATGAAAAGCTGCCCAGCTTAGGAGGGCATGGTGAAGGCTGAAAATTCTTTTCCTTTGAGGTAGAATTGAGACTCATGTGAGTGCTGAGCGAATCTTTGCAGTCTGTCAGCAGCATTTATTGACTTCTCACCACTTGCTTCACAAATAATTAGGCTTAAACAAGTCCTAAAAAGTTTAGAATACATATTGTATGATATCAGTGATTAGCTTGGCGTTAGTAGCTATCCAAAGCCTCCTGTATCTTTATTGAGATTTAAGTTTGAGATAGACTATACATTTCACAAAGCAATATTTTGACTTGTTTAGTACCAATGAAACTACGACGACAGGAAATCTTATGTTGACCAGACCATTAAACCCCCTTCAGTTCCCTGAAGTGTTTATATATGTCACCGAGGAGATGCAAGATTCCATGTGAAGTTTATTAGTGAGCATCTATTTTGGTACGTGCTAGACACTTCTTTCTGCACTGGCAGCGCAATGATAGAAAGTAGTCATTTCCCTTTAGCATGTACTCTGACCCTGGGGCTTAACCTGGAGAGAGTGACAGAGTGCTACATGACCCCCTACTACTCTTCCACTAGAGAGAAATGCAGGAAAAACAGCCCTAGGGATTCTTCCACTGAATCCACAGAGAACAGAGTCTTAGGCTGGAAGAGTCACAATCCCAGGAGTAGAAGGAAGCTCCTCCCTTCCGTTCTCTCCTCACCAGTGCTCCTGCTCCTCCCATGTTAGCGTATACATGAGCCATACTGGAATCTTGTGCAGATTCCCATTTTATAGGTCTCAGATGGATCCTAAGATTCTGCATCTCTTCTAGATCATTCTGATCATTTTGCTCTGTAATTCAGACTCAAAGATCTGCTGTTGCATAGAGGCAGCCTTGAAGGAGGATTTCATTATTCCATGAATTACTTTAAGGCAGTTCTTCCTATTGCAAAACATATTGTAACAAAGTAACAAAGCAAAAAATATCATGGCAGCAGAGAAAAATGTGTTCTTAAAAATACAGACATATGGTCCACAATTGATCTTTCTGACCTGACCTCAGTCTCAGGGAGGAAACTGCAATGAAAGAGGCAAGCAAGATTTTCAACCAGCATTGAAACGAATGTAGATAAGGAGTCTGCGGGTAAGAGTAGATAAATTTCATTTGCCCTTGGAGTTGTGAATTTTCATCCAGATCAGTAAACTATTTTGCTGGGCTTCTTGGTGAACATGGCTTACTGAAAGGGGAACATGAGACTTGTAAGCTTTTAAAAGGTAGCAGAAATCATGAGAGCTGCAAACTTCTTAGCAATATTTGTGCTGCTCAGCAGATTTGTTTGATTCACCTGTCCCAAGTTGACATCTCTGGGAGAGGGGAGCAGAGAGTTTTTGCAGAGATAGGTTTCCTCAAGACTTAAAAATGGCTTTACCTTTGGGAATGTTAGGTTTAATTGTAAATAAACTCTTGCAGCATTCACATCAGCAGCTCTGGATTAGTTAAGAGCTTTACTTGTGTGTGCCAAAAAACATTTTTCAAAAATGGCTGAAACCATGTAATCAGCAACTTTTGAGTTGACAGAAAATGACGCAGAAATCAGTATCCATTTCTCCTTGTTCTGGCACATGGCATTCAACTAAGTGATGACTCTTCCCCTAAAGAAGTATTTCTGAGAGCTTCTAAATGTTTATTATGCTTGTATTTGGCACGCTGAACCTATTTTGCTTCCTTTCTTTTATATTCTGTTTTGTATTTTTAATCAGAAACCTATAGTTCTAGGTTTTGCAATTCTTTTTGTTGCTTTAGGAGTTCGAGCAGCTACAGTTTATGAAAACAGTACAAGATTTTTAAAATACTTTTTGAATGAAGTATAAAACTTGCAAAAATACATCCTTGTGCATGACTTCACCTTGGCTGACTGAAACATTAGTGTCTACCGAGGATTGATGCTAGATGTTAGAACTGAATATGAACTCGACTCCCCAGCGGCATCTCGGAAAAGTCTTAAACTGAGTCTGCTTTCAAACATACGTCCTATCTGTGTATGGTTGTGTTCCTTGAGGAATAACATCAGGAGCTACCAGTAAAGAGAACAACCGAGAAGCTAAAATATTCTTCAGACATCTTGGGCAAACACATGTCGCTGAGAAAAAATTACAATAGAGAGAACACTTGTCCAGAAAAGATACTATTGTTCTATTCTTCCTTTCATCTTGCAGAAGAGCAAAAGCCTATTTTTTTTTTTAGACAGGGACTTGCTCTGCAGTTCAGGCTGGCCTTGAGCTCACTTCGTAGCCCAGGCTGGTCTTGAACTCACAACGATCCTCCTGCCTCAGCTTCCCGAGTGCTGGGATTACAGGTGTGAGCCACCATGCCCAGCTGAGAGCAAAAGCCTATTTTTGTAAACAAATAAAGTTCATGTCATGAATCCACTCTACAGAAGCATTTCTCACCGTGTGGTGTGCTAATTTGAATTATTTGTTAAAAGTATGGTGTAATCTTCATCCTTGTAAATGAGAATCATTGGATTCTACACTTTCCATAATCATCCCTAATTAAAGTTATGTAACTGAAGTTTGAAAAAACACAGTAACAAATTAGGTTGGAAAGAGAAGTCAACTTATCTAGCAAGTCTAGCAAGGCAGCTCTCTCAAGAATGGCATGTATTAATTAGCTGAAAGAGCCATCTGTCTGTCCTGCTCACTGTAAATTCCCAGAAACTTTCTGCATGCTAGTTATTCCACAATGGTTAGCTTCCAAATTCATCCATTATGTAAGCAAATAAATAAAAGTATTGAAACTTCTTAAGTAAGAATTTTGTCTTGAATTTTGACTTATAGTCTGAAAAAAATGATAGTATTCAGGTAAATACTACTACTTTCATAATAAACATTTATAATACATATTTACAGAAGTGCCTTTTAAAATTTCACTTTTTAAGTATTTATTTATTTTTGAGCTATTTTCCAACAAATCTCACATGGAAACACAATATACAAAGTAGATACAAATAATTTCCTTGGTTGAAAAGTTTGTTGGGGTGGTGAGGCCCAGTGTCTATTCACTTAGCTCACATTGTATTCATCTAGAGTAAGTGATGCTGACAAACTATGGTCAGTAAACCAAATCCTTCTAAATAAAATTGTGTTTCATACAACTATGCCAATTGGCGTATGCACACAAGGCTACTTTTGTGCTCCAACATTAAACTGAGTGAAGGTGGGAGAGAGGACAGCATCTGTGCAAGTCCTAAGTAAAAATATTTCCTGTCTGGTCCTTTACAGAGGAAAGCACTGCTCCAGAGGTGCCCACATTTGAGATGCACATCTTACTGGGCTTGGGTTACTCGAACCTCAGCAAGGCATCTCTATCCACACTAGGTACTTACTCCTGTATACTATGCAGATTCATTATTATTGCTTCATATGTATTTCATGCCATGAAGAGATAAGAAGACTCTTCCTGAGGATAATAGTTTAGTGATTCTGCAGCTGGTCTTGCATTTCATAACCTGTTATGGGGCAGTGAACAGTGCAGTACCTCATGGGATATGGTGTGCATTTTCTCCCAGGATTCTTCAGTGTGCATTGTTTTTAGTTTTATCTTCTCTCTAGTAGATATTTTTTCAGACATTAATTTACATTTGAACAATATTTATTCTGTCCTTTCCCCATGATGGAGGTAGCCTGTACTGATCAATGACTGGAGCAATCTGAGATTAAGGGTAGTGGTAGGAGACTCCTCTTTATTTAATGTCTAATTTCTTATGTCCAAAACTTTCAGGCAAAATATGCATGCTGTCTCATCAGAAATGGATCCTAAACAGGAGGTGATGGTAAACACCTACACTCCCAAGGCCAGCCTGAACTATACAGTGAGTCTCTGTCTCAATAAACAAACAAACAAACAAACAAACACAAAATAGCAAAAACAAAACAAAGGTAGATCCTAGTGATAAGAAATTAAAACTTAGTCATTTATATCTTATAATGTTGGTTTAAACCAAACTACCTTTTTCTTTTTTTAAACTTTAAAGAGAATAAAACAAAACAAAACAGATTAGAACAAAACAATGCAAGCAACACAGGACTTCAAAACAAGAAATTTCAACAGGAAATTAACAGTGGCTACTGTGATGTTTCTTCTTTTCTTTGAAATAGTTGTTCAGTATCTTCACACACAATGAATTCAAACAGAATAGTATAAAACCAATCAAAACAAAAGCATGAAAGCATTACAGGCCTTCAGAACCAGACAATAGGAAAATCAACAATGGCTACCACAATGTCTGTTGTTTTCTTCAAAATAGCTATCCACACCCTCACACATATTATTATTTGAAATCAAATAATAAAAAACAGCATTACTCTTTCAAAGTGATGATTTTTAGCACTCTTACAGTAGGTGGAGGACAAAGCACGCATCACACAGAACAAGGTCGCATGGAAGAAAATATAGTAAACTGTTGAGTTTCTAAGCCCTTCAAGGAATTCCATTCCACTCCATTTTGCATGGTCAGTGATAAGACACTAGGTTTGGTAATAAAGTCGCATGTAACTATTATTGATGGCTGGCAATTACCTTACAGAATAAGAGAGGGGTTGCTACTTAACAGCAAAGTATGCTTAATCTTTGTAGCAGATGATACAATAGACTCTCTGGAAGTACTTCTGTATGATGTCCCTTACCAAAACCCATGTCTATTCTAAATTCTAAGTCTGTGCCCAAATACTGAGGTCCTGAATGTCAAAGGTTGTTCCCGTTCATAACTAGCTTTCTATGGAACTCAAGGCAGCATTACTTTTCCTTCCTAAGACTTAAACCACAGTGTAACTCCTACATCTTGTCCTGGATTCATAAGAAGGCCCATTTTAGTGGCAGAAGTAGTCATTAAAATTCTGCATGTTTTCAGAGAATAAATGAAATTAGTTACTCCTTATAGTACTTAGACTTTCAAAACAGTGGTGATCTGGGGGCATGTAGTAGACCAAAGTTAAAGTAGAGGTGCCGACCAATTCTTCCTTTGACATTCACCTGTAGACTCTCAGCAAGATGAGTTCACTCTCCAAGTGTCCTTCTGTAATTAAACTGGCTGATAGTGGACACCTTCTCAGTCACCTTCTGGGAATGTGACATCCCTTGAGCTGGGCTTCTGAAATGCGATACATCTTCTGCTGAGCTTCTACTCAAAAGGCAGATCACTGAAAGGAGCCAAGTGTGCTAGGGCCAGAGTCTGGCTTCTTTTCCCTCACAATGATTTTCTAGTTCTCTGCCCCCTGAGGAGACAATGTGACTCTCTCTAACCCAGTTCTCCGAAGGTGGCCATATCAGAAAGTGGTCCAGTCCTAAGTGGCTTATTCCTCTTGCCTGACAATATCCTCAGGACAGACTGGTGCTGAAGAATGCTCTGTCTTTCTCAGCCAAGCAACACTTGGTAGCTCTGAAATAAAAGGAGAAAGTGTCTGCTGCTGTTTATTTTCTTCTCTCAAATAAACCACAAATTTGAATATTTTAAAAAATCTCAAGATTTTTTCTATTTTTCTAAGGTGAGATAACCCAAGTGATATATTAAATAGGTCCCTTGTCCCCTTGTAGTGTGTGGTTTTGAAGGGAGACAGCACTGTCCCAGTGACTACTGGATGGAAGGCTGAGGCAGGAGGTCACAGACACCTCAACAAGCTGGCAGTTCCACTTGCCAGGGAGCAGGGTGCCTCCCTCCCTTCTTCAGAGATGCACAATCCCTGCCACAAGGAGAAGTTTGGGGCTCCCCAGTGAGCATAACCCACTAGATAGGGCTAAAAATATGCCCAGAAGCTGCTAATGCTCACAAGATGGAATTTAACTGGAAATTAAGAAACGGGAACTGAAAATACAATGTTTGCCATATTTTATCAGGTTAAGAAATTTATAAGTTTCTTTCTGTTCAGTCAGAAACCTCCCAGATCTCCCATTTTACACCACAACCCTGATCCTCTCATTGACTAACTTGCTTTCTAACCTACTGTGTTCCTTGTGTGACAGTTGACAAAATGAAGCCTTTCAGAGTCAAAAGGATTTTTTTTGTAGAAATTCTGCAGCTTTGAAGCAGGCTTAGCTTTCCCTACTTCTCCTTCAAACTCTGCTCTATCCTTGATTGTAATTGCCCAATTGCATCCATTCTTTATATACTCTTCTGTGCCTTCTTAGCAGTTCCCCAGGTGGTTACAAATGTTATTTGAAAGACACAGATACAGATGCATGTTATGCAATTAATAGGCCTTCACTAAGTGGAACCAATAGACCATCAAAACGAATCCATGCTGCCCAAGCTATCTCTCTTCATCTTTTTCTCTACACCAATAACCTGACCCAATAGCTAAAGAGAGATACAAATCCATCTCCTCAATTCCACTCTAAGTGCCAAAGAAGAACAGGATATAGATAATGAACAATAAATGTGCAAAATATGTCTACCCCAAGAATGCCTCCTATGGAGGCCGCTGAATCAGGTGTTGCACCATTTACAATAGGAAATGAAATAATGTGCCTACTCCAACCCAGGGAGAGGCAGCATCCTGCAATAAATAGCCTGGCTGTATAAATAATAAAGTAAAACTGGGCCTGAAGCTGCCTGGGATTTTGTTTGCAGGAAATAGGGAAACACTAAGCAATTTAAGGCACTGTTTCCCAGCTACAGTCCAAGGGCTATTTAGTTAGTAATGGCAATAACAGGAAGAGCTTCATGTCAAGATGGAGCCACAAGTGCTGGGCAGAAAGAGAACAACAAATATTAAAAGATGTCAACTGCCAGCATGAGTTGATTGCAACTTGTGGAGATGGGAAGAAAGAACATGTCAGGAGCATTAGCAGTGAGAGAAGCAGCCATCAAAAAACCTCTGGGGCCAACAGCAACTCAAATCCCCTGGACTCTGAGACCCTTTCTGAGAAAAGAAGGAATAATTTCTGAGCACTGGAGGCCTGATCTTTTGACATTATCATCTTCATGTGTCTGAGTAATTACAGACTTGGTAATGTGATGGATATGTGTCAAGAGGGCCAAACACTGCTGGGCTGATTGTGTGAAGTACGGCTTCCAGGTTGCTGATGTGAACAGTCCACTCTTGTGCATGTCCTGAAGCAGAGAAGAAGATGCATTTCACTTTCTGGCCATGGTGTTGAATCTAATGGAGGTACTTTCCCCTGGAGATCTTCCCACGATGTGTACAGCTGCGGTTCTTAAACTTCCCCAATATTAGATTTCACTCTCACACTATAGTAATCGCTTCTGTTTACTGAGCACTTATCATGTGCAGGTCTGCTAAAAGATTTGCATATGTGACCTCCTCCAGAACCTACAGTGGCCTTGTGAGGTAGGTGCTGTTATTCTCCACATCTTAGGCGAGTGAAGTAAGGCATAGGCGCTGAGTAACACAGCTAAGGAAACAGATACAGTAAAAGTGGAGGCAGGAGTCAGACCCTGTTTTGCTTCTTTTCAGGAGTTGAGGTTGAACTATGTTCCACATAATTTCATTGAATTAAACAAAATGTACACATCCTTAACTAGCATTTACCAGGCACTTGTGTGACAACATTGGGTTAAATATTTGAATAAGTCAGGATGGGATAACTGCTGTAGTCAACAGCCTCACGTCTTCAGTTGTCCTGTCACAGCTGCTTTGATGACTTGAACTGGTTCAAAACGTGTACATTGCCTGATCATTTTGATTTGAGGAAGAACCAGACGTTACATGGTGCCAGACCTGGTGAAGCAGATGGATCACGACACACAATAATATTTTTATGAAGCTGCCTTTTTGTTGGATGATACTCACTGTGTTTTTTGCCATAAATATTTCATAAAAAAACACTCACAAAAAAGACTTCCAGAACTGCTTAGTGGCAAAAATAATGGCATAAATGGTTTGAAGGGGGCACAGTGGTTTTATAGGTATTAATGGCAATGTGTCTATGATAGTGAACTTATTGTGCCAAGTTGAGTAAGAAATACCCAACTAGACTGGCTTAGTATAGTTCTGGGTATGAAAGACCAGCTCTGGAAGGATTTTCACCAGAATGGCATAGAAGGGAAATAAAGAAGCCTCGTTTCTGCATCTTTGGAGGAGCTCTAGTCCTCACCTGCACCTTGACTGTCATCTCCTGGCTTCCAGCACTGACCTCTCAGTATTCCATCGCAGACCCTCTGGCCTCCTGATACAGACTCACATGGAACAGTACAGTGAGCTCCAGGCCTTTGACTGGATCTTTCAGATCTCCAGCATTCAGACAGACCTTGCACACATTTCTGCACCTGACTCTATAGGTGGCCACTGTAATCTAATCTTATAAATTCTTATATATGTGTATATCTTGTTTTAAATGTTTCTCTGATCAGTGCTGACTGATACAATGCCTTTTATTATAATACATTCTTTTCCTGTTTTAAAATTAAATATCTACCATATTTTCTGGTCAATCCTTGTAAGTGTTGTTGTGATTATATGTCATAGTGCAATGAAGTAAGCAGAGAATACTTGGGACTGGCACAGAGGTTCTCTGCTTCATACAGTCATTCAGAGACTCAAATTTCTGCCCTGTTACTGTTCACCATGCAGACTCCAACATTACTAGGAAAAAAAGAGCAAGAGATCCACAAGAAAGGCATACTTGTGTTAACACTTAGCCCAGAACTCATACAACCCTGGAGCTCCCTGTGTGCTGCTGATGACATGCATGGGCCACCTAGGAGGAAAGTTATCGCAAAATATAGGTTAACTCTGCCCAAGAATAGTGAAATGTTGGCTTCAAGGCTGAAGGGCATAGCAGAGCAAAACTGCTTAATTTATGGCTGCCAGGAAGCAGAGCAGAGTAAGAGTGCCATAGTGGAAGGGGTCAGGCATCAGACACATATTCCCCAGGCCATGCCTCCATGGCTTATCCAGACACACCTAGAAATGTGCTCCACCAGTTCCAGGACAGATCCCAAGGACAATTTAGTTTAAAGTTATCCTAAGTCCCATTTCTCACCTCTTTTCAACTTGCTACCTACACACATTTCCTCAAACCATACTTATTTCACAATAAAGGCAACAGCAAGTCCATCCTTGCACATAACATACTCTGATGATCTTGCTTTCAGTTGGAAACACAATAATCCCTTCCCCAAAGCCTCAATGAAGAGTTTCTCCCTAGTATAAATTACTGGACATTATGGCAATTGTCTAACATGGTGGAAAGCCAAAGTAAAAACACTTGCCCTGATGACTGCTTCTTCCTCATCTCCTTCAGCCCTGATTACAACTTCCTCTTTCCTTTCTCATGTACACAAAGAGAATTCCAATCAGCTCTTTGCACGTCATCAATGGCCACCCCAAACGCTGCTTCTGATCAGAGGTCATAAAAGCTCCTGCCATGTTTGTCTCTGGCAGAGGAGAAAGCCCAGTCACATGAGAGGTGCGCTCCTCTCCATGTCCTCAGTAAAGGCCACTGTTTCTTTCCTTTTGCTTCTCTATTGTGCCAGGAAACCTTACCATCAACAGTTTCAGCATTTTTCAAAAGCCCAAATTCAAGTCTCTTCTGAGACTCAAGGCAAAATTTTAGAAATGAACCTCTGTAACAATAAGAAACAAGTTATATAATGTCAAGGTACAAAGGTACAGGAAAAGCATTCTCATTCCCAAAGGGAGGAATGGGGGGGGTAGAAAAAATTGGGTCAGAACAAGAATGAAACTGGGCAGGGGAAATGTTAGGACCTGTAGCTCCATATCTCGCATCTGGGCTACCTGGTGGTAAAATGTGAATTCTAAAGGGCTTGGATGGTTCTACTCCTATGACCTTGCTGGTTACAGACTATATGGCCAATTCTCTTAGGTGGCTCCATCACAACCTTCAACATTCTTCCTGCAGATTCCATGTTCCTGGTATTTCTGACTTCCTGGAGTTTGCATTACATCTTTGATTTTATTCTTACAGTTTAATGCATTGCTCTTTCAGAGGCTCCTTGTGAGGCCTCTAGGCTGTCCTTTTGGTTTCCATGATCTCTCAATTCATGGATTCTGGATACCCATAAGAAGAGCATCCTCTGTAAGATGCCAAGGTGTATTGTCAGTGGAAGGAATAGCCAGGCTCCCTTGGACCATGACTGCAGCAGCATCAGCCTCTGAATCCCTGGATGGCTAAGCATGGTGAAATGAATCCCAGGGATGCTATTCTCTAAGAGACTCTTTCTCAAACAGAGGGTCCTTAGAACTCACTTTAAAAATGAAAGGTTGATACTTTTGCATCATTGTGCTGGCCATATTGGGAACTTGTTGAGAACTCAAACCATCTTTCTTCTTGTCTCTTTGCAGCAGGATTGGTTTCCTTTTAATGGTGTAATTTCCTTAGTAGCTGCACCTCTTTTGGTACCAACTTCATACATGGTTACTAGGGGAAATTTTAAATTTCTCAAACTTTTCTGCTCTGTTGTCTCCTCTTGATTCTTATTATAAATCTGGATAAAGGTAGCAAGCAACACCCACCAATGGTCAGTAGCACCCATTAAACACTGCTCACAACATTCTAGAACTTTCCTAGCCTGTATCTTCAAAGTTTTACAAAATCCTACAAACTAGTCCCAAAGACTTCTGAGCACATGGTTAAGTACAGACACAGCAACGACCCCATTTCTCTGCTAATGCCTCTCTGTTGGTGGGACAAAATACCAGACAGCACATTTTAAAGGAAGAGAGGTTTAATGTGGCTCATGTTTTCAAAGGCATTCAACCCGTGATCAGCAAGCTCCAAGGAAGAAGCATCATGGAGAAAGGGCCTGGTGTAGCAAAAGTGCTTAGTTTTTGGTGGTGGAGAAGCAGAGGAGGGAACACTACCAGAGTGAGAAGTGTGAGGAACCAGACGCACACCTCACGGTACACCTCCCTGACCCACCCAGACACATCTAGGAGTGTGCTTCATTAATCTAGGTGTTTCTTACCAATGAAGCTGACATATCAAGATTAACAGTCACACCCTATGAGCCTGAGTACTTATTTTTCTGGATTCTATTCAAGCCCTATGCTGATACAAAGAAGAAACAAAAATTTAAAATCTTGTCCATTGCACCCATGAAATTCAGAGATAGGAAGAGACAGAGACATGCAACGCTGAGATATTAGGTGCCTCTCCATGGAATGTGGGAACCAGGGGCTGTGGGAGCCCAGAGAACAGGGTGACTGGAGAGATGACTAGAGAGGTGTGAGCACAGATGGGAACCTATGAGCAAGGCTTTAAACAAAGTATTTCAGAGAGGGGAATCACCATCTAAAGCATGTGGAATCATGTAAAGCAATCCATGAAAGTGCAAACATTTCTTTCTTGAAGGATGTAAGAAGTGAAGCAGCCCAATTAAAATAAACAAATGATATGAGCAGGTATTTCTTAAAAGAAAATAAAAAGATGGGTAATTATGCTGAAGAGAGTCTCAGTATCATCAGACATGAGGAAAATGCAAATTTAAACTCTGGTGCCACACACTTGTATGCCCAATTGAATGGCTAATATTAAAGAGACTTAAATGCCAAGTGTTTGCTGGCAAGGAAGTAGAACCACTGACACCCTTAAATGCTGCTGGTTGAAATAGAAAATGATACAGAAATTTTGGAAAAACAATTTGGCCGTTTCTTATAGAATTAAACATATTCTTTGCTGTAGACAAAATCATTCTACTCCTAGATATTTCCCCAAGTGAAATGAAAATATATTTCACACAAAGATTTACATATATTTTATTAACAGCTTTATTCATAATAGATCAAACTGCAAAAAATCTAATGACCCTCAATAGGAAGACAGGCAAATTGTAACATGTCCATATATGTGATGGATTGTCAAGAATAAAAAGAAATACACTATTGATATACTTAACACACAGATGAATTTCAGAAGCTTTATGATGCATGAAAGAAGCCAAACAAAAAAGTCTATGTTACATGGGCCCATTTAAATGAAATTCCAGAGTGGACAAAGCCAATTTACAGGGACAGGAAGCTGATCTTGGTGCTAGGTCCAGAGGACGGGGAATGAGTGGATGGAAATGCCTGTAAGTGGGCATTTTGGGGTTATGGAAATAGTCTGTATCTTGATTGTGGTAGTAGCCATAGGATAGCATGCATTTACTAAGATTTAAAGTAAATTGTGTACTTAAAATGTACATATATTATTGTGTATAGCTTTTTCCTCAGTAAATTTATTTAAGAAAAAAAACAAAGCAAGGAGATATAGAATGAGACTTTGGAGAAACGGCTCAAAGTTCATTGAATTCTTTGTAGTGATTTTGTGTGGAGTCAGGCTGGAGAGGTCAACTGTGAGGTGACTGGATTTTGCTCCAGAAGTCAGTGGATTTCAATTTTGTTTGCCAGGCCATGGTGAAACATTTTCCATTGTGACCCAGCCTCTCTCTCCCTTTGTGCTTGTGTATATATATGTGTCATGTTGAGAAACTGCTTTCTCAAACTCCTACTCAACTACATGTACAATTCTCTGATGTCACCTCCTTTCTTTAGATAAAAAGTATCATGGCTGGACCAGGTAAATGGATTCCATAGTTCACCAATGTGTTTGGTCTATGTAGCTTGAAGAAATAAACCACAAGTAAAGAACCATCAAAGGTTTTTCTGCAAGGGACATATTTAAAAATCTCTGAAAAGTGATGAGAAGGAGACTGGAGCAAAAAAAAAAAAAAAGGTCAATTGACATATATTATTGGAATAATGATAATGGTATTCTTTTAACCCTTAGTACATGGCATGCATTCGACTAATTCTTTACATGTATTTTCGCTTGTCATTCTTTCCTAAGCTTCAATTTGCCAATAAGCGAACTGAGATTGGCTGTATTATGTAACTTAGTGAAGATCCGGAAGGTACTAAGGACCACAGTATGGAATTTAAATCCTAGTTTGTCTGACTATGGAGATTGATTTCTTTTTTGGGTCAGGGTAGCAGGGTACTTGAGATTGAACCTAGGATCTTCACAGTACACTCTATTTTCAGCCCTTTTTATTTTTTGCTTAATTTCTGAGTCAGGATTCCCTAAATTGCCTTTTCCTGGGTTGAGCCTGAATTTGTGATCCTCCTGCGTTAGTTCTCCAGAGAGCTGGGATTACAGGTGTGTGCCACCATGCTGAGCTTGGAGTTTACATATTTAAACTAGAGAATCACAGGCCTCTAGGAGAGGCAGAAAGAAGGCAGTGTACAGGGTAGAGAGGGAGGTTACAGAGCCTCTGTGAAGGTAGACACTTCAAGATTTACAAAGCAGGAGAAACTGGCTGACTGAGGACCTAATCTGGATAGCTAGGTGGTTGCTAATGTCATTAAGGAATCTGGAGGACATGAAAGAAATCCTTCATTTTAATTGGTAAAAAAATTACAATAGAAAGAGGAGCGTCTAGGGTTAGAGTGGAAGGGTCTAAATTGTCCATTGCTACTTGTGATTTTGGTTCTGGTTGGTCCCTTATTCACAGGAGATGATTATTAGCATATTTAAGAGTCACAGATTTCTTGGTTTATTAATGGAACACATCTGTAACTGCCTTCTCTACCGCAGGTTTTACTACATTGTCTACCCACCCGACCAGGAGTCATTGTCCTTCAACCTGCTGTGCACGAAGGTATCATTTTCCTTCCTGGATCTAAGAACAGGGACCCTTAGATCAGCATGGTCATAGTAAGGGAAGGAATGGCTTTCTAACGAAAAATGAGACTTTTCCTAAAAGTATAATAAAAGGATTCCGTGTAGCAGAAAAAACAGAAGTCCGTTATAAAGGTTATTCTTCAGCAAACTGGACTACTTGTTGATTTGGAAACGCTGCATGCTTTCCTGCTCCTGGCCTTTGATAATGTCGCTTCCTCTTCCCGGAATGTCCAGCCCTGTCTCTGCGGATGAACTTCTATCAACAGTGCATCACATCCCTGCAGTGAGGTCTGTCTGTCTGACCAGATGATCTTGAGCGGTCTCGTTTCTGTACTTTGCAAGGCCTTTCCCTTACTCCGCCTTTGTATTGCAGTTGTTCGTAGCCCTCACTCCCCTTGTTTCCCAGTGATCTACAAGGCGCCGCAGGGCAAGGGCTCTACACCTCTGGAAGCACATTGCCCAGCAATGCATATGAGAGTGGGTGTTTATCATAGGTTTGCTGACTTAAATTAATTTCAAGGCACAGTTCATAGGTTTGATCTGAGAGATGTGGAAAATCACTTGTTTTCACGTGGAAATACATTTGAAAGACACCCAGTATTTTTCACTGTTGTTCCAGATATTCACAACGGAAGCAGGAACATTTGCCCTTGGATTAAATTTTTAAATTGAAACAGCTCCGTGTAAAGTTGAAACCAGAAGGATATATGACAGCTTTACGGAGACAGGTGGCACTTGGGTCATAAAGTGAAAAGCTTGTCATTGTAAAACTATTATTTGTTTTGGAGAATTTCTAGAACAAATGGAAAATAATTTTGCTTCTCTAAAGCATGGAAACTGATAGATGGTAATTATTTTCTGCTTGGCTGCAATTATGACTTCATAATGTAATATGGTATATTAATGACCTTGTGCTGTTTTAATTGGAGAAATGTTTATATTAAGGATATCTATGAGATTTTAATGCTGGAAGTGTATTTGAATCCTTAATTTTATGTAAAATGGTGTAAAACATTTTTCAATGTTAGAGCTTTTGACTCTCAAAGCCAAAGAATTTGAGGAGTGAGTTTGGAGCCTTATTAACAAAAATAATCCATTAATTGACAGACTTTTGCATAAATTAGCTCCAAGAAATACTGAACCCGAGATTGAAAAAATGCAAACTCTGTAAACTCTGGTTACAGAGGAAAGAAAGTTAAGCATGCCACTCTCACCAGTCTCCTGGCCACTATTTCCTTTGCTGTAAGAGTGCTAAAAGATGTTTTCATGTATATTAATTAGAGACAGACCTAAATTTGGGAGCTTATAATACAAGTCTGGTTAAGAAACAATACTTCTGTTGGGTTTATCAGACTTAAATGAGGCTCCATGTATCTCCTGTGACTTCTCCACTGTGTTGTAGGGACAGGACCCCATTACACCCCTGGTGAGCTGATGATGGTAACAAAAGACCACAGTTGATGGCAGATCCCTTCCTTTTCTTTCTCACGGGTCCCACTACTTCCTACTGGTGGATAGGGAGGTTTGGAGGTAGTAGCCCTCATGAAAGTAGGCAACATTTGTTTGGTGCCAACGGCATGGTAAGTGTTCCATACACAGTGCTGTAAGGTTTGTATCATTATGGGCCCCATTCTACAAGGGAGCAGACTGAGCCCATGGTCAACCAGTAAGTGCTGGGGCTAGAACCATGAATATTTGCTTATTTTTGGGTCACTTTTAGAAATATATTTTTTCATTGTTGTTATATTTGGTCTTGGAATGAAATTCAAAAGA
Source organism: Hydrochoerus hydrochaeris (assembly GCA_004027455.1). Lineage (NCBI taxonomy): Eukaryota > Metazoa > Chordata > Mammalia > Rodentia > Hydrochaeridae > Hydrochoerus > Hydrochoerus hydrochaeris. The sequence goes on along the minus strand of PVLA01002759.1, from coordinate 176,016 downwards.
ATTGGATGCTTTATCACAAATTAATCAAGCTAGACTTATATAAACCCTGCTATATCTAGGTTTTTGCTTAGAATGGGCAAAATGAATTCACATATAGCTGAAATATGAAGCAGTGTTCCTTTTCTCCCCTTAGAATTAAAGTTACAGCCTTTGAGACTATACAAAGATACAAATATAATCAATATATTTGCCCTCCTAGACTTTGGAGTTGAAAGCCTAGTTTTAGCAAAAATCTGTCAATGCACAATTGATAGATTCAATGTATATGCACTGATCTCTAGAACTTATAAGGTTATGATTTTACATATTTGTCATAAATGGCTGCAACATCCATATATTATGGAGCTGAGCTTTTCTAATGGGGATAAATGTGCCGCACTGTGCACTCTGAAGATGGCAAGATACACAACTCATGCTCAGTGAAGCAAGGGAAAATATATTATCCCTGCCATGCTGTGACATGCATATATTCCATTCAAGCTTCAAGAGGGTATTAAATCCAGAGAGATATCAAAAGAAAATACAGAGACAGACTTCCACTGCTGGCTTTTACTAAAGTTTCCATTGACTCAATGTTATTTACATAGAATGCAAAAAGCACAACTATTTTCTTAAAAGAGAAATTTTGTTAAAACATTATAATTTTTTTTTCTCTCTGCAGGTCACATTTTCTTAAATTGCCTAAGAATCTAGGGAAATTTTTAACAAATGATAAAAGGGGGAAGAGTTAATTCCTGTTTAATAATAATGAAATGTGAAAAAAAATTTAAAGTTACTTACAAATTATTAAAACAACCTAGGTTCAGTATTTTATGTTTTAAAGATCAGAGCTTTTTACAGAACTTGTGGCAAATAATTGTGTTTGTCTGGCGTATTTCCCTCTGTTTTTTTTTTTTTTCTTGTGCTAGCACCTCTGAATTGAAGTAACAGTGCCTCCGACTAATTAATAAATTCTTTGAACAGACATTTTAAATTTTATCCTGGATAGCAAAACAAAACAAAACATTGAAAACCAAAACAAAACAAATAAAAAACCCTCCAAGAAGCAAAACAAAGCAAAAACCACAGTGCATCATTTTGGAAATACGTTTTTACAAGAGAGATCATTTTCAGTTCTTGATTTCTTCCTAATACAATACACTACTCACACTCCTGGAATAGCTGAGGGACTCAGTGCTTCATAGAAACTGTGTTTGCCGTACATGCCAAGCAAGCCTAATTTCTGAACTTTGTTGCTGAATCTCAGAGAACAGGCATTCTGATCAGCCACCTCTATCTAACTGCAAGAGAGAAGAGAGGACTTGACACTCCAGGTGTCAAGGTCTTTGGTAACACTAAGCAGAATTCAGGAAGAAGGCAAACATTTCCTGTGAAGCAGGGAGATAGGGTTGTACATGAGGACAGACAGATAGTATATTGCATCAGAAATTCAACAATGACTATAATTTAAGGAAGAGGAAACTAAGACTTAGAAAGCGCATCGATTATAACCAGATTGGAAGTATTGTTCTCTGCCATGATGATGATGTCTAGTAGTTTGCATCCCTGTTTATGGTGGCCTTACAAAACTGTTAGGTACTCAGATTCCCTCTAGCCCACTGCTTTGCTTAGGATAGTTTAGATGGTGACCAGAATGTTATTCCTCTTATAGAACAAGGTATTGAAAAGTAGAAAAGAGTGTTATAACCCAAATATAAAATTTAAATGGCATTATATCATAAATATAAAATATTCCACTTGTGTTTTGAGAGGTGAGTGGGTCACAGGGGCAGTGTATTCAGTGGATTAATCCATTGATGAGTTCCATTCTGAATGGGCTATCAGTAGGTGGAGACAACTTGGGGGAGGTGGCACAGTGGAAGCTGCTTTTGTAAGATATGTTGCCCTCTCTGAATTTCCTTTTCTCTCTGCTTCCCAGCTGCCATGGGCCGAGCAGCTTTCCTCCACCACGCCTTTTCACCATGCCTCTCTGCCTTGGACTCAACACATCAGGAACTGAGCCCCCTGAAACCATGAACCTGTTGTCCTTAAATTGTGTCAGGTATTTTGAACCAATGAAGGGAACATGACTAAATCAGAGTGTATGCCATGTTCTTAAGGAATGTTTCCCAGAAATTGCAACAGATCACCTTTCTTTACGTCTTATTGGTCGTAATTGAGTTTTATAACCACAACTTGCTGCAAAAGGATTTGGGAAATGGAGTCTTAATTCTGGGAGTCATCTTCTCATCTAAGTCAAAGACTGTTACTAAGAGAAAGGAAGAAAGAATCTTTGGGTGGCAATCTGCTATCTTTGTTATACCAAGATTGAGTAATTGTTTAGGGTCTTGCAATTTCCTGTGGTGGATATTAGAAATAAATTGTATGGCACTGTTTGAATCAAAGATAATGACCCCCTGACCTCAATAGGGCTGATTTATGTATAGAGAGAAATGAGAATACAGACCATTATAATTTTAAAGGTAGGTTGGAAGGATTGGTTTTTATCATTCCTCTGCTCATGTATATTACCTATTATAACTGTTATGGATTGGATGGAGAATGTCACTACAGGTCCAATGTGCTCCAAGGTAGGGATTTTGGAAGGTGACTGAATCATGGTAGTGCTGTAGCTGACTTGCTGATAGAAGAGGGGCATGGTTGCAAAAGGTGGGTCACTGGGGGCATGGCCTGGGAAGGTGTTATTTCCCTCCCCTCCCTGGATGCTCTCTTCTCTCTCTGCTTCTTGGCCACCATGACTTGAGCTGTGCCCCTCTGCTGTGCTGTCTTTGCCCTGGAGCCAGCCAACCATGGACTGTGGCTGTGAACCAAAATAAACTTCCCCTCCTTTAAGTTGTGGATGCTGAGCATTGTGTCTCAGTGGTACGAAAGTGACTAAGACAACAATGATTCCCATTCTATTTAATTTTATTCTTTCTAGTTCAAAAATAGACAACATAATTTCTTAAAATATAAGCATTATATTTCAGTTTTCTAATAGCATCACTGTGAAGCCTTGGAGGTGGAGAGGCATCTAACTGTGACCCTAAATCTCAAGTGGGCTGTCTGCACTGTCTGCTCAGCGCTGCCACCCTGAGATACTGTTCCACACTGTCTCTTGTTCCTCCAGCATCTCACCCTCTTTCTCATCACCTTCAGATGATGACCTTGTCTTATTATTCACTGAGAGAATAAAGACAAACTCAAGAGAATTTCTGCCAGCTGGTACCAGCATGTTACATACGCATGTGGCCCTGGATCCATTCTTTCTTTCTTTTATAGCAGATGCAGACTCCTGTTTCTTTTGAAGCCCAGTTCTACACTCATGTGCTCTATCCTGTCCCTTCTGGTCTCCTTGAGGACTTAACTCCTGCTTTGTATTTTCTTTCTTTTTCCTTCTTTCCACAGTCATTCCTATTAGCGTTTGGAGGTATTCTGTGAGACAGTCTCTTAAGACCTCCCTTGACAATATCTTCCACTCCAGACCAGATTTAAGATCCTTTTTCAAAGATTCTCTGCTGTCTTTGAAAGAGGGGTTTTGTACTCATTCCTTGGCTCATTCCGTGAAGTGTTTTGACACCAGCATACCACAGAAATGCTTCCTGCCAAGATCACCAATGATTTGCTTCTGGCCAAACCCTATGGACATTTCTTAGTGTTCTCACAGGATGTGTCAGTAGAACTTGACCAGTTGCTCGCTTTTACCTTTTGGAAGCATACTTTTCACTTAGCATAGGTGATTCTGTTTTTTTCCTTGTTTTGTAAATTTTTCTTTGCTATTTTTTTCTCTCCCTGATCTAAAGATTTTTGGGGATGCTCCAAGCCTTATAGTTTCCTAATCATTCCTGTTCTTTCAGCTTAGGTGATCTTGTTCACTACCATGTCTTTAACACACTTATTTCACCAAATGATTTAGCTCAAAATCCAAGCATTATCCTTGAAGCCTCTCTATCCTGCTAAAGTAAAAATAATATATCAAAAAATCATCATGTCCAATCTCCAAACATATTCAGAATTTGATCAGTTTGAACATGTTAATTATTACTTGCCTCGCTGAAGATTCTTAAGATTCCTAACTGGTTCCTTTGTTTCTACTCTTGTACCTGGCTCTCATGTGCCTTACTTCAGGGCCTTGTCACATGTTGTTTCTGCCTCCAGATATCTGTAAGGATTGGCTGCATTTCATGGTCTTTGTTCCAACTCACTTTCTCAGGTAGGCTTCCTGTGGATATGCTCGTGGCCTATAATTATCTCCATCCCCTCTTTGATCATGTTTATGTTTCTTCACACCACTTATTACTACATAAGACTGCATTATAGACACGCAGCATTTTTTATTTTCTTTATCAACTATCTCCCTTGTAGTTTAAGAACCATGAAGTTAGAGCTTTGTCTTGCTTACTCTTATTCTTTATGGCTAGAAAGGTTGAAGGTGAGACATGGATGGGTGTGATATTAATATGCAAATGGATTATTCTGAAGTCCCTGGGAGACTGCAGTTAGTTACCTAAAGAAAAATAGAAATTTATTCTGCCCACATTGCTGAGCTATTTAGGTCTCATGGTTTTTGCGTTTCTGGAGGACAAATCTCCATGCAGTAGGATCAAGAGCAGTAGGGGAGCAAAGGTCAGTGTGACACAGTCTGCAAGTTTGCACTCCAGAGATGGCATTGTGACCAGAAACAGATCCATGAACTGCTGGAGCCCGTTACCCTGCAATGCTGAAACACTGAGAGAACTACCTTCTACATGAAGGAATTCACTAGAAACTCCTCATGGTGAAGAAATATGCAAATGTATAATCTTTTGCCTCAGAATCACTTCTCTGATTCGCAGAAGCATCCTTCCCACGTATTTGAAGATATTTGGTTTGAAAATCGTTTCTCACGATGGTCAGAGTTGCATCAAGGACGTCTGAAGGAGGAGCAGTGTGGTTAAGTAGGAAGAAGAGACTCAGAGGATGGGAAAACTTTCTCTGGCATCCCTTTAAAGTTTTTTTTTTTTTGACAGCATTACCTGTTACCACTCCCCTGCACTTTTACTTTCCATTTACATAAAAAGCAAGTCGCCCTCTTCACAGCCTCAAGCTTATCTTGAGAAGTTGGGATGGATACCTTGAACACAGATGAATCACAGCCATTTTTAACAGGGAGGTAAAAACAGCCGTTTAGTATCAGAAATGCTCTCCTCCCAGAGGGGAAGTCACGTTACCTAAGTACCGACAAGAGCTCCAAGATGTGAGGAACTTTGTTTCCTGAGGATTATTAGTATCTTAACTACAGATGAAATGAGCCTGCCCAATTAGGTGACTTTTTTAAACAAAGTTTTTCAAACATGTCAGTCATTTTATTTTTCTAATTGCAAATAGCCATTCTTCTATTTGAGGTGTGGAGTACCAGCTTTGGCCTGTCACTCACGGTTCTGTGGGTTCTGTGATTGCTTTCATCACACTATAGGCAAAAATTTAAAGAATGTTCCGTTTGCCTTTGGTAAAGGCCTAATTCGGTGTTCAGGCACCTGATAATCCAGAACATCCTTATCATCCCTGCTGGACGCTGGCTAATCAGCCTTGTCTTTCCTCCAGACATTTGCTTTGTTCCTGCTCTTTTTTTTTTTTTCCTGCTCTCACTCTTTTCATGAAAACAAAAGGTTTTATGGTTAGATAATTAAAAGATGCTCTGATAACAAGGCAAATATCCCAAGGATTCAAAATAATTTCATGTGTTATTTCTGCCATGGACATATTATGGGGAAGGGTGTCTAATTTGGAATTTTGGAAAGAAGTGACTTTGAGATTGGCATGGCAGAACCCTCCCATTTCACACAGATGGTCCCCCCACCCCCACTCTAGTGAGACCGTCCCTGCCTCAGGAGTAATGTAAATCAGGCCTGGTTCTGTTTGGCTGTTGTCTTAATTAGGTTTTGTCACCCAAACCTCTACCACTAGGAGATTCATTACAATCACACTTGGCTTTGAAACATTTTTTGGTCTAATTTCTCTTATACTTTTATCTATGATATTGATACCTGTTTTTGGAGAGCCAGTGCAGCATGTATCTCTGTAAAGTCTGGCCAAAGTCTCTCTCAACTTAGAAATACCTTCTTGCTTTTTCAGATGGCCACTTCTTTTGGACAGAGCAGGTAACTCACCTGGAAGAATTTCAGTGAGATCAATGGAGCGTTTTCTGAAGAAACAAATCCATTTGAGCATAAATCTACTATTTTGAGTTTTGAGTCTGAAGTCCTTTTTCTAACTCTTTGGCCATGATCTCTATTAAAACAGCCAGTTCTTCAAATCATAGATCATTAGGATCTTTCATGTTTGAGTTTTATCTCAATGCTAAAGGCTAGAAGGTGTTGAAAGGTAAAAGATGTCGTGTTTTAAGTTTCTCTACATAGCCAGTAGTGGATGGTTTCTCACTGAACTAAATCCCTTTTGTCATTTATTTTTATGATAATAATAAGATCTGTGAACATTTTGGAGGCTTTGGGATAAAAGAAAATACAATTTTTAACTTTTGCTACACTTGCCACTTGGGAACAGGTATTGTTCATTTTCTCTTAAGAAATCACCTAAATAGATTAGCGCTTCATATAGCTTTGGAGAAATGGAAAATACTGATGGAAAAGGTGCTGGTGACCACAACAATACATTTGCAATTGGCATTTAGCTTATCCCTTTGTAATCCTCTGTTCCACCTCACTGAGGCCGGTAATGTGAAAACCAAACTCTGTGCTCCCCACACGCAGGAGGGCGATTGCAGAGCTGGCTACACCAACCCCACCTGACTCAGTCTCTTTCTCCTGTGGGTTTAATAGCTTCATGGGCAGAGAGTGCCACTGGGGGGCTCCTCAGGCCTTCTTGATTTTTCAGAAGCAGGCAATGCAGATGTGACATGAGCTCTGTTCTTGCCTTTTTTTGCTGGAAAGAGTAAAGATGCTCTCTGTTGTAAGATACAGTCACCAACAATGACTAGCAAGTGCTCTAAACTCATGCTCTTTAAAGTGTGGTCCCTGCATGTACAGAATTAACTTCGCCGGGGATCCATTTAGACACACAGAACCCTGGGTCCACCCCAGACCCAGCAAATGGGAATCTGTGTTGTAACAAGCTCCCTGGTGATTCCTATGAACATTACTAATGTATTATGGATTTCAGAATATCTGCAAAGAGCATTTTAAGTGTTCTCAATGTGAAATAAGCATGTAAAGTGATCTATATGCTAATTACCTTGGTTTGATCATTTCCTAATGTTCCTTACGCCCATAACTATATACAATTACTGCAGCTAAAAACAAAATTTTTTAAAAAGTTAAATTTGAGCAATCCAGTGCCAAATGACTTCATTTATTTAGGCTCAGTTGCCAGAAATGACACAAAGCAGTGTCACAGACAGGCATTCCTTTTCTGACTTGTTCCCAGCCCACGTAACCTGAGGTGGGGAAATGTCTTCTTCCTCTACCTTCTGTCCTAGTTTGACAATATAAACCTTTCAATTTCATGTTTAGGTGTCCTTTCATACTTAATAGTTGATAGTTGGGAACAGAAATCAGAAATCAGAAAACCGAAATTTGCCCACAAATCATTCCTTTCTGAGACCCGTTTCAAAAGAAGAAATGTATTGATGATGAATATTCTTAGCATCTGCCACAGCTTTTATAAAGCTGCAAATCTCTTAGGTCAGCAGAGAGTCTATGATGACTACTGAAGTGCACAAACACCATGTGAAAGGTGCTGCAAAATTCTTACCTGAGGCATGCCGCTTTATTCCTCCAGCGAAGCAGCCAGCACAAAGACCGCTCTGGCAAGTCTTCAAAAGGGCAAAGCTCTGCACAAAGTGGCTCGTGGGATGTGCAGCAGAGGACTCCTCAAGATCAACAGCAGTTTGCTGACACTGGACTAGGCGAGGGGATTGAAAGTATGATTAGACACAATTAAGACTCAATGGTAGTAGTGCAGAGAGATGTTGTGGGAACTTGTGGGAGGAGAGGAACAATTCAGGAGTTTTCTGATGATTTGGACATGAAAACAGTGAAGACATGAACTGAAGTGATTTTTTTCTTGCATTCTTGAAAATAATTACTGTGTGACTTTTCCTTATAGACATCAGTGAATACACAAAGTCTGTAGTGCAACATAATACATTGATAACAAGTTTTAAAATAGGCAAACTTAGTAGCTGTGATTGTAGACTTAAGTAAATACAGTTCTATAAATTCAACTTTGTTTGCAGGCCCCCTTTTGAGTTAATATTATTTTCATATATAAACCCAGATGGTGACATAATAACATGCGGGGTAGTCTTTTTGTTTTTCATATTGACTTTTATATATTCTCAACTAGTAATTTGGAAAATAATTTAAGGCATTAAATTCTTTGAGATATTTGGAAAAGGAAAATCAAAATAAGACTTTCTGTTAAGACATTGTGTCTTAGAGTAGGAAAGTAGGTGGGATCCTTAATATGATATATCAACTTAACTTGAGTAAGAACCACCTAGCTGAAAGTAGGTGGGTCTCAAGATGACTGATTTGTGAAGTGGGAAGGCCCAGTCTTGATGTGGGTGATATCAACCAATAGGCTTGTAGCTTGGACAGAATAAAAAGGGAAAGAAAGATGTGTTTCCCCTTTTTTTGGAGGAACTTTGGTCTTTATCATTGCCCGTGGATGTTGGTCTCATTTCTGCATCTTCTAATACAGAGTCTTTGGCCTGTAGATAGACTTACCCCAGTGACTATAGTAGCTTCCAGGCCTTCAGCCTTTGACTGCTACTAGATCTTCTGGCTCTCCAGTGCACAGATGGCCATTTTTCACTCTTCTGCTTCTGATCCTGTAAGCCTATCTGACGAATTCCTTAGTATAATGATACATATATTTTACATTGACTCTGTTCCTCTGGAAGACTCTGATACAGTAGGTAAAGGCTGATTTTCCATTAGAACTTCAAGACATTTCTTGTGCTGTGTTTGACTATAGGGGATGACATTTATGTGGCCTATACAAATGTTATTATAGAGTTAAACAGTGTAGTAGCTATGAATACTTTTATATTTCTTGAAGACTCATAAACTTTCATTCCTATTCATATTTGGTAATATTTCAAATTTTCTAATAAGTCCAGAGTCAGGTAAAAATTTTTTTATTAAGTAGCTTCCAAAATGCTCTTTACATCTCCTATTTGACATATCACAGGAATGCAACAGATTTTTTTTCTTTTTTTTAATGGAAGAATGTGCTGGAATGCTGATTTGGAAACTCTTAGAATTATGATTCTAAAGTGGTATTTCCATAAATTCACAGATTCAAATGGCATTTTATGATAAAATATTTGGCCAGCGTTACTCACCACATGTGGTGAGTTTGCTGGAGTCCATGGCTGGAAGGAAACCTGTCTTTTTTTGCTAACTAGTTCTGTGCTCTGTTCATTTGAAGCAAAGGGAAGGTCAGTTTCTGCCTACTCTAGACAGCTGCCATGAAGATCCCATAAGATGATCCCTACATCAATACAAACCACTCAGAATAGCATCCAGCACTGAGGACAAGTAAATGTTAAGGACTATGCTTTGCTTTGCTTTCTGCAGGGTGTGGGGGATTATTTTACTCTTAAATTCTCAAGTCTGGTCTAAGCTATCTCCAACTTTTCTAGGAAATTCTGAAGTCAGTCAAGTTCACTATCTTGAAAACACAAGACAAGGTAAGGAGCATTTTAAGTTGTGGATTACATTTGCAAGTCAGAGTTACTATAGGGAAAGTGGTGGATCTTTCTCTACTCATCTCTTTTTCCTGGTCTGAATTAAAAAGAAATGGGAGCAAAGGCATTAAAAGGAAGGTAGGAACTTGTTGGGCCATTTGCTAAAATTATTTCTCCTTCCTTCATTCCTTGGTGGCCAGGTGAATGGGCACCATGACCTCCTTCAGTGCTATCTGGCAAGCATACCTGGTCATCCTTAGCATAAGAGGAATTCAATTTCTTGCCCCCACACCGTGCAAAGCCATGTGGCTTGCTTTGTGTAATAAATGTGAGAGGGAGCCCTGTTGGTGGCTCTTTGGAAGAATGTTTAATGCTCGATTTATTAAGCTCCTTCTTCCCCTGCCTCAATGGTCCTTAGTTATGAATTCAGACAGAGCTGCTAGCAGTGTGACTCTGGGGGAGATTGGCCTGTGGTGAACAATTTGGCATAAGCCAAATATGAAGCTTTGTGGTCCAAAGCTACTGAGACTTGGCTATTATTAGAACATCACTTGCCCAGCATGAGTTGTTCAAGGAAGCTTGTGAGTTGCTACACTGTATTGACTGAGAGATGCTCTGAGGGACGCAGATTAATATTCTGCAGATGGTCAGTGTGTGGCGCACTTGGTAGACACTAATTTTCTGATTCTTTCAAGAGAAAATATAGGCATTGTGTTAAAATTTAACTGGTTTATATATTTTAACCACTTGGCAATAAATAACATATATTGCTTATTAAAGTAGCAATCATTCATTGCCTTAAAATTAAACATACTTCTTTTAACAAATTAATCTGATTTAGGTAAGTCTAATATTATTGAAGAGGAACTGAGGTACAGTGCGTTTCCATATTCTCAATCCCATTTATTCTTAAAGCACCTGAATAACATGTATCTGACTGATGATTGCGGTACACAGCAAGAGTTACTGGCTAATTTTCTCAAGAGGAAACAGAAGAATATTAGAATCCACACAAAACAATTCTTTCCTATAACATGGCATTGAGCCAGTAATCAGATATAAAATTAATATTGATTTTTACATATTATTTATGGTGTTGTAGGGTGACATAAATGAAATGCAGCTATGATTGCTGTATTTTTGAAATGTTTTCAACCCACTTCTAAAGAAAACAGGAAAGAATCTCACAAAGAGCCTTTGAAGAGGAGGAAATTAAAAACACAACCACTAAAAGACTAATAGGACTATAAAAATATTAAAGAGTTTAAAAACAAGGCATTACTTCTTAGAAAATTTATATTTTAAAAAACTTTATTATTTCAAAACTAACTGAAAGCTATAGATTCAAAACCAATAATTTCTCTGCTAAAATTTAATTGGGAAAGCAAGGAAAAGTAATATGAGAAATTAATATTTTAAAAAATCAAACCAAAAATATGTAAAAGACATGCAATTTATTTTTTGGGAATTAAATTCTGTTTCATAGGACATTTTCACTTTCTGTATTCACTGATAAACCTATTTTGCTGTTTTATAGGAATTTGCCCTTCTTCAGTTCGAATGTTGGTTTAAAGTTATTCTTGATTATTCTGCTACCTTAGTGAAAGGTGATGGGAGTATCAATAGATGAAATTTTACATTCACCCTGACATGCAATTTTTGTCAATTTAAGGAATGATAGTAGCTTGTTGAGTCTGTAGCCCACATTGAGTATTTTGTATGATCCTTCCTAATTACATGCTCTTTACGTAACAGTTGCTTCATTTAGTCACCTTGCGCTATTTTGGAGGTGAGGAAACAGAATGCAAAGAGGATAAGGATATTGGCAGTGTGGGTTTCAAGCTCACAGTGGCCTCTTCGATGTCATAGTACCTCTTCCAGGACCTACCAGACACTTATGTGATTTTATGTGACTAAGCATGGAAGTGAAAGAAAAGGGAAACACCACCAATCACCTTTTCTCCTGTCCCTTGGTGCTGGGTAGAAGATAAATGTGTCTGATTTCCTTCACCCTTTGCATGGAACTGTCTTCTTCTGGTAAATACTGTTGCTGGCTCTGATCCTTCCTCAGTGGCTTACGCAACCAACTTTCTTATGTAGAGAAAACAATACTGAGCTCCAGGCTGTCCTTCAAAGGGAAGGCTTTACAATCATTAGCCACAGCCCAGGATCTGTGCCTGACTTGATATAGAGATTTTCCTAAATTCGACTTCCATGCAATCCATTCCTATACTTTCCTTCTCCTTTCTTTCTTTCTTTCTTTCTTTCTTTCTTTCTTTCTTTCTTTCTTTCTTTCTTTCTTTCTTTCTTTCTTTCTCTGGTACTGGGGTTTGATCCAGGGCCTTGTGCATGCTAGGCAAGTGCTGTATCACTGAACTGCATCTGCAGCTCATTCTTTCCCATCTTAATTGCCTTTCGTTGTTAAATTTGGAGTTTCCTCTATTACCTACAAAAATTTACACCGTTGCATAGTGGAGCTATGTGCTAGGTGGCTATTTTCAATAGTACTGTCTTTTTATATGGTTACTTTGTGCAATTATTTGAATATTAAATAAAATGGCATTTTATTTCATCATGTGGAAAACATATTTACAAATGAAAACCAGAAAGTGTAAACATAATAGCAATGAAATGGAGATGAAAAATGTTTTTATCTAGTGAAAGTGGAAAATATTTGGTTCACACATTTGTGAGCTTGAGGTTTTTTTTGTATTAATATAGAATGATAAAAATATAAAGAATGTACATTAAATAAATACAATCATATTTTTGAAGGAGTCATGTTTTCAGAATTTGTGAAGGTGTGTCATGATTCAAATAGGTTTTTACTTTACTATACTGGTATAAATGCTGAGAGAAGCGACTGATCTGAGTCATTTGTGGATACCGAGTACATTAGTTTCATTAATGCATTTGTATTTTCATGTTTAAAATTTTTAATTAAAATTTTTTTTTATTATTTGAAGGTAGTGAAATACAATAGAACAAGACAGAACAAAGCCAATTGAGACAGTGCAGTGAAATTGGTATGGAACGTTGCAATAGGTTACTGGGATAACAGTAATAGGTACCATAGTATATCTCATTATCTTCATGATAGTTGTCCTTTCAATGAGGTATAGCAAAATCAAACCAAATACAGAAAATTATAGAACTTATCAAAAGAGAATATGGAATAGAGCAATATAATTAATCAGAACAAAGCAAAATGGTGATAACAATATTTGCCTTCAAAGAGATGGTAGAAGGAAATCCCCCTATTTGCTATGTTGCATATGATCAGTCTCCCAAGAGATGCTCAGACCTCTGGCTCCTATTTGCTATGGGGGTGGTGGTGAAATGTTTGATTCTCAGCCCCTGCTCTGGCTGCTTACCAGGGGGGTGAGTGAGTCGCTTGGTTTCCCAGCCCCCTAAGTTCCATCATGGTGCAGATCTTGGGAGATGCTGGCTGGTTCTCTCCCTGGGCAGCCACTGCTTGCCCAAGTCATGGCTGCTTACCAGAGAGGCCAGCAGGTTGCTTGGTTTCCCAGCGCCCTAAGTTCCAACATGGTGAGGATCTCATTTTTTTACCTTGCATTTCTCTGTAAGAAAAGAATAAACTCTATAGGAGTGTTGTCTTTTTCATAGCTATATACACAGAACAGAGAATAGGTACCAGCCTAGATCAAGTGCTAAACATTTCTAAGATTCCTGAGTGCCAAATCAGTTCTACATAATCATGCTTGTTATCTATTTTTCTACATATTCATACATCCCTTACGCTTATTTCTTTCTGCTCTTTCTCCCTTTTTTTCTTTTTATGGTGCTAGGGAATCAAACTCGGAACATTTTACATGCTAAGCAAATGCTCTACCACTGTGATACATCCCTAACTCTACTCATTTAAAAAAATATTATCTTTCAACCTTAAAATTATTCTTTGCTTATTTTTCCCCTTTTCTACTCTGTGCTTTCAGGCTCGATTATGGTTTCAGAAGCTTATTGAACTTAAAAAATGTATGAGATAGCTTTTGATAGCTGTAGCATAGTATCTTGAAATTTACTTTGTCCTGAACCTTTAATATGCATTTCTAAAGTTCATCTGGATGCATATGTGTGTGCACACATGTGTATGTGTGTGTGTGTGTGTGTGTGTGTGAGAGAGAGAGAGAGGGCGAGAGAGAGAGAGAGAGAAAGAGAGAGAGGAGAGGGGGAATTTTATAGAAAAACAATTCCATCAGGTTTTTCTTCTAAGTCTTTCTCAGAGTATTGTCAAATCTGCTATCTGGTGACTCCAACTAAGTGGTTACTGGGTGAGTTCAGAAAGTAACCTGTCAGTTGGTTTTTGATTTTTCATAAAATCCAAGTTCTCTGAGTTACCTTTCTTCCTGTCCAAGATGCCGGTGGGCCAGTGTCATTTCCTGGCCATCACTGCTGCGCGGCCTTTGCAGCTGAGTGCAGTGGGTGACAGCCTGCAAGCATGCCTCATCGCCTACTGTAAGCTCTTTACCACCCTGCAGTCTCAACAGCATTCCATCTAGTGGATGAGCAGCAAATTAAAAAAGCACACCAAAACAGTTCTCTCCATAGCTGTGCATACGGGGAAAGGTTACAGGTACCACAGGAAGAAACAGCAGTGCAGTCCACATGGTGAAATCTCATTGGCTACCCATTAATTTGCCTTGCAACTGTAGACTGCTGAAGAAAAAGGCAAACTCAATGTTCTCAGCTTTGAACCATGGAGTCGAGATGCTCCGTAGTTGTTTCTTTGGCCCTATGAGTGATTTTGAGAACTATATAGCCTTGAATTGCCTCCTGAAATTGTTCTCAGATGGGAAATATTATACGTCAGGAAATCACAGATTCTACAGTTCAGCTTGTCTTTTTCCTCTTTCCCTCATTTTAACTCCCTTTATGGAACAGAATTGTTTCACATGCAAAACTAAAGAAATCTTAACAGTCTGCTCCCTGGACAATCTGTCTCTCTTTTCTGTGTGTCTCATTTATCTCTGTTTCTCCTACTTTTTTTTTTCTTCTCTGTTCCATTCAGCACAACATATGTTTGGCTGCTGTTTTGCTTGAGAAGATCACTGTATTGTCTATTTCGTTTTAACATTCAAATGCTCACCTTGAATTCCTGTCTCTTTAGACATCGTGGAAGAATGGTATGCACTGGAGTTTTAAGACATAATTTCTGTTCCTCTTTCTCCACTCTTTGTCTCCAGCAGTCCTGCAAAATAGCTCATTGCTTTGCATTTCTCAGGCATTCAAGTGTTTATAGAATCTAACAATCCTGATCTCTCACTTCCTTTTTATAAGCAGAAAATGATAGCTGAACATGGCACAGTTCCCAGGAAGGCTGCATGAAAGTGGCAGACAAGCCGATGCTGGGCTATGGCAAACAGCCATCGGTATGCGATTTTAAAAGCATGGTCCCAGCAAACCAACTGCCATGTTTAACGGCATGAAGACTGTGCAACTTCATTTCCTAGGACAAAAGAAATGTAAAAGATGCATTTGAAAATGTCCCTATCAGTTTCCTTTTGGAAATTCAGCCCAGCAGCTCACAGAAAAGAAGAAAAAAGTGAGGCCAGATGAATTAAACAGCTGAGGCCAATGTGAAGAGAGGGTTTTTGCAGCAGGATCATTGCCCACAAAGAAACAAGACCAAATAGGAGCTGTAATTAGCGCTTTACTTTTCCGTATGTATTAACCCACAGGAACTGGCCTGAAGTAGTGCAGTGGCAAGAAAAACTGACTATAAGAATCCAGCTAGCACTAAACTTGGGATCTTTTAGGTTTCAGACTTTTACTAACTATATTGTCTCTGTCACTGCTGGATGGAAAAATGCTATTGACTAAAGAAGTACATGAAAAGAAGCAGCTAGCAGCTGTACTTGAAATGGCCAGGGGGAGTGGCTGGGCAGACCAAGGGCTGGATTCATGGTTGGAGATTGCACGGGATTCACGTAGACACAAGGAGTGTGAGATTGGGGCCCTGCTCTTTGGGAGAGGGAAGATCATGAAGTAGACATTGACCAAAGTTAGTATGATAATGATAGTAATTTCTGGCTAGACTCTGTTCTAAGAATTTTGCATGATTTCCCTCCTTCACTCTTACACAATTCTGGGATGTGACAGTTGTCCTTAATTTACAGAGGAAGAAATAGAGGTATGGACAGTTTACGCAACTTGCCTGAGTTCACACAAGACATAAGTCTTGTGCCAGTGTTGCAACCCACCCATGCCCTTAGTCCTACAGTGCCCTTGCAGTTAGGCGAGGAAGCCAGTGAGGAAGCATGAGGAGACAAGTCACTTACTGATTCAGCAACTGCAGTTCAGTGCACTTGTAGTCATCATCATGCCTGAGTCTTGGCCCATTTTCCTAGCGATTTTTTTTATTGGCCTTCCCTCTGTTAAGTGATGACTGGTAGGGAGGAGTTGCAGAGTTCTGCCTCTTCTTTCACTGGTTAGAGGAAAAGAAATGGTTGTTCTCTGGTGCTGTCCCAGGGGAACAAAGTAGAGCTTTCTCTGCCTACCTCTTGGAACACATGCCTGTGGCTGATGCAGTTGATGGCCAGGACCACGGTGTTGCATGTGGTCAGTCAGAGGCTGGGGTAAGGCTCCTGAGCCATGTGAGGTGAATGTTTAACTTAGATTTGCAGACCTCTGAGAGAGAGAGAGGGAAGATGAGGAGCCAGGTGGCCATTCACAGTGACTACCTACTCCAGCAAAGCAAGATATATTGGTCCTGGGGCTATTGAATATCACCCCAATCTGGAGGCCTGGTTTTCAGATCTGGTGAATCTGGATAGAACTTGGTTCAAAGCTCTGTTACTTTATTTCATACCTAATTCTAGAAAAGAGCTGCACAGAAGGGGAGTTTGATGCTGTGCCTCTCAGCCTTCTTGTCTTTCTTCTCCATCTGTGTGGAAAACAGACTGGAAGCAGCAGTCTTCCTAGTAGTGGATTCAAGCTAATTTTTACAAAATGGCACTGAAGACATAGCAGGTCAAGTTGGCAGGCATAGTATACTTCGAATGTCATATATGTTGCTCTTTTTTACTTATACTTTTCAAAATTTATTTTTAATACTGGTTTCTTGGGTTTTATTAAGGGACTTATTTTTAGAGTGACTCCTAAACACAACTGTGAAGTTGGTAAAATGTTTCTTTGGCTCTCTGTTTTGCAGGGACAAATAATGTGTCCCGTAGTGCCACTGTTGCCTCTGACTTCCAAGGCAGACGTTGATCATTTATCATGATCGTCTCACCTGCTGAGCATGGTTGCAGTGAGAAATTAGTCTTCATTTGGTGCTCAAGGCAGCCACGGCAGAGATGGAACAGGAAGCTATTTCCAGTCCTTGCTGGAGGAACTCGGTCTCTGGGAGGCAGCTTCAGAGAGCAAGAGAAACATATTTGGAACCAGACAGATGTGGGTTTGAATCTAGGCTTTGCCTCTTACTAACTCTGCAAATGAACTTATTTTTCTTAGCCTGTTTCCTCTTCTGTTAAGTGATATTAATAACACCAATTTTGTTGACTCTACGGTGATACTAAATGAGATGCAATGTGTCCTATTGTTGCCAGATTCCATGACTGTTAGTTTGCCTTTCTAACAAACTTTAGACCTAGGAGAAAATATGGTTAATACATTCTTAGTAGAATGCAAAATATTTGTATTTTAACAAGGAAGTATCCTTAACAAATGAATGAATGGTTCACAGTGTTTTTTACATTTTTATTTGGGGGCTGAGTATTTCAAGCAGGTTTCATTTACTTGAACTGCTCAGAACACCACTGGTTCTGCCTAAAGACATGGCTTGATTTCAGTTTCTGAAATGTCAAACTAGGCAGAGACTAGAGTTTCAGGGAATTATAGAAGGAGGAGAATCCATAATCTTTGCCCTTGAGGAAGTCAAACTCAAGGTACCAATGACAAATAAGCATTCTGTATAATACAAATAACCAAAGCCTGGAAGTAGTCCCACATATGCTAAATTACAGCTCCATAAATGTGTTCACTTCTAAAATATCTGTGTAGGCAGACAGATCAATGCAACAGAATGGAATCTTAAGTAGGCCCAAATACTTCAGGGAGTCTAACGTATGATAAAAGTGGCATTTTAAATCAGTGAAGAAAGATGGATTATTTAATAGATGGCATCAAGACAACATTTTTAGCCATTTAGGAAAAAAAACCTAGATCTCTATTTCACTCCTTGCACTAAAGTACATTCTGGGTGCACCAAAGCTTTAAGATAAAATAAGAAACTGTAAAAGTTTTATAAGACATCAGGTAAAACATTTTTAAGAAAACCTTGAGTTGGATAAGGTTTTCTCAAGTAAGAAACAGCCCAAGTATATACTAACAAGAGTGATAGAAATTAATTTTTTTGCTAATAGTTAAACCTTTCCTATACAAAATTGATTAAAATTAAAAAAGTAGAACTGAGAAAAATCTGTGCATGTTGCATCTTCAATTGCACTGCAAAAAGATCATAACAATTTTTAGTATATCTGCATCAAATATGTACTGTATCCTCAAAATCTAAATGAAATGTTATGATAGACAGACAAGAACAATATAAATGACCTGGCAAAGTAGGCAGAGAATAAGTTGGAATTGTGGAACTGCCTGTAATCCCAGAACTGTGGGAGCTGAGGTAGGAAGATTGCAAGTATGAGCCCAACTTGGCCAATTTAGCAATTCTGTGAGACTCCATCTGAAATAAAAAACTAAAAAGGGCTGGGGAGGTAGCTCAGTGCAAGGTCCTGGGTTTGATCTTCATCTGAGTTCTTCTGAGAGAGAGAGAGAGACAGCATGTGCAAGGAAAGACTATGAAAGGAATTTAGAGAGAACAGTATTTTTTCAGCATGTAAAACCCCCCAATCTCATTCATAATTCAAGAAATGTAAATTCATACCATAAGACAAACTTTTTCATGTACCAAGCTGAAGGTCGCTATAGAATTGGGAAATTGACAGGATGTGTAAGCATATAAGGATTCATATATAATGCAGGTATGGTAAAAATTGATCCAACCTCTTTGAAACATAATTGGACAATGGTATCAAAATTTAAAATGTGCAAAATTTGCAAGCCTTACTTTTAGTCATCTGTTCTCTGGTTTTATTTGCATGTATAAACAAGGAAGTCTAAAAGAAAACAGTTTATTGCTGCATTATTTAAAAACAGTTAAAAGAATAAGAATGGAAAACAAACTACCTGGTCATCAGCAGGATAGTGACAAATATTGATGCAATCTTATAATAAATTGGAAAAACTTTAGTGCATCCATATATGCTCTAATGGACAGATCTTCACATTTTATTGTTAAATTGAATCAAGGGAAGGTACTTAGTAGTGTCTATAGAAAAATGTTCTCCTGGACAGTTTCCTGGAGGTCATATAAGAAACCATTGCCTGTGGTACCTGTAGGAGGTGGTGCTTAGGAACAGAGTTGTGAAGGAGGCTCACTTTTCTTTGAATACCTTTCCTACTATTTGAATTTGTGATCAAAATCCTATGCTATCCTCTTAGAAAATAGGTGAATTAATTCATAAACAAACCAATTGCATGGACATTTCCTCCAACTCATTGCTTCTGTCCACGCTGACCTTAAACCTTCACATATCATCACACCAAAATGAAGAATGAATTCTCTAATGGAAGCTTTTCTGAAAAACAAGGAAGAGTTCAACTCAAAGTGATATTCCATGAGGAAAAGAATGCTTGGGCAAGTTGCTCTATTTTCCAGTTCTCTCACTCACAGTCCAAAAGATCATAAGTGAAAGTATCTCGCAAGAACCAGCATGTACTATCAGTTATAGCCCAAGAACTGGTAGTTGTTTCTTTGATTCATTGATCCTTGATTTTTCTGATAATGGGTCAAGTTCCTCTCTACCCTGGGTCTGCAGAGACGAGCTGTGTTCTTGGTAGTTGTCAAAATCAGGAGAGTCAGGAGTTTATCTTCATAGCAGAGAGTCTGCTAATGTAACCACCAAATGTCAAATCTCTGCAGACCTTTCCCCTCACAATGACCTTGGGCTGGTTAGCATAGGTAAGTTATCTTTCTGCCAGTGGAACAAAATACTGGAAATAATTGAAAGGAGGAAAGATTTATTCTGGTTCATGATTTCAGAGGTTTCAGTCAGTGGTTGGCTTCATTGTTTTAGGGCAATGAGGAGGAAGAAACATCAGGGCAGAATGTGACGGAGGGAAGTTTCTTACCTCATGGCTACCAGGGAGCACACAGAGAAGGAAAAGAGCTAGAGAGCCTGTTCCTGGACTTCTTTTGTCTGCTTTCGTTCCTGTGTCCTCAGAGTTCTGGATGGTGCCATTCACATTTGGGGGGGGGGGTGTCTGCCCCATCAGTTTGTTTCCAAGGTGTCAAACATCTCTGCAGATAGCCTTACACATACAACTGGAAGCTGTATTTACTATTTACCTAGCTGCTTGTCAATCCAATCCAGGTGAGAGTCAAGATTAATGAACAGAGGAGAAAAGTTATAGAATGGGCATTCTAAAAAACAAAAGCACTTGTGCAACTCACTGACCCTTGAGAATAAACATCGCTGTTAAAGTGACATGCTAGGTGCTGAGTAGAAGACCTAATAGCTGAAGAAAGAATAATTAGAGCAAATAAGATTTCACAGTATTATTAATAAGTTCTGGGATATGTAATGGAATATTAAAGAAATTGCCACCATGAATCATAAGACATTTTTAATTAAAATATATTTGTTGAAATAAAGTCATATGGTAACTTTTCATTGCTTGTAGTATAATTAATTTTTCATTAATTCAAGAAGAATGTTGAATAGATTCATTATGAGGCATAGCTAGATGTTGCTATGTCTAATAATAATACTCTTTCTATAAAATTTGCCAAACATTTACTTATTTAATGTTTATAGCACCCTTGTAAACTGAGCAGCACAGGGCAGCTTTTCTTATATCTCAATTTACACGTCAGGAGGGATGGAGTTAAATGAAATACGTTGTTTAGAATGAATCAATCAGCGATGAATGTGAGAATCACATCTAAGATTTTAAGTTTCAAAATAATAGCTTTTCTAATCACTCGGTCTTTGTAGGAAATATAATGTATATTTTACTTTAAGGCATTATGGTCACTATTTCCAAGACCAGGGCAAAATAGCACCAAGAAAGTTTCACATGTGAAGAATTATTGGATTTTTGTTTATAAGTATAAATTGCACTTGGTTACAATTTTGTTATATTTCTTAAACGTCACCAAGTTTAAGATTTCAAGAGGCTGCTTCAAGATCTACATAACATCTTGGATTTATGATCTCAGAAAATAACTTAGTAGAAACTTAGTGACATGACTTTTAAAAAAGTTTTGTAGGTTGTCTATTTCTGCCTCAAAGAAGTAGGTCAGGAGGATGACCAGAGACTTATCAAGGCATTTACGATTTTATTGTATTTTTTAAAAAAAATTTAGTGGAATCTCTGCTCATCCTTATTTTTTGACAGTGATGGCATGAACTGTGGCTGAGGAAAAGCTCCTGATCCACCCGTGCTTGTGTTTCAGGACTTACTCAAAGTCCGAAGCCTGAATTTGCAAGGACACAGGGGTAGCTGTCCAACCTGATCACAAACGTCTTTATCCCTATGGACTTCTTCCAGGAATAAAACAGTTTCCTACAATTCTATTTGGATCTTGAGAGCTTGTAAACAGACCCAGCCTTGGCAGGTGAGGGGGCACAATGAATGAGCGTGGCGCCATTGAACTGTAAAGTACCACGAAGAATGTCTGAAAGTCGAAATTAACTTTTTATTAGCATGACACAGCTGTGGGCTGTTTCATCCTGTCAGCAGCAAATTTCTGGTTCTCTCCCTCGCCTTTTCACGGACTGCACATTGGTTCGCCTCCAGCTATTCCTGCCGGTCTAACAGGCACTGTCTTGCTCCTTGTCAGCTTTTTCTAGTCCTACCGCTTCTTTATGTGCCTTTTTTGATGTTTCAAAAGAAGCGTGGAATGTGATAGACCTTTCATTTTCAAATGTGCTTTTACCAGCTTTGATGCTGTATCAGAGCAATAGCTTGGAAAGATTGGGTGAAGGAGAAATGGGGACCGGCTCTCTCAAGGGCTGGATGAATAACCTGTTATGCTATATTTTCCTATCTGTGTCAAGAATGTGGGTTAAACAGTAAGTCTTCACACCCCTAGATTTTGCGAGCCACCCGACAGGGTTTGTTGCCTGAAGACTTGACAAAATATAGGCCTCCAATGATCAGACCTGCTCCAAATCTGAGATGAAATACTCCTTGATCGAACAGTGTAGCAGTGCGTGCTTCCATTTTTATTTCTCTTTTTGGAATAATTAGGATAAGGTAGACCGTCCAAGCATTATTTCATATGTATCTTGTCTCCCTCCATTTGGCCACTTAAATAGGCATCTTGCTTTTGCCTGTATTTAAAGCCATAACCTTTTGAAACAAATAACCTGAAATGGCTGAGAATGTGTATTTGTTCTGCTATGCAGCCTTGATTTCCAGAACATCATGTTTCAAATTGCACTGGAAACAAAAGGCATCTTTATGACATTCAGTAACAGTACATTTTGTTCTGAAAAGATTGACGAGCGTGAGCTGATGATGCTATACAAGATCATTTAAAGATTAGGATAGAACAAAAATTATTAAAAACTCACCCTATATTGTCAATATCTTTGATTTTAAAATGTCATGTAATTTTTTTAAAAAAATGTAAAAGTTCAGTTATTTGCATTTTTTGTGATTTTGGCAAAATGGAAGAGGAAGGTACTGAACTCTGCTTTGTGGAATCACTTCAAAGTTAATGATAGTGAAAAATTTCTCCCCTAAAGGATATTTGAACAACTATAATCTTATATGGTAAAACCACCAAAAAGTCACATAAACAGTTATAAGCAAAAGCAATGGGCCAAAATGGCTGCAAGAGTAAGAGCGTTTTGACTGACATATGCACAGACTTTACTGTCACTTCATTAAATTTCCCAGATTCATCGAGTATATTTGTCACCTTGAAAGCGATGGATTATTGTTTTGTAGGAACGGAAGAACGTACATCAGAGAAGGCAAATGAAAGCAAAATTTAATTATCTAGATGATTTTATTTAAATAATTATTCTATTCTCCAGCCACCCCGAGTGAAAATTTGATAAAATAGAGGTAAGGGTCTTCAAATTCTTTTACTCCTTAATGAAAATCTATCAGTGTTCATTTGGTAGCTATCTGATGTTAGAATGGTGTTGATTTTCTTACTGGTACATGTTTGCAACATATAGTGTTTGCATTCCTTGTGCGTAGATTTAATTAACATAACTCTTTAGAATATGCCAGCCCTGGAGACCTGGTATGTGTATTTCTTTTCAAGGCAGAGGTGGTAAGAATTGGTAGATCTAGTTTTCTCAGGGCATGGATCCCCTCACTTGGACAGATTTTTCTCTCCTAATTAAGGCCATTAGATAAAAAAATTCTCTATACTGTTGTACTGTTGACTATTAGAGAGACTTGTTTGTGCAGAGGTTTTTGTAACATATTTCTGTTAACTTTAAATTCTGTTTAATGTTTTAAGTACTAAATTTTATATTTATGGCACTTTATACAGAAGATATTAGAGACTCTAAAGAGTTAGGTGCATACATTTTATAACTGGAGGCCTCCCCAGTCACCTTGTGGAGTTAGTGATACAGAATATGAAATAAAATACCATAACCATGGAGAGGAATATCAACTACAGATGATGTTCTCTTCTGAAATACATGGAGATGATTATGCTTTTGGGCTTTTGGTTCAGACTATTCTATGTTTAATAAGTGAGCTAGCCTGTTTTCCCCAAGTGCTTCTAGGAATTCTCTTTAAAGAAAAACATGAAATTAAGGTATAAGAGATGTAAGGACACTGGATGAAACCCAGAGGTCAAATATTTAAAACTGAGTATTAGATAATTTAAAAATAGTCCAATAAATTCCATTTATAATGCTGCTCCTGAGATGTGGCTTATTCCATATATTTGAATATTTCAGATTATATCCTGAGCACAGACATTGGCTTTCAGTTCGAAGGGTCAGTATGCATTTTAGTCATGCTGTGACCTTGAAGAATGTACCTCATATTTTCAGGGCTTCCTTTATATGTTTTTAGAACTTTAGAAAGATGGTAATATGCATTATGCAGATGATTTGAACAATATGCAGAACACAAAGCACAGTGCTGAATGTTCTGCCTCTGCCCTTCTCTCCTATGTTCTTTCTTAGAGGTATCTCACATCTCTTTCCTATGAGCTCATATGCACTTCCACACATGGCACTGTGTGCATACTTACGTGAGACTTGAGAAGTCTCACCATCTTCCACTGTAAGCTGCATACCCAGGGAGGCTAGTGGTGTAGCTTTTGACCTGGGAGAACAAATGGTGTGGATTCTTGTCTGGGTCTAGTGGTGTGAGGGCCATGAACACCTAGAACAGAAGGAGATGAGTGTTCCAGATCAAGCAGTTAGGCAGAGAAAGAGAGAAGCAGAGAGAGAGACAGAGAGGAGACAGAGATTGAGACAGAGAGAGAGAGAGAGAGAGAGAGAGACAGACAGACAGACAGAGAGACAGAGAGACACAAAGACAGAGGGAGAATTCTTTCTTCTTCTACCTTTTTGTTCTTTTCAGGTCCTCAACAGATCAGATGTTGTCAGCCACACTGAAGACAGCAATTCTATCTATTCAGTCTGCAGATTCAAAGCGAATTTCTTCTGGAAACACCCTCACAGATATACACCAAAATAATGGTTACACAGATACCTGAGCATTCTGTGACCCAACCAAGCTGACATACACAATGTTACCTCAAAATTGATATTTTAAAAATATTTTTTATTTATTATTGTGCTGTAATGTTCTATATTGATCCATTTAGATTCATCTTATTCTTTTCAGTGACTGAATAGTATCCCATGACACAAATATGCCATAATTTATTTAATCATTTTCTTTTTGATAATCATTAAGATAGTTTCCATATTTTTTTCTTGCTTAGCTCTTTGAAAAATTGCAAAATAAACACCAACGTGCTATTTCCAGAGGTCTACTACACAGCATTGTGTCTATAATTAATAATGCTTCATTGCACAACTAAAAATTTAATACATAGATCTCTGGTTGAATGTTTTTGCTGCAATAGATGCTGCTGATATTGTAGTTTAAAGGTTGCAATGTCCTGTGACTACTGAGGTGGTTTCTTTACATAAATTTATTGGTCGTTTTGGGTTTCTCTAGAGATGGCCTGTTCATGTGCTATGTTTGTTTTCTGTTGAGTTGCTTGGTTTTCCTTAATCAATGGCTAAGTTATTTTTATAGACTCTAGATATTATGACTTTGTAGAGTTTCTATGGATGCCTTTTCTTTGTCAGTTACTTGTGCCAAACTTTTTTAGGGTCTTTGCAAAAATGTTTTTAATTTTTATGAGCTGAAAATCGAGTGTTTAATTTAAAACATTTCTGTTTTTTAGCTTGCTTGGGGAGCCTTTTACATTATTTTTTCCTTATTGTTGACTTTGTGCAATTACGCTACTTATGTCATTTATTGAGCAATCTTTTCCGTTTTAGTTTAAAATAGCAACTTTTATAAATTTTGTGATTAAAATTCCCAAGTATGTATAGCATGCTTCTGAACTGTGTTGTAGACTTGTTTTTAAACTCTGGTGATACCAATTTGTCTTAATTAGTACTTTAGTATGTTTTTCCATCTGATAAAGTAGCATGTAAATGTTTAGTTAACCTAGATTTTTTTCTAATTTAATTCTTACTTCATATCTAAATTCTTAAAATTCTACTTTTTTCAATATGATACAGTTTTCTAGTTTTCAGAACATGAACTCCGGCCTTATTTAACTGTCACCAGCACTCGAAACTCTTTCGCATTTTCCTACTTGTTAAGATGGTATTTCTGGGCACAAGTTGCTTCTTTTTTTTCCCCTCTGGCAAACTCCTTTATTGATGAGGACATTAATTAATTATTGGTTTGGTAGGAAGTTACAGGAAGGAATACTTTTAATAAAATAGAGTTTCCTTATCTTGAATTTTTAGGTTCACTTCATTTTTTTTGCCAGTCATATAGGGTTATGTGGTATTAGTGTAAATTGTGTATAGTGTTATGTGGTAAATTATTTACCTACTCTCCTTTTTGTGATTAGCATGATTGCTTCTTTCTTTATTTAAAAGATAGAGTTTATATAAACATCAATATGCACACATCTTTGTGTGCTTAAGAATTCTGGAATAATTCCTAGGTCAAGGAAACACATGTATATATTATGTTAAGAAAAACTATTAAATATGAGATGGCAAGGATTTCTTTTTGCCTCTCTCACTTATTTCATAAATCCGCCTCCAAAGTAACAATGAAGATGCATACAGGAATGCAAGTGAAGTCCTCTGTGAAGCTCTAGGCAACATGTGGAACGTGACACTGCAATACACGACACTGGACACGCAGCGCAGGGGTGGAAGCTGACTTGGCAGAAGTGAGCGAGCATTGCTGAGGTAGGATGGTGTCATCCAGAGAGAATTGTGACAGGGAGAAAGCTGAGACCTGGAAAGCCTCTGGAGTCCCAGGGAGAACTGAGCAGAGCTGCCCTAGACATGGAGCCCCGGGGGACTGGAAGTGGATCAGATCCCAAATCAACACAGACAGATTAGGTGACTGCTGAGATCCCCAGCACTTCCTTGGGTGGGCTTCTGGAATGCCTCTAGCCTGCTGACTTAGGGTGTATATTGGGGTGTCCTTTTCAGGGGGAGCTGTCCTAGGAGAAAAGACCTTCTGGGATAGGCATTCAAAGCCTCATGAACACTCACGCTTTCACCAAAATCTGGACTTGCATTTGCACCTAGATCATTCCTAAGCATCTCAAAAGCCAAATCTGTACTCTATTTTGCCCCATAAATCTTCTCTTTTTTGTTATTTTAACTTTCCTTTGCCCTGAGACTGAGCCAATCTCTCAAGCCAGGAAATCCAGGCATCTCTCTTCATACCTTTCCGTGATGCAGTTCTTTCCAGGAAACTTTCATGTCTGTCTTTTCCTTAGAAATCTGCTTTAGTTTATGGTGCAGCATTTCTACAGCAGTAACCATCTCCCTCTGCAGCTGGCAGGCTCTGTCTCTGAAATGGAAATCTTGATTGTTGCCTCCAGCCTTTAAAATCTTGGAACCTTTGTGCTGCTGTTACTTTATCAGCGCTTATGCTTCCTCCTCTAGTTGACCTCAGAGGTTCTAAATTTAACATGTATCAGCATAATCATGGTGAACTCAAAAATGCCTGTTTCTAGTCCTCTCCCCAGAGACTTTCATTCAGTAAACCACCCAAGGTAATTCTCTGTAAATGTCCTTGAATCATACTAAGAAACTGTCTAAATCTTTAGCATGACACTCATGGCCTCCCATGCTCTGATTTCTGCTGACAGTTTGTCTTGGTCCTTTCCATTCTAGTATGTATTTCAGGGTTATCAAGCTATTATTTCCCCCAAGTCATAACATTTTTTTTCACATTCTTGCACATGGGACATTGTCTTTCTTGCTTCAGGGTCTTTAGTGTCTAGCTCAGTTCCAAAGACATCACACAGGGGTTTTTGAGCCGGCTGAATGGTTAAAGCCAATCTGTGACAGTTAAGCTCTGTTGGCAACTTGATTGGCTTGAGAGCCTCCTAGGGAATTAGTAAAATGTGCTTCTGCTGTGTCTGGGTGGGCCCTAAAGGGAGTAAGTGTGGTCCCTGACCCCTTCTTCTCTGGTACTGGTCCCTAGCTCTGAGTCCTGGTTGCCATGAACTGAGTATCTTTGTTTCACCATGCCCTTCTATTGTGATGTTTCTGCTTTGGAGTCAACCAGTTAACCATGGATGGAATCTCCTGAAACCATGAGCCAAATTATACTTCTCCTCTGAATTATGAGTGTCAGGCATTTTGTTCCAGCAATGGGAAAAGCTGACTAATGCAGAATCTATGAAGTTCTCTAAAAATGATATGCAGTAGCTTGGGCACTGAGAATATATGAATATATAGTCAATGATGCATACAGTTAATCTAGGAAGAGGGTCTGTTGATTTCCATCAGATTCTGAAAAGAGTCTATGACCCTGAAAAAGAAATCAAGAGCCCCTGATGGAAGGATATAAATAAATATTTGAATTTAATTTTAAAAATTCATTTAAATGATTAATTTTTTCTAGCTGCCATATTTGATTAATGCATGTGAATGCACATGTGTGTGCATGCATGTGTGTATGACACAGAGAAAGGATAAAGCCAATATATTTTATTTCAATGAGAATAAAATCTGCGACTGGAGCTTTAATTACATTGCTTTGTTCCAGTCTAAGTGGAGAACCAGTGCATATTTTAGAATATATCAGACCAAAAATACTTGCACATGGTCAAATATCCATTATAGAACAAAAGTTTCATTTTTTCCAACATGAATTCCTTGAATAATTGACTTTGCTTTCTTCTTCCCTTAGTGTGTAGACTAACAGGATTGATTGTTTTGATTGACTTACTCTGCTCCAGATCAATAGAACAATATAACTGGCTTTTTCCACTCTTACACTGACTGGAACCACTGGCTATTTTGGTGCTTGAGAGGAAGCCACAGTGTCTGTAATCCTTGTCCTCCCAACTGGAGTCTAATCGATGCTGGAATTTCAGTTCAAGAAGTTTGAGCTTCACATCAATGAAATTTCTAGTTTCCTGTCAATAAAGTTCCTATTTTTGGTTTTGTTGCATTGAGACAATTTCCCTGTCACTGCTGCAGTGACTCAAAATTATCTGACCAACTTTGGTTTTCATATTCAACTGCTAGCTCTGGGTTCCATTCACTGTTACCTATATAATCCTGTGTTAAAAAAAAATTTAGTGGTGGTGGTGGTAAGTGATGAGATAATTAGATCTAAATCCAGGGAATTCATTCAGTAAGTCACTCTCCTGTTTCCTCATTTTATTAAAATTACATATTTAAATGTAATTTATTAGTCATTTCACTTAAAGTTGACAATCAGTTTCACCGGAAAAATCTAATAAATCCTAAAACAGCATCTAATGGAGTTTAAAATTTGTGGTGAGTTTGTTTATCAAACACCACATGGGACAGATTTCATATTTAGATTCTTTCAGTCTTTGTTTCTCTCTGTACTTAGTGTTGACTCAAGATGTGATATTATTCTGGTACCTCATGTCAGTTTGTTTCGTAAAGAAAAAATCAAGGAATAAATAGATCAGCAATAAATCTGTCTTCTTGAACTTAGACCCTCAAAATCCATTAGAAAAACATTTCCCTTAAAAGGCAAAATAAATGCATGGATTCTTTTCTTGAGTTTGAACATTATACTCTTTCATTGTGTACTTCATGTTTCTTTATATTGGCTGATACATGATAAAAATTAAGATTTGGAGAGAAAGATTCTGAAGAAATGACTTTTGCCTTGGAATCTGTTCTAGTTATCCACAAGTCTGAAGTATTAAAGATGCAAATGAGTCTAGAAACCTTAATAAATTGTCAAGGTCCCTTTGGGGCATCTCTCAATCAAAACCAAAATTCTTGTTTGATTGTCAGCTCTATAGTTAGAAACTTTATCATGTGGACGTCTAACATCTGCCTCCAAATCTGGTATAAATTTAATGCCTGTGAATTTTTAAGTTTCTGGAAGGATAAAAGAAGGAATAAAGAGAGACAGATGATATTCTAGAGCCATTCTTAAGGACTGATGTAGTAATATCTGTGTGCTATGTGGGCGGCCCACCTACATTATTTTAATGTACCATAATTTCATGTTATAAAAATCTGGAAATATGAATTTGCAGTATTTGATACTACATGCAGAGCCATGGTTTAACCCCAATACATTTCCAAATTTATCCCAAAGTCATCACAAATCTATTAATAGCGATTCAAATTTGTAAGTTTAGATGGAGGGAGAGGGCATGATATCATCAAATGACCATTAGAATAGAGAAATCAAGGAGTACTGGAATGCTGCAGAGAGCTGACAGAAATGTATTTACTCTAGCCCAGTAATCTAAGCACTAATAATAGTGTTTTCTCTCACTTCTTCCTTCCTGTATCATTTTCCTTCACATATCACTTATTACATTACTCTGTTAATACACTCAGTGATAGGCTAACTGAATTTTCCATTAATTCCAATGCCTTAACTTACTTTACTGCTTATGAGCAAGAGAGAACACAATTTCTAGTAAACTAATAGCTATCAGCATAGACTGATGAAGCAACAGGATGGAAAGATAATAGGCAAGAACTGGGAGAGAGATACAAAAGATCTTTGAAAACAAAAGTGAATTATAGGGTTCATTAACTCCTGATTACTAAGAAATTAGAAATGGGAGATTCCATTTCTAATTCTGTACACCCTACGCAGAATGAATTTCAAATCCATTATTATTGTTCTTTAATTTCATAAAGTCTTTGTTCTATCACCTAAATTCTGAGAATTGATTTCCTTTGTTATTTTTCTCCTCATTGTGACAAGACTTTTACTTTGGGTCTCAGAAGCTTTTGATTCAAGGTTTGACTCATGGAGGAACTGAAGTAGATGGGGAGGCTCTTGGTTCATCTCTCAAGGCAGAAGTTTGTTTTTGGAGGAGAAATAAACAATTATGGAAATTATGTTGATACAAACTTCTATTTTTTTTTATACAAGTAACATTTCCTGCGGTGAGAGTTGCATGGTTCAGCATTTTTAGATGTAAATATTTTTTCCTGACCATGGCATAAGTAAGTTTCGAGCAGCACAGAGGTATATTTGGCTTTAAAATAAGTGACCTCTTACTTAAGGGGTTGGCAGAAAGGTGAAGAGGAAGAGAATTAGAGTACGAGGCTTCTCCTGTTTCCCCACTGGGCCTCATGAGATTTACTGTCTGCACTTTCCACATTAATCACTTTCTCTTTTAAATTCAGCAGCATCGTGCTTGGTGTGCAGGGTCAAAGGCAAGGTAAAAACAATGAGAAAGTCAATTATGGTAAACAAGCCTCTGATAGTAAGTTAAAGGTAGTTCCATAATGATTTTGGCAGCAGCCAGTAATGACAGTCTGCTTTCACTTTGGATCATTACAAATAACTGTATTTATAAGTTCTATTAGTAAAACTCTATGCCCACTAAGGTGATACGGTGCAATACTTGTTCCACTTAGAATGATCTGAAAGGTAAATATGCACACTTTCTGCAGATAACGAATACTGTGCTTTGGTGGCAGGGATTTTTGTACCTAAAGTAGCAGAGATACTTGCTCCAGGGTGATGTCTAGTGTCTCTGCTTGTTGCATGAACTACACTCAGGGTTGTCTATTACAAACAGAATTCAGTCTTTTCAAGAAGGTATTCAGGGAGTCTGCATACGTTTTTCTCTTTGAAAAGTTTTGCTTCTCAAAATAGGGGAAAGAATAGTAACTCAGTTTTGTAGTAATAAACCTAAAACCAGAAAACCAGAGCAAGTAGTAGTTTTTAGTATTTTCAGAATAAAGGCTTTTAACATCAGCATGTCACCATCCCTCCCCTTATGGGACAAAGCTGCTAGAAATTTAGTAATGCATCCAGTGCATGTCTATGTCATTTTCCAGATTTACAGGCATTTGGACAACAGGAGATCACCCTTGTGTGAAACAGTTTTCTTCCCTGGGCAGTGTCATTGCTGCTCCTAAAACGCTCTGCAGGCTTTGTGTCATTCCAGGACCCTTTGGGGAAGGTCTCCTTGCTTACCCCACTGTCTGAGTCTTCTCAGAGCCTGCATCCTGCACCACAGCCACCTGCTCTCCAGAACCCGCCCTGCCTACTCCTGCTCAGTGCTTTTGGGCTTGATCTTCTCCCCAAGGTCTTCACAAAATGCCTCATCCAGGCGTGGTGACACAAGCCTGCAATCCTAGCACTCTGGGAGGCTGAAACAGGAGAATCACAAATTTGAACCCTGGCCTGGGCAACTTACTAACTTTGTGAGACCCTTTCTCAAAATATTTTTATATTTTGAGGGACATAATTTGGTGTAGACATTCAATGTTCTCTACTGGGAGCGAGGGAAAGACTGAGTCTTATTTTATTCTGGTTTCAGCTCCAATGTTTTCCTACAAAGAACCCTTCTGTATCACTCAATCCAGGCAGCAGACCTACCCCAACCCTTAACTCTGCTACATTGTGTCTTACTGTTTCCATAGCACTTACTGCAATCTGATATTAATAATTTGTTGGTTATGCTCCTCACTGGATTGTTTTCCAGGAGGGCAGAGACCTTGCCTTTCTTGTTGCTGCAATGTCCTCGGGTGCTCCTGACAGGTGCTCATTAAATGCTGTTGAATGCATGAAAAAGAATACTAATCAGCTTGTAGAACTCTTAATAATCCCCAATTTTTCAGCCAACTGGAAAACACTTCCTTCTCCCTTATCATGTAGTTATGATAAGCTAATGGGTTGTATCAATGAGCATGTAATGAATATTGTCCTGTTGTTTCAGAGTTGTTAATGGCCCCACCAAATTGAGGACAGAATATTTTGCAGCAAGATTTTAGACATAGCACTTCTTAAAATGTAGCCAAGCTGTGAAATCTTTTCATTCACTCCCAGGCCACAGAGCAAAGGCTTTCAGTGAAACAGGACAGAAGGTGGAGAAGGAAAATACGCTTTCTATATGGCAAGTCTGAGCAGCTCTAAGACCACTTGGAGAACTGTGTGCTCGTGAGGCAGTGCTTGGTCTCACTGGAAGCTGGCTGAGCCATGAGCTGTACCTTTCTGGGGCTGACTCATATCCTGTTAGTGAAACAGAGAGCTCTTTGCAGGCCTTGCTGTAGATACCAGGGGCTGACTCGGTTTGGGAGAGGTGTCCGTGCTGGAGGTGGCTGGAGCCACCTGTGCTGCTGGGTAGTGTGGAAGAGATAGATACAGGCAGCCACACTAAGTCATCTCTAACATAATCCTGCCCAGGAGATGTTCCCAGGCACTGAACACCCCAGCAGGAAGGTGCTGCGTGTGGTTCAATGGAGGAAGCTAGAGGACATTTTATCCACACACACAGATGTACAGAGTGGGAATCCCTAAAACCCACCCAAGTCACCCCTTCCATGAGACCCACCTTTGAATTCTGTCATGGCAAAATAAATATAAAAGCTGAGGTGAATTCCATACCGTCTAGGATAAAGGTTGGTGGTAAAGGAGCTGTGTGAGACCTTACACCCCTCTGCTGGTCTCAGATTTTCTCTCACTTTTTTCCTTATTGTCTCCCCAGGAGTCATTCGGACCTTTTTCCTTAATTGGCTCTCCCATCTCTATGAAGTGTGTGCTGCAGATGTACACAACGCTCTTGTACTGTGGCCCTTGGGAGGGCCAGGCATCGTGGGAACAAGTGAGAGTTTTCAATTCCCTCCTCACCCCTGGAATCAATGTGTATGCTTTTGCAGGTGACATCACCATCATTAAGAATGCACCATGTAGAGCAGTAGCTCTTACATGGAGATGATTTCGACTCCCATGGACATTTGGCACTATCTGGAACACTGCTTGTCACAACTGGGGAGAGGAGACCAGACACGCTGCTAAACATCCTGCAGTGAGCAGGCTGGGTTCACAGACAGTGGGATGGAGGTTTAGAGGAAATCCTGGTATAGAGCCTTTAGGCTGAGTGTCCAGGGTAAGGGTTATGCTGAAAGCAGGTGAGACATTCTGAGTTAACTCAGAGGTAAATACTCTGGAATTGACTGGAGATTTTAGAAAGTAGAAAGTAAATTCAAAAGTTATGAAATCTGAACCCAGTGCTATCAGGATACAGAGACTGGATGAGTAAGGCAGAAGTCAGAGTAGAAGAATAAATGTATCTCACGGCTGCACCCTTTTCAGTTCAATTCTAAATCAAGTGATTACAGGGACAAGTAAACAGGATTATAAGTCAATGGTTTGAGCTCACCACTAACACAACATGTGCACACCGGGTCTCAGACCGGCTCTCCAAAGACCACCATGTGGTGAGCATACTGCGTGGGTGGGTGGTGGGGTGTCGTCACTGTGGACTGCCATGGCTGGAATGGAAACACATCTTTCACTCCAGCTTCAGTCATGGGAGGTATTTCCTGTGACCCACGGCAGGACAGGTGGGAATAGAAGGGTCAGTATGCATGAAGTCATGCCACAGGTCAGGCAGAGAATGAAGGGAACTGGAACTTCTACTGAACAGGAGCTCAACATTCTTCCAGGATGGCTCCGAATACCTGGAGGCCTTACTAAGATGTATTTTGATAACATAACATGTTGTATAAACAAATGAGGGGGGAAAAGGAAGAAACGAAAAGCTTCTTAAAAGAAGCTTTTTTTTTTAAACTTGATTTTGGACCACAATTATGACTTTGACAGACACGAGGGCTTATCAAAATGTAGTGAATAAAAATATATTTATTTGGTCACAATTCTGTGTTGGGCTCAGCTGGATGCTGTTATGCAGGATTCCCTTGGGTCACTGACGTGGGTGCTGTGAGCAGTGGGCTGACATGAGGGTTCGCTGGTGCCGAATGAGCTCAGAACCAGCCCGAGGCTCCGTGGAGGAGGCTGGGCCTCTTTCCCCAAGGCCTCCTCAAGCAGGCTGGCCTGGGCTTCTCTCCATGGCAGTGTTGGGGTAGCCACAAGGCTTTGGCATCACATAGGGTCACTTCTGAATTCTACTGTCTGTAAGGGTTGACCCATAACAAGGGGAGGAAAATTGTTCTTTCTGAATAAAAAGAGTGGCAAAGTCACTTCCCAGAGCTGTATGCTTCCAGGGAGGGAAGAAGTCAATGCAGCCATCTTTGCAAACAACGTACAATGCAGAATTTTACTCTGATCTATCAATATAGGACAATAATACACAGAGTTTATTTATGAGTTTAAGTCCAGGATCTGCCATGAATGACTTGATACTCTAAAAACAATATTTACTCTACATATATGCTAGATATATTCCATGATATAATAGGATACATTATATGCACAGCAATTACTGTTATCTGTCTCCTATTTTGTCTCATTGAAAACTGAGATTAGAAGTTTTAGGGAATATTTGTACTCCAATCTAGATTTTTTCTTATGTCCCACATTGCTCTCATGCTGCACAGTTAATCTGTCTTCAGAGATTTCATTTCAGAATCCTGTTTCTTTAATATGGTTTTTACTTATGTACTTGTTTAAACTCTGTCTTTGAGGATCCAAAGTAATACTATACCACAATCATCTGCAGAGTTAGACTCTAACCTGAGAGCTCTGTGTTCATGTTTCCTTCCAGGATCAAAGTTTTGTTTTCTGGCAGTGTTACTTTCTTCATGTCATAAAAACTGGAGTAGTCATAAAAACTGGAGTAGTTTGAAAAGATCCTATGATGCGAAAACCTCTTCTTGTTTGCAATCTTGACTGCAAATGAAAACTAAACTTGCCCAAAGCTGTGACAATTCCATTGTATATGTGGCTGAATGCTTTGGGCTGCAAGTAATAGAGCACCTGACTGAGACTGTCTTAGACAATAAAGATACTAATGATCTCCTGTAGCCTTAGGGTTGATTTATTTTAAGAGCTCTGTATTGGGCTCCATTGCTACCACGCAGTGTTAACTCTAATCTCTAGTTTTTACCTAGCAGTTGAGAGAGTGAAAAAGCTGGAAACTTCTCCTCTTACTGTGGACAGCTTCCATTTAGTCAGATAAAGCCATCTTAGATCATATGTCCACTCTGAAAATATTAACACTTCCTGGTAATACCATCAGGTGAATATGAACTGAATTTCCTGTCACTTTGCCCAGCATCTGTCTTAGTTACTTTTCTCTTTGCCAAGACAAAATACCCAACATCCAAAATTAAAGAAGGAAAGGTTTATTTGGCTTAGAGCTCACAAAAGTTTCAATCCATAATTGGTTGGCTCCGAGGCAGGGTGGCACATGGCAGAGGGCACCATTTCATGGCAAGAGGAAGGTAGCAAGTGCAACAAGAGACCTTAACAACATCTTTCTGCCCCTTTATCTCTTCCAGACTACCCAGGGGCAGGTGGCACTCACACTCCTAATCCTAGTGCCCTTGATCCTAGGTTGCACCAAGAATCAGTTCCATCCTTGCACACTCTAGATGCTACCACCTCTGAAAAAGCTTTACTTAGGACCTGGCAAGGATTTGTGAGGTGCTCTAGACTCAAACCATAACAGCATCTTCAATGGGGCTGGGTATCTCTGGGTAAAATGTGGGTTCTGGAAGAAAGGTGAATGAGGAAGGGCTATTGAATAGTCACCCAGTCACCCTCTGGAAACACTAGCCTCAGATGATGTGGAAATAGTAGAAACTAAAATCAGAATAGGGACAACAATTATTAACAAAAGATCATAAAATTTCAGGAGATACTTCAGAAGATAGAAACCCCCTGATATTCCTGGATTCTACTCTGTTTACCATGGATAGAGTTCCAGCTTGTCTTCAGTGTCTTCCCACTGCTTTTAATTCAGTACTATAGAGACAGATACAAGCACACATGTGCCAGGTGACCAGGCCACCCGTGTAGAGGTGACTCCCCAGAATTCTATGGAGAAGTGTTGGTGTGTCGAAGAGCTTTCCTCCTGGAAAAAGGCTACAGTTGGCACCTGCTGAAGGCCACTGTTGAGGGTATCTGCAGAGGACCAGAGATGAGTTATCTTTCATAGCCTCCTCTCTTCCTCTCCCTGACCCACAGAAATTTGGAAGTAAGTGCCCAGAAAGCAGTATCTGTCTGCTGACTGGTGTACCATTAGTCCCAGCCATAACACCTGATGCAAAATAGACACTCAACAAACTACTGCTGGATGAATTGTTACAGAAAATCATAGAAGCAGTCCTGGGGTGATGCCTCCCTAAAAGCAAGGTGTCTTTCAACACATGTGGGGAGGAAGAAGAGAGAGTGGAAGGGCACCCTAGTGTCTGCTCAGTGCTATGTTTGCCAAGTTTGGACTGCCTGAACTGCCTTCCCTCAATCTGCCAGGTTCTCTTTTATTAAGCAGAAATAAAACTAATCAGTTATTTCCTCAGAGGATAAAATAGCCCTAGTTAATGTCTAATGATGTTGTTCTAAGGAGAGATTTAATTAGGGTTCATGGGTTTTGTCATGTTTCGAGTAGCTTTTAGCTTTTCTGCAGGAAAACATATTAGATACAGAGTGAGTGTAAAGCACCCCCATGTGTTTTGTTGCAAGATGTTGTGGGAATGGCTGCTCTTTGATGTTAGCACTGTGAAATTTAGATGTAAACATTTTGATAAAAGCTAAATTCCCTGCTTCCTTGCAACCCTTTGATGCCTTGCCATTAAGTGAACCAGGGCCGTGGCACAGGGCAGGGATGGTAAATAAGGTTCCTGCTGCACTTTGCCTAAATGACTCCATTAGATGCAGGAGCCTCTTTATTTCTTTGGAGAGTTTGTTGATTATCCTTACTCACCATAAGTCAGCACCCCAGATCCTAAGCTGCTGGTTAAAAAGATGTGGTCTCCCGTGATTGGGGATGGTGACAACACAGAGCCTTGGTGTATGCTTCTGTAAAAAGGGCACAGCCTTGATCAGTGCGAATAGTAACAGCTCTCCTCTAGGGACTAAAGACAATTAGTGGCAGGTGTTAGCCTCGCTTGACATATTTTTATTTTACCTTTTTGTGATGTTTGGGATTAAATTCAGGGCTGTGTATGGGCTGGCCAATAACCCACCACTGAACTACATCCCCAACAAAAGGGTCCCATATGTTTTTGAGTCATCTTTACAAAGATATCATCAGATAGATATTTATTTTACTTACACTCTGTTCCTCTTGAAGTCTGTTATTAACACAATATGGCCCTATTCATATATAAACCAGAACATGTCAATTTGCTGTCCAGAAACTTCCAGCAGGGTCCCATCTCGCTCAGAATGAAAGCTGAAGTCCTTGTTTTCCAACCAACAACTCCTCCATGACTTGTCCCTTCCCCTTGCTTCTCTGACAATATCTTCCCTTCTCCTTCCATTCCTGTTGGTTGGTACATGGTACTGGCTCTATGCTACTTTCTTGAAACCCCTGTCTCAGGGCCTTTGAATATCCTACCTCACTAGTCTCTTTATAGATTCCTGCATAGAGAGAAGGTTGCTTTCTTCAGGACTTTACTTGAAAGTCATCTTCTCAACAAGAACTTTTTTAGCAATCTGAATAAGTCCCTTCTCTTCCTCAATTTTATATGGTTTTCTCAGCTTTGCTCTACACAAGGAGACTTTTCTCTGTCTCCTCACCTGAACCCTACACCCAACAATTAGAACAACGTCTGGATCACACAAGACTCACAAGGGATCTTTATTGATTGCTGAATGGTTCATTCTTTTAGTTACGGTCATTCTGCCTTTACCAAGATCCAGGCATTGTGATGGACACATAAAGCAAAAGTGAACCATCAACAGAAGGTCAGTAATGTAATGGAATCTAAAATCAAGGGAGAAAGTAAACAATGAAGCAAATTTCCATTCTAAACATGCAAACTCTGAGTTTCTTAGAAATTAACTAAATTTTCTAGCGCTCATTTTTCTTAAATGACTCAGTTGGGATGCACACTCAGAAATTTAAAATTACAGAGTTCACTCTCTTCCTTGATTTTGTGCTGGATTGACTTTTAAACTTTTTCTTTTTAAAAAATGTTGCTAATTGCACATATGTGCTTACTCAAAATGCCCTTCACTGAGCAGATTTTGATGCTGTTTGCATCTATCAAGATTGTTCTCTAAGGCACTAAGGATTATCATTAGATGAAGCTCATGAATCATTATTATTGTAGATTGGCTTCATTTGATCTGCCCTTCAAGCCTTCAGAATGAGAATAACAACTATTTTTTCTCACTTGTTCTAATTTTTTAAAAAAGTCCCTCAGCTTGTTATAGACATATGACAGTGGGAAAATACAATCTCCTGCTAAATGGGCATCTTATTTCCTGGGTTAAACTTTAAATTATTATTATTTTTTATTTAAAGAGAAAAAAACAGAAAAAAGGTAGAAATATTACAGAATTTCAAGAAAAGAAGATAAACAGTAAGAAATCACTAGTTGATAAATTACATATTGTTCTTTTAGAAACAGTTTTTCAAGTTACAAAATTAAAGCACACAAAGTGGACACTCAAGTAGTGAGAGTGCAAACAGATCTGTTCAACAATCCAACAAGAACGTAGAAATATGGTTATCAATCCCACACATCTAAACATACATGCAGCTATATCTTTTATAGCGCTTCCTATTTCCTCTTTTTTTTACAATAGCAATTACACATTTTTAGAATTTTATTTAAAGAGAAGAAAAAAAAACAAAAAAGGGTAGCAATAATACAGAATTCTAAAAGAAAGAAAGAAAAAAAAAGGAAAATGAGAAAAAGCCCCATTAAGAAATCAGTAATTTATAAATTACATACTGTCATCCTGGATGTAGTTGTTCAAGTTACAAAGTTAAAGGGTACATAGTAAACATTCAAACAGTCAGACTACAAACAGTTCTGCTCAAAGATCCAACAAAGATTCAGCAATATGGTCATCTATTTTACACACTCAAACATACATACAGTTATATCCCTTAGACCACTTTCTTTTCCTCTCTTTTTACAATAGTAATTACACATTTTGGTTTTATTACACTTGTAGTTCTTATTTACTTTTTACAATATGATATTTATAAATATGATTCTTATTTCACTAATGAGGATAGTCTCAAGTTGTCTCCATTTACCTATGAAGGCCTCAAGATCATCCTTTTTTATAGTAATATTCCATTCTATAAAAATGCCACATCTTTTTCATCCACTCTGCAGTTGATGGGCATCTTGGTTGTTTCCAGGATTTAGCTATCACCATTTGTGCAGCTATGAACATGGGTGCACATATATCATTGTGATAGGAACTTTTCGTTTTTTGGGGAAAATACCCAGGAGGGGTATAGCTGGATTGAATGGAACTTCCAACCCTAGTCTTCTGAGGATTCTCCATATGGATTTCCATAATGATTGCACCAGTCTACATTCCCACCAACAGTGGGGCAGTGTTCCTTTTTCCCTGCAGCCTCGCCAACATTTGTTATCAGTAGATTTCTTGATGGCAGCTATTCTTTCCGGAGTGAGGTGGAATCTCAATGTTGTTTTAATTTGCATTTCTCAAATGACCAGTGACAGTGAACATTTGTTCATGTATTTATTTGCCATTTGTATATCTTTCTCTGAGAACTGTGTGTTCATCTCAGATGCCCATTTTTGGAGAGGGTCTTTGAATTTGGGGGGCTTGATGTTTTTCAATTCTTTATATGTTTTGGACACAAGTCCTTTGTCTTAGGGATTGCTGGCTAAAATTCTTTCCCACTCTGTGGGTTTTCTTTTCACTCTGTTGGTGATTTCCTTTGAAGTGCAGAAACTTCAATAATATGAGATCCATTTTTGATTCCTTAAAGTGTTTCCCGTGCAGTTTGCGTTTTGTTCATGAATTCTCTGCCTCCCCCTATGTCTCCAAGACTTCTACCTACCTTGTCTTCCAGTAGATTTAGTGATTCTGTTTTAATATTGAGGTCTTTGATCCATTTAGACTTTAGTTTTGTGCATGGTGATAGGCTTGGATCTAGTTTCAGTCTTCAGCATGTAGAGAGCCAATTTTTCCAACACCATTTATTAAAGAGACTATCCTTCTTCCAGTGGACATATTTAGCCCCTTTGTCAAATATCAGGTGGCTGAGTGTCTTTGCAGTTGTGCTTGAATCTTCTAATCTGTTCCATTGATCCTCAGGTCTATTTCTTTGCCAGTACCAAGCTGATTTTATCACTGTGGCTTTATAGTACTGTTTCAAGTCAGGAATTGAGATGCCTCCTGCCTTGCTTTTGTTGCCTAGAATTGCCTTTGCTATTCTAGATTTCTTCTGTTTCCAAATGAATTTTAGTACTGTTTTCTCTAGATCTGTGAGGTGTGTCAATGGTATTTTGACTGGGATTACATTTAATCAGTTTTGGGAGTATGGTCATTTTCACAGTGTTGGTTCTTCCTAGCCAAGAGCAAGGAATGATCCATTTTCTAATATCCTCTTCAATCTCCTTTTTCAATGTAGTATAATTTTCAGCATATAGGTCTTTTACATTTTTAGTTAGGTTGATTCCTAAGTATTTCATTTTTTTACATGTTATTATAAAGGGCAATATTTCCATAATTTCTATCTCTGTGAGATTTTTTTTTGTGTACAGGAATGCTATTGATTTTTAAGCATTGCCTTTGTATCCAGCTACACTACTGAACTTGTTTATTACCTCTATTAGTCTTTTAATGGGTTTTTTTGGGTCTTCTATATCGAGTATCATGTCATCTGCAAATAGTGATAATTTAACTTCTTCCTTTCCTATCTTTACTCTTTTTATTTCTCTCTCTTGTCTGATTGCCCTGACTAGTGTTTCCAGAACTATATTGAAAAGGAGTGATGATAGTGGACATCCTTGTCTTGTTCCTGATTTTAAAATGAAAGCTTTCAGTTTTTGTCCATTCAGTATAATGTTGGCTGTTGGTTTGTCATAGATGGCCTTTATAATTTTGAGGTAGATGCTGTGTATTCTGAGTTTCTGAAGGGTTTTTATCATGAACATGTGTTGGACTTTGTTGAAAGCTTTTTCTGCATCTATTGAGATGACCACGTGGCTTTTGTTTTTGGCTCTGTTGATGTGGTGTATTACGTTTATTGATTTGTGTATGTTAAACCATCCCTGCATTCCTGGAATGAACCCCACTTGGTCATGATGTATAATCTTCTTGATGATTTGCTGCATTCTATTTGCCAGTATTTTGTTGAGAATCTTTCCATCAATGTTCATTAGTGAGATTGGCCTATCGTTCTCTTTTTTGTGGTTGGATCTTTCTCTGGTTTTGGTATCAGAGTAATACTTGCCTCCAGGAATGATTTAGGGAGGATTGCTTTTTTCTCAATTTCATTGAAGAGTTTAAGGAGTCCTGGCATCAAATCTTCTCTAAATTTCTTGTAGAATTCAGCCATGAATCCATCAGGACCTGGGCTTTTCTTTGTTGGTAAGTTTTTAATTACATTTTCAATTTCAAGAGCTGATATTGGGTTGTTCAAAATTGCTATATCTTTTGGTTGAGCTTTGGTAGTTCATATGTTTCTAGAAATCTGTCCATTTCCTATGTGTTTTCCACTGCATGTGAGTAGAGATTTTCAAAGTAGGTGTTCATGATCTTTTAAATTTCCATGGGATCTGTAGTAATCTCTCCCTTTTCAGTTCTTATTGCATGAATTTGGGTTTTTTCTTTCTTTCTCTTGATAAGGTTAGCTAGGGGTTTGTCAATTTTATTTATTCTCTCAAAAAACCAGCTTTCTGATTCATTAATTTTTTGTATTGTTTTTTTAGTTTCAATTGCATTGATTTCTGCTCTAATCTTTACAATTTCCTCTCTTCTATGAGCTTTGGGTGTAGCTTGCTCTTCTCTTTGTAGAAGCTTGGCATGGAGCATTAGGTTGTTTATTTGTGCTCATTCTGTTTTCTTGATATGACAATTTATTGGCATATATTTCCCTCTTAAGACTGCTTTCATTGCATCCCACAGATTACAGTATGTTGTTTCTGTATTTTCATTGAATTGTAGGTATTGCTTTATTTCTTCTTTAATTTCATCTGTAGCCCACTGGTTGTTCAAAAGGCTGTTATTTAATTTCCATGTATTTATGCAGGTTTTACAATTTCTTTTGCCATTAATTTCCAATTTCAGTGCACTATGGTCAGATATTATGCATGGTATGATTTCAATACCTTTGCATTACTTAAGAATATTTTATGGGATAATATATGGTCTATTTTGGAGAATGTCCCATGTGCAGCTGAGAAGAATGTGTATTCTGATGTGGTTGGGTGGAACATTCTGTAAACATCTACTAAATCCAGTTGCTCACAGGTATGATTCAGTTCTGTTGTTTCTTTGCTGACTTTTTGTCTAGTTGATCTATCTGTTTGTGACAATGGGCTGTTAAGATCTCCTGTTATAATTGTGTTCTTGTGTATTTGGTTTTTCATGTCCATTAATATCTGTCCTATATTGTTGTGTGCTCCTGTATTTGGTGCATATATAATTGTTAGTTCTTCCTCTTGAATTTTTCCACTAACAAGTACATAGTGACCTTCTTTATCTCTTTTAATCATTTTAGGTTTGAAGTTCACGTTGTCTGCAAATAGAATAGGTATCCCTGCTTTTTTCTGGGTTCCTGTTGCATGGAATACTGTTTTCCATCCTTTGACTTTTAATCTATGAGTTTCCTTTTGGGTCAGATGTGTTTCTTGTATACAGCATATTGTGGGATCCTGTTTCTTGATCCATTCTGTCACTCTATTTCTTTTTATAGGTGAATTGAGGCCATTTATATTTATGGATATCACTGATATATACTGGCTCAACTTTGCCATGTTATGTCCCAGTTGTTTCTTTCTGTTTTCCTCTTATTTAATTGCTTATCCTACCTGGTTGTTTCTTTCTATTGTTGTTTTGGGGATTGTGGTCATTTCTATCTCTGTCTAGTATGTCCTTCAGTACTCTTTCTAGGGTTGGTTTGGTAGACATGAATTTCTTCAGTTGTTCTTTGTCATGGAAATATCTTGTTTCTCCATTAAATTTGAATGAAAGTTTTGCTGGGTACATCAGTCTGGGTTGAAGGTTGTTTTCTTTCAGGGCTTGAAATACCTCACTCCAAGCTCTTCTTGACTTGAGAGTTTATGCTGAAAAGTCTGCTGTAATTCTAATGGGCTTTCCCTGATGGGTGAGCTGTGTCTTTTGTCTGACAGCTTTTAGTATTCTGTTTTTATGCTGTATGTCTGAGATCTTAATTATTATGTGTTTGGGTGTGGATTTATGTTGATTGTGACTGTTTGGTGTTCTATATGCCTCACTTATCTGCATATCAGATTCCCCATGTTTGGGAAATTTTCTGCTATTATTTCTGTAAATACTTTATGTATGTCATTTGCCTGGACTCCTATGTCTTCCCTAATGCCCATTATTCTTATATTGTTGCTCTTGGCATCATCATGAAGCTTCTAGATTGTCATTTCTTGCTGCTTTGTTATTTTTAAAAGTTCTGTCCTTTCCTGATCACTAATTGTGATCCTGTCCTCAAAGTCCAAAATCCTATCCTCAGCTTCATTTAGTTGGTTTTGCACACTTTCAATAGAATTTTTTGTCTCTTGGATGTCTCTTTGAGTTTGTTTCATGAATTCTGCTTGTTTTCTATATTGTTCATTCAAAGTTTCAACCAGTTTCCCATGCTCATGTACTTTTTTCTCTAGTTGTTTTTTAGCTGCGTTCAACAACTTCTTTACTAAAGTTGTTATTTCTATCTTTACGTGGGAGAGTACTTCTAATTTGATTTCCTCTATAGCCTGATGCATTTGTTTTTTTATTTCACTGGTTATCTTTTCAGAGATTCCTGGTGTGTTAGTTTTGGGGTCCTCTGTTTCAATGTCTGCTATACTTACTTCTGGTGAACTATATGTTTGAGACTGCATTTTGCTTTTTCGTTTTGTCATTTTCACTCTGCCTGATGTTTTCTACATGTAGGAGGGGATCACACACTCTTTTCAGACTTACCAAAGTCTTACATTTAGTTGGAGGGGGTTTTACTACTGGCCCTATTTATCCCCTGTATACCTCTATTTTAGGGGCATACTCACCACACTGATACAGTCAATCCACTGTAGTCCAAGGTTTGTCACCTGGGAGCAAAGTTTCAAATTTTTTCACACTAACTGGAGCCTCCTGAGGTCTTTTGATGTTCCAGGTGGAGGGCGGGCCCAGCAGAAGCAGTCCAGGGCAGTTTTCAGTCTTGGG
Organism: Hydrochoerus hydrochaeris; assembly: GCA_004027455.1. Classification (NCBI taxonomy): domain Eukaryota; kingdom Metazoa; phylum Chordata; class Mammalia; order Rodentia; family Hydrochaeridae; genus Hydrochoerus; species Hydrochoerus hydrochaeris. The sequence goes on along the minus strand of PVLA01002759.1, from coordinate 131,498 downwards.
CAGGCCTCCTCGATGTTCCTGGTGGCAGTGTGGGCCCTAGGGAGAGGTTCCAGGCAGCCTACACCTGATGCAGGCTTCCTCTAAATTCCCGGTGGCAGGGCCGGCCCACAGGGGAGGCTCCAGGCAGCTTACCCCTGCTGCAGGCTTCTGCTAAGTTCCTGGTGGCAGGGCGGGCCCACAGGGGTTCCAGGCAGCTTATCCCTGATGTAGGCTTCCCTTGAATTATTTTTCAAATGGTCAGAATGCCTATTAAATTCTAGCTTTAAGTAATGATTATATATTTTTAAGTGTGATATTTTTGATCAGAATACTTAAAATAGATATTTACTTCAAGGCCAATTTTTATTATTAACTCCAATCTTTTTAAATTGGAGATTTTCAGAGAATTTTTCTTTATTTTAAAGAGAAAAACATGATAAACAAGCAATGAAACCGAGTTTCAAAACAAGTTAGTAGAAGAGTAACTACAGTTGATACATCGCATATTGTTGTCTTAGTAGTAGTTATTCGTAGTACAGGATGTAGGGGTATCTCATCTAAATATTAGCACAAACAATTCTTTTTAAGAACTAAAGAGAAGCTAGCTGCATAACTGTCTTAACTGTCTTGCGTATACATATATTTTTTCTTTTTCCCTTTTTTCCTTTCTTATCACAATTTGTCTTTTCTTTTGAACAGTTTCTTCCCAAAGAATTTAAGGCTTTTAAAAATGCCTAACTTTTGTGTATGTTTTACAAAAAAATTAAATCTCCTAAATGATCAAAGTTTAAACAAATAGTAGTTGATTTCTCAGGAGGTAATTATATATGTTATTCTGCAAAAATAGAGAAATTCTGTAGATCTAGAAATATATCAACTCCAGAGAAAAGGCTCATTTAATATAATAGAGTATGTAGACTTGAGGCCAGGGCTCACTTTCTGAAGTGACAAATAACAACAGATGCTGTTGGAGTAAACACTGCCAGGTTGCATTTGGCACCTTTCTGTTACTGTAACACATACCTGAAATAACAAACTTATAAAGACAAAAGGTTCATCTTGGCCCATCATCTCCTTCAAGAACATGTCCCTCAGTGACCTAAGATCTCCCACTGTACTCCACCTCTTAAAGTTTGCTCACCATCTGAAGTGCCAAGTTGTGCTCATGCCTTGAAATACAGGCCTTTGGGGGCTACTTCAGATCCTCCCTATGGTACAGGTTCATGGTAACCCTTAAGAATGCAAAACAGTTGGCTCCGATGAAATCCTTATGCTTTCTATACCTCGTGAGTTTTGGTGAAAAGGCACGTGAATAAATGTGTTTACTTTCCTCTTCATTATGTTAACCTTTCATATTTCAGTCTTGGGGTGAGGGAAGGACACTTTACGGTATGAATGCCATTTATGAACTTTAGTAGTAAATAAACATGTTTGGTTTTGTAAATGCTGGTCTCTGGAGAAGAAAAACCTGTTGTGTCATTGGAACTGGGAATGGATCAAAGGGCCAGCTGCAAGGTAATGTGAGGACGCTGGGTAGCGAGAAGAGGGTTGGGAAGAGGTAATCCCCCCAAAAAAAGACTTCTAGCTGGTTCTCCTAGAAGTTCTGACCATACACAGAGTCTAGTGTCAAAGAGGTTGCAGGCATTACACTTGCTTTTGCTCTTTCTTCAAGTTTCAGGTAAATTTATGGTAATCAACATAAAAGTGAGGTGCAGTTCTCAAAACTCAAGACAAATGCATTGGCTTATTCAAAGTAGTATTGTATGTAAAATGAATGCTTAAAGAAATGATCATTTGATGTGATGTTTCCTTGAAAAGTAGTGGAAAACTGCAAAGGCTTATACATGGGTTAAAATGTCCATTCCCATTTCTTCTATGTCATGAATGTAAAATGCTTGAATGAATTCAGAGTTGGGCTGGGGGAGCACAGAATGCCCACCCACCCTGACCCTCATTTTGCTGCGTAGTTGCTGACATACATCATCCCTTTGCTCAATGAAGCAAAACAACAGCATCCAAGAGTGGTCAGGTTGTGGCTATGTTGACCATGGAGTGAGTCTCTGAAGTTCCCTAAGCAAGAGGATACAGTCTGATCTCTAACTGATTGAGACTGACTGATTGTTGATGTAATTTTACAAATTCAGAGAAAGTAAAACACTGAATTTTAAAGAGCTGTGACTTTTCAAGATAGATTCTAAACATTTTAAGTAATAAACCCTAGATACAGAGACTGTTACAATGATCAGGATCATTACAAAAGTTTATAAATAAGAGTAAATGGAATACCAATCTGAATTTCCCTGAAAGTGGGTCTTCTCTGTTTAATTCCAGTTTTGTTAGTTATTCTGGCTGGGTGGCATAGTTGAATTCAACATAGGTAGTTTGGTTCCATACTAGTTCATGTTATGCTCATCAATGTATTTTCTTATTTATGGAAAATGGGTTTAATCCAATATGAAACAATGAGATCATAATGATTTATAGAACCTCAAATCAGTCATGCCAAAAGTTATTCCAATACATATCTTCTGAAGTACAGTGACTGTATCCAATATTTCCATCACTGTATACTTATTTTTTATTTTATGAAAAATTGAGACAAAATTTCTTTAAAATAAGAGAGTAACATTAGGTAATACACTGTGTATCATTGCCTTCAAAGTTGTTACTTAGAGTACAAGGCATGGACCAGAAAAATTCTTACAAAAAACAAATATTACACCATAAAATTTTCTTTTCAAGAAACTGAGATAAGCCAGTAGTATAATGAATCAACCTGAAGCCTGTGGCTTACGTAATACTACCCCTAACATAACACTGATGTCCACAAAACAATCTCCTGCCATGCGGGGAGCAGAATTACAGTGTTGCTTAGATTAAAAGTCCTTTTGCTGGTCTTGAAGATAGATGCTGATCATCTTATTGCTTTGCATATAGTTTGTTCTATAATTGTAAGGGAATGAGACAAGGAATCATTTTACATATTGAAGCTTCATCTGGTTGTCATAGTTGAGACACTCCTGGCCAGAAAACTTTCAACATTCTTCTTCACAATACCCAGTTAGGGACAAACTTAGAAACCCTCCAACTCTCTGATGAGAAAAGTCATTACCCAGATGACAAATAAGAGAACATCTGGAAGTGATGTCATCCCTGCCAAATGTGTATGCTAGGGAAAAAGTTATTCATGCAATGTCTCTGCATTCTCTGGAGAGAGAATGAGAGACAGCGCTACATGACTTTGGGGATGTACAGATCATAAGCATTTTACATAATGATATATATCCAATGGCAGGATAAACACCCATTCCTCAGCCAGCTGCAGACCGTATGTTTTAAAGAAAAAGACCTCTAGAAGCAAGTACCCTTGAGAAAACTCTAATTTCTATTTTGGAAGGACAATAATTTCATGTGGATTTCGACATGGAGATTTCATATCTTTCTTGGGAACTTCTGTCTTATCTAGTCTCTAAAGCATTTCCTAGAAAATATTGCATAAATATCTTTTATTTTATTCTAGATGTTTCCATAGAGAAAATAATTTTATCAATGAGTTAGACTAGCCACTCAAAATAAGCCTTCAGAACATGCCTTTATTTAATTTCTAAGAGATGCATAGCATTCCCTAAGTTATAGAGACTACTTTGTGTATTTTCTCATTAAAGTATTTGGGAAGAGCCTTACTTACTGGAGACACATAAGATTTAGAAGGAGAAAACCAAAGTAGCAATCTTATTTTACCACTATCTGATTAATTATTGAGCCTATGTAGGATCTCCGAAATAGATGTAATAATGCATTTAGAAAAAAAGGGCTTTGTTACTGCAATGCATTATCACAGTTATTTAGTTGAACTCTTTCTCTTTGATAATCATTTGAAACGGTTGACTTCCTTTTTTAGTACTCTAAAATTGAAAAGCATGCTTCCTTCCCCTTTCCCCTACTTCTTCTTCCCCTCCTTTACTTCTTTCCTCCCTCCCCTCCTTCCACTCCTCCATCCCTCACTAGGCAAGTATTCTACCACTGTGCTATATTCCCAACCAAAAAGCATAATTTGCTTAAATCAAAATGCTTTATAGTTTAGATGTCTTAGTAAGTGTCACTGATAGGTAAGCATATATGTCAAATATTGCTATAATTATGCCATGTGACAAACAACCATAAAAATCACACCAACCTAAAAATTCATACAGTCCTGATGCATGAGGTCTGCTGCTTAACACTTAAACTTTGGAAGGTGGAGTTGTACTTGGATTGAAGCCGAAGGTTGTATTCCGATTTGTTTTGTATATTTCTTCTTTGTTTTCAGACCAATAGCTCCCTGAAGTCCTATCATATTTGCATCACATTATTAACATTTTTTGGACCACATCATTTTGCCAAATATAAGTCAAAGATACACATCTGATATGTCCTAGGTCTGAGGTGTCTTATTTACTGTGTACCAAGAATTCAATTCTTTGAATGAGATTTTTTTTCTTTTTTAAAAATTTTATTTAAAGAGGAAAAAAGCAAAACAGAAAAAGGGGTAGACACAATACAGAATTTCAGAAAAAAAATAACAGTAAGAAATCACTCATTGATAAATTACATATTGTCTTCTTAGGCATAGTTGTTCAAGTTACAAAATTAAAGCATCTAGAGTGGACATTCAAACAGTGAGGCTGCAAAGAAGTTCAATGATCCAATAACAACTTAGCAACATAGTTATCAATCCTACACACTTAAAATAAATGCAGTTATATCCTTTAGAGCACTTTCTGTTCCTCCTTTTACTTTTTTTTTTTTTTACTTTTTTTATTTAAAGAGAAACAAAAGCATGTAAAGGGTAGAGATAATACAGAATTTTAAAAAAAGATAAACAATAAGACATCACTAGTTGATAAATTACATATTGTCCTCTTAGAAATAGTTGTACAAGTTACAAAATTAAAGCATACAAAGTAGATATTCAAACAGTGAGAGTGTAAACAGCTACACATGCTTGAATCTACATGTATTTCTATCCTTTCTGTATTAGAGGGAAAAACAAAACATAGCAAGACAAAACAAAACAAATTCCTATAAAAACATGAAACCAAAAAGTCATATGAAACCATAGTACAAGGTGATCTACAATGATTACTGTGTTGTCTCTTATTATCTTCAATAGAATTGTCTGTATCATCAGGCATAATTGAATACAGCAGTATAATTGAATATAGCAGTACATAACAACATTAGTAAAAATAAAACATTTTAGACAGTATAAAACTTCAAAGGCAGATAATAATTAAACCAGAGTGGATATTCTAGTGAATCTTGCCATCTTCAGTGCAGTTGCCTATACTCTCAGACTTGATACTATCAATTATAACAGCTTTGAATAAAATCTATCAATATAAAACAGTGATCTAACAGACCAGATTCGATTACGATCAGTCATGGTAAAAGAATGTAGGTTATACAGAGCTTTAGATTAAGTTAATAGGAAATTGAGGATGATTACCATACTATATCCTGTTATTTTCAGGATAACTGTCTGCGCCCTCAAATCTAGTACAGGTAGAATGACTTGAACAGAAATAATACATCTAAGCAGAGTAGTGTGAGTAATGTGGGTTTTAGATTCTGGTGCACTATTAACAATATAGTGTATCAAGGCCATCTATGTTAGAGATTCTAGTTATCCTTCTCTGCCTCATTCTGCTATGCTATTTTTCTGTCTGTTTGTCTAGTTTTCTCCTTCATTCTACTGCCTGCCCCACTCATTGAGGCCTTTCTGCCACTGTTCCTAAAATCCTGGTATTTTTTTTCTCTCCCTCTAGAATGTCCTTCAGTATTCTCTGTAGGGTTGGATTGGTGGTCACAAACTCCCCCAGTTCCTCTTTGTCATGGAAGCATCTTGTTTCTCCATTAATTTCTAGTGACAGTTTTGCAGGATACATCAATCTGGGCTGGAGGTAATTTTCTTTCAGGGCTTGGAATACTTTGCTCCAAGCTCTTCTTTATCTGATGGTCTGTTTCGAGAAGTCGGCCGTGATCCTGATGGGCTTACCTTTATAGGTAATCTGTTTCTTTCCCTGATGGCTTTTAATATTCTGTTTTCATATTGAATTTCTGGTATCTTGATTATTATATGTCTGGGTGTAGCTCTGTTTTGGTTGTAGGTGGCTGGAGTTTGGTATGACTCACATAACCAAACGTCATTTTCTTTTTCCATCTTTGGGAAGTTTTCCTTAATTATTTCCATGAATAGCCTTGTAATTCACCTGTATGTATTCCTGCTTCTTCGTTCATGTTTCTTATTCTTAAATTGTAGATTCTCTTTTTCATCTTTTAGCCTTTGTATTGTTACTGCCTGTTTCCTTTTTGTTTTTAACAGATCTTTCCTTTTATGATCACACCTTAATTTCTTTTAAGGCATTTTGCCAGCTTTCAATGGAGTTTTTAATTTTCTGATAGTCTCTTTGAATCTGCTTCATGTATTCTATGTTTTCTTTATATTCTTTATCAAAAGTTTCTCTCCTTTTTTTGTATTCCTCCCTTCTTCCATCTGTATCTTCCTGAGAGATGCTTTCTGAGAGCATTTCTTTTATTACTCTACTCATATCTTTCTTTACCTGATTTAATATTTCAGTTTTGAGCTCGTCTCCAAGATTCCGAAGATATCTCTTAATGTCCATTGAAACCATGTCTGATGTTGCATGTTTGTGGCCCTCAGTCTCCCTTGTTTTTATTTCTCCTGGATCAGTGCTCTCAGGGTTCTGGGCTGGGTCCTCCTCCTGCCTCTCTTTCCTGTCATGGCCCTGGCTTCCTCCACACAGGTTACAGTAGATGTCCCAGCCCCCTTCCCTGTTGGCCACATTTCCACTGAAGCATGCTGGCAAGGGACCTCTGCACTGTCCTGACTGCTCTTGTCACTGAGGTGTAAGCAGTGGCTATGTATGCCTGCCCCTCCCCACTGGGCCAGCCAAACTTCAGGGGGTCTTCACCCAATTAGTGTGTGCTAGGCATAGGGAATCGATTTGGGATGGTTCACTGGGTCCTGGCCAGGGGCGCAGCCCAGTCCAAGAAAATCCCACGAATCTGCTCTGGGGAGGGAGCAACCAACTGAAGTCACTGTCACTCCCAGTTCAGGCTCCTCCTGCTTGATTCCAACATGTTGCCCATTTGGTTGTACCCTTCCTGTGTGTGGGGGGTCTCATTCCCAGCACTGACTGTGGATTAATGAAGGTCCCTTCACCAACCCCACTTTCCATTGGGCTCACCAACTCCCAACTTCAGCACTGCTGTGCTTCCTGTGAGAGGTGGCGGGAATGAGTTTGGGTGGCTCTCCCGGCCAGCGAGGATTCAAGCTGGTGCAAATTCAGGCTGGCGCAAACTTGGCAGGTCTCTGTGAAAACACTGTTTCCCATAATTTTTAGCTGTTCCAGTTGTAGTCCCAATGTATTTGACGAGGTTTTTTAGATTTTAATCTCTTCCTGTGTCAAGAGGATCCATCTCCCTCTGTTTAGGTCTCTTCAGGGTGTTTTACTCTGGCAAATGAGTTGTTTCTTCTGGGAGGCTTTGTATTTTGTTGCTCACTGGTCAACCATCTTGACCTCTCTCTGAATGAGATTTTTAAGTGACTTTCTTCCTCTTAAAGATAGAGAAAAATGCAGAGTATTTTTTTTAACTTAACAGTAAATCTTAGTACTCTTGGAGCTTGAGAAAGGAGAATCACAAGTTCAAACCCAGCCTGGGCAATTGAATAAGATCCTGTTTCAAAATTTAAACAGACAGGAAGGAAGGAAGGAAGGAAGGAAAGAAAGAAAGAAAGAAAGAAAGAAAGAAAGAAAGAAAGAAAAAAGAGACTGGGTATATAGCTCTGTGCATAGGCCCTGGGTTCAATCTTCAGTACTAGCAATAGAAACTAAAAAAGTTGATAATATATGTAGATGAAAAGTTGAGTTACACCTATCACTTTTTTTCTGCTATAAATTCTAGCTTAGAGTTCTTGACCAGACTTGGGTCAGAATTCATAAATAAAACTTGACATGTTGAGAGTATATTGATCTTGTTTTGATACTACTTTCCTTAGTGTTTTGACTTTAAGTTTGTAGATCAAGGCAAGTAGAGAATATGTACCTGGATTGGTATAAATATTTAGCATTAGCAATCTTTAGCTTTTTGAGTCTCATTGCTATTTGTGCAGGAGTAAATCTAATCAGTCTTAAAGTCAATTGTGAATCTTGATTCTGAAATGTTTTTCAGTGATTTCTCCTATTCATAGACTCACAGCATCACAGAATGTCACAGTAGGAGGACAATTACATAGTGCCTGGACCTGCACAGTACTCTAATTTGTGAATGGTACTGTAACCCGAGGGGTGATGCATGTGACAAAGCCCACTGAATTCTTCATGTGTCTGTCTACAGGGGATTTGTTGCTGCAATACTGACAAGAATGAGGTGGAGATAGAGTTCAAGATACTAAGGTTATGTTTATATGAAGGATTTTCTTTATTTTCAAATTCTAGGTTTTCCCTGGAGCACATTTATTTCCTGGAAAGAGGGACCAGGTAGCTTCTGAAATCTTAGTGTGCATGGTTGCCATGTCTTTGCTTTATATTCTTTGACATGAAAGAATGAGAGCAGAGAACATCTGAGTTTCTAGTTTTCTCTTCTCTCAATCCAAGTCAGTGCTTGTTGAGGACCCTGACTGTGTGAAGCTAGGTCTCAGATATATTCAAATGAAACACTGGCTTTGACTCACATAACTTGAGTCTGAAGCCCAAACCTTTTAAGTTTTATTTTATACATAACCTTAGGTGGACCCTTAATGTATGAAACTTTAGGGGGACATTTAAACAAAAATCATAACTCGTGCACATCCTTTATGGAAAAGACATTTAATCCTTCTCCGAGAGTTGCCAAAGTCCTAACAGTTTCAGCATTGCTGCAAAATTCGCAAGTCTCCTCCAAGATCTAAGACAAACTCTTAGCTGTAACCCTCTATACAAATGAAAAGAAAGTTAAACACTTCCAACATTCAATGGCACAAGATAAACATTATCATTCCAAAGGGTACAAATTGGGGGATATAAAGGAATAGAACCAAAGAAAGTCCAAAATTCAGCAGGGCAATTATCCTAGAATTTCACATTTAGCATTTGAAGCAATCTAGTTGTGAGCTGCAAAAGGCTTGAGTGACTCCACCCCCACGGTTCTAGTGGTTTTGACTCTCACAGCATCTCTTTTGGGTTGACTTTGCTCCCTCTTTGCAGTTTTCCTTAAATGGTCCATGCTCTTGGCTTTTCCAGACTTCTTGGGTCTCCACTGTACCTTTGGCTTTACACTTACAGCTTCACATACTACCCTCTCAGGGGCACATTACTTGGCCTCCCATCCCTTCTGAAATTGGGGTGGAAGCCTTTTTAACCTATAACTCTTGCATTCTGCGTGTGCCTAAAACCAGTGCTGTGCAGATGATGCCAAGGTCCACTGCCAGCTGGAGGAGTAGCCAGGCTTTCCTCTTTCTTGGCCATCGAGGTTGAGTGCCTAGATCACTGGGCACTCTGAACTTGATTGTAAAAGAACAAATTCTCTATGCTGCTGCCATTCTGGAACCTGGTGCAGCTGCCACCATTTTGGAACCTCATGTGACTGCCACCACCTTTCTGGAACATTCCGTGGCTTTATCCTCAAAGCAAAGTCTTTCACCTTTGCAGTTTTGAGGCTGCAGAGGGTGGAGACATGCTGCTTCCCATGATGCCCCAAGCCATCTTTTTTATTCTTTTGTTCTTTTTCATCAATAGAGATCTCAGCTATGTCTTTGCAGTCCACAGCTTTACTGGAACTTTTTTCCCCTGGCCAGACTCACAACATATTAAATCACACTGCTGGGCTTTTTGTTCTTGATTTGCAACACATATCTGGCTAAAAGTCCCAATAATAGCCATGCCACAGCCTCAACATTTGACTGCCTTGAAATTTCTTCTGCCAAATTAATTAGTCTGCTTCTCTTAATCTTGGTCTCAGGCAAAGTTTCTGGACATGAGCAAAATGCAAACAAAATTTCTGCCAAGCCAATATACACATCATCTAGACACCAACAACTATTCCTGTCCTTCTTTCCAGAAGAAACCTCCTGAGCCTGGTCTTTGCTGGTTTTCTGGTCTTCTGAGCTCTGACCAGAATTTCCCACACAGAACAGCCTAAGGCTGTTTCAGATGACCTCTCCAGACCTTTCCAAACTCTTCTTCCCTCAAGCCATTTCCAAAGACTCTTGAACCACATGGTCAGGTAATAGTCATAGCAATGACCCCATTCCACTGGTACCAAATTCTGTCTTGGTTACTTTTTTCTCATTGCTGAGACAAAATACCTGACATACAAAATTAGGAAAGGGAAGGTTTATTTATTTCAGTTTGTGGAAGTTTCAGTCCTTAATCAGCTGGATCCAAGGTAGGGTGGCATGGCACATGGGCAACTGTTCATAGTGGTGAGAGACAGCAAAGCAACAAGAACAAAAATGGAGGAGTGTGGAGAGAGACTCTTGCTGTGCCTTATATTGTGTGTAGGCTGCCCCCCAGGAGTGGGCAATAACACTCATAGTCCCAGCATTGGACCATGAATCATTCACAAACTCTAGAAGCTTGACCACAGGACTGTATGAGGCTTTCTGGGTACATCTAGACACAAACTATAACAATCGCTGGCCTTTGGGCCTTACTAGTGTAGATCCCAGATACAGATTTGCATGAGACATTGTTGTGGGTTCTAGGACTCCAGTTGGACTCGTGAAGGACAATGCCATGGGATCCAGGCCCTCAGTTCTATTTTTTGGGTGTCTAGTGTGTGGGCAGATCTTCTACACTCTTCTGCATTTGACTTTTGGGTGACTATTGTAAAAATAATCTTATAAATTGTGTCCTGTATTAAATCTTTTCCCTTGTAAACCTCTACCACAATAGTTGGATACTTACATTTATTAGTTTTCTGCTGTCTAAATATGTACATGAAACTTTAGATTTCTTTTTAGGTTATACTTTCAGTGATACTATAAATTATTATATATTATATTTTCACTATTTTGTATTTGAATGATTAGTGTATACATATGATTTAAAAATCACAACTTTAGAATAAGATACTGAGGCTCTTACACTTGGCTTTCCCTACCCACCTCATTCCCCAACTTGCTATGTGTGATGATTTTTATTAGGTTTCCATTATCTTGTTATGCAAACCTGTTAGGCGATATGTTGTTATGCAATATAAGCAAATATAAATGCCAGCTCTTAATTTTATTCCTATACTCAGCACTTCATGTTTTTGGATTTTTGTTTTTTGAGATGAGGTCTTTCCATGTAGTCCACACTAGCCTTGGACTTGCTATGTAACCCTGGATGGCCTCAAACTTATAGTCTTCCTATGTCAGCCTTCTAAATGCTGGAATTACAAACACGGCTGCCATCCCAGGTTTTGGCCTTTCTTTTGACACTTTATCTTATTAGTAAAATATTCTGTTGGAAGTTTCTCATTATTATTATCTCTGCATATCTCATTGTGAATTTGAGTCAAAAATTGTTTCTACAGTTTGCTACTGAGGAACCCTTGTGTTATTTTCTATGTTTAGCTATTATAAATAGCTGTTATAAATAATCTTGTATATGTGCAATTTTGCATGTGGTATATTGATAAAGGAAATTTGTAAGAACAGAATTGTTGAAATTGTTGGATCAAGAGGCAGATATCAACATATTTTAATTAATATAACTGAGTTGCCCTCCATGGGTGAATCATATTGAATTGTCACATTATGTTTGAATTTTTAGAGATTGAAATATTCATATTATAGCTATCAAGAGTTTCAGTGGTATTCCTTGGGTATTTAGGAATGTTTAATTTACCAAAATATAAAGATATTTTATGTCTTCACATGTATATTGGGTATTGATTTTTAGCTTAGTTGTACTTTGGTCAATGAAAATGATCTACATTATAAAATATCTTTGAAAATTCAGGCTTACTTTCTTTGGGCAAGCATGTAGCTGATATTTGCTGATGTTTCATTTATATTTGAAAAGCCCTGTTGGCCTTGGAGTTCTATCTCTATTCAATTAGAACTAATCTGCTATTAAAATTTTTTATGTGTTTATTGAACTTTTTGTTTGCTTGGTTTATCACTACTGAGTGATGATTATTGAGCTCTGTAAAAATAGATTTGTTGATTTCTCTGAGTAACTTTATGACTTTTGTATCTTAAGTCTATTTTACTAGATAGGTCTTTCTATTTTTTCAGCAATATGTTTCACATGAAAACTGAACACACAGAACTAAAAGCTGTTAAAAGTATTGAGAATGCACAAAGTAAACCATGATTTACCACAATTCATCACACTTCTTAAATGTAGTGACACATTTTACCTTCTGTGTATCTTTATGGTGATACATGTGTGTAGGCAGAGACTCATATAAAAGGGAGATACTCATGCTCCATCACCCAGCTGAGGATGTTCCAGGTCAAATTTTTGGCTCACACCCTTTGCACAGATGTGGATCTTTGTCATGATTTTATTGATGTCTAGGAGATTCTTCGGTTTTCTGCTAATCCACAAGGATGCTGAATAGAGATATTATAGAATAAACAGGAGTTGCCAATGGAATTGGTGGTGGGAATGTGAGAATTAGGAATCTGAGAAAAATCTTCACTTTTGTATAGACCAGGACAGGGAAGCAGAAAAACAGATTTGCATGGGATTGTGAAAGAACTCTGTTTGGGATTTATTAATGTTGACATTGGTTTTGGATATTCAAGTGGTTGGATATATCAAGCAGGTTGTTGGATGTGTGAAGGTTGGTTCCAAGAAGACTGATGTGAAAACTAATTTTTTAAGTCAGCATAGAGTTAATATTAAGTCCATGGGACTATCTAACATCATTTAAAAAGAGTAAATACTTGGTGCACAGCGATTGGAAATTGGATAAAGTAAAAGGAATCATAAAATAAGACTGGGGAATGCTAATTAATTTAAATCAGAGAGAAATCAGAAAGGTATAGATGTTAGAGAATAGCTCTAAATAGGAGAAAGCACAAATGATGGTGAGAGTGGAAATTATGATCTGATAGTGGGGGTTGGGAATTAGAGACTGGAGCAAGCGGGTGGGATTGGCTGTCACCATGAGAAGAGACATGCTCTGACAGTACTGAAGCAGTGACTTCTAGATGGTACATCTTTCCCTTCCTTTACAGAACTCTTGAATTTTAACATGGTTGTTTAAGTAAAGATATGTTTTAGCCTTTGCTGTCACTCAATGTGACTATATGAATAAATTGTGGCCAATGAGAAATAAATAGAAATGTCATATGATTTCTAGCTTTGCTGGCTGGAATGAAGGGATTGTTAAATCTAGGAGCCAACCTGAGCCATATTTTCTAGGGGTGGCAGAGTAGAAACCCAGAAGACATTTGCTGTCCAGTGATTTTGGAAAATTGCTTCTACCTTCACATTTTTTACCTGAGTAAATAATCTTTGCATGTTTAAGTTTATTAACCCATTTGTGCTAAAGACTGATTTTTAGCATGACATTCATGCATATTACCTAGAAAAATTAAAGGAACAAGAATTTAAAGAGAGCACATTTCATTATGTTCCATTGTTGTGGATTTTCCAGTAACAGTTGAAGGCTTACATTTGTTTTGTCTTTGGCAAGTCTAAACGTGACAATTTTTTCTTCTTTGCTATTTGTACTTTTATGTTATTTTTTTGGATTTTTGTACATTGAACAATAAATGCCACAAGAGAAAATAATTTGTGTCGTCTTTGCAACATTTATAATTCATTATCTAGAAGTTTCAAAATAATGCTACATTGGAAATGAACAAAGAGATCTTCCCTGATTCTTGACTTTAATGGGAATGCTATTTCAATTTTAGTACTAAGTATGATGTTGGATGTGGAGATACATCAAATTTAAAATGGGATTAATGATATCTGTTTTACTTTATACAGCTCTTAGAGGGGTCAAGTACACTAATTAATATAAAAATGTCATGTAACTGTGAAAAACTAGTACCACATTTGTCTGACATACAGCATGCACACAGCAAATCTTTTCAGTGTTGTTATTATTGTTGTTAATAATTGATAACCTCCCATGCTGAATGCCACAAAAAAAATAACTGTGTGTCCTTTACAATATCTCTTTTACAAAAATGAAGTAGTTCTAATGGAACATTAAACAACTTGGTAAAACTCGACATTTGGGCTAGTGTCAGCGATGTAACACATGCTTTCCATTACAAAGGGAGATAATAGACATTTAAAACTTGGAAAGAAATGCTAAACTGAAAGTGGAGGCAGTTAGCATGGAGAGGAAAACTTAGGAACTTCCATTTGGGCAATACGCCCTGGGGTGTTTATGAAGTCCTTCACCAGTTGGTCAAGTCACCTCCATTGCCAGCCACTGTACCAGGTCAGGCACATAGGATCTCAGGGAGCCTCCCTCGCATCTTTCCTTCTCTGCTTCCTCTCACAACTGCCTTAAGAAACCCTCCGTGTGGATTTACACAAGTCCTTTAAGTTTGTTCATATCTTCAGTCTGTTTTTGGAATAATGAATTCTATGTATTTGCTGTTTTCTGTTGAAGCAAACGTGACTTTATATAAAGTATTACTTTACATCAAAAAGTATCCTTTTCCCCCTAATGTTTTCTAGTAGAGATGGTTATTTTCAAATTAGTCATTTTGTTCTTTGCAATCTGTTCCACTACAAGTCTGTAGGAGAATGAATTGAATTTGTTGACTTAAATACATTTCGAATGTTCACCATTAGTCTCACTTTTGAATTGGCTGAAATAGATGATCTGATAGCTTGACTTGTAGTACACTGGATAGAATTTAAATTCAGTGACTTCACACTAAGACTTTAAAAATCTTTTTTGATGTTGGGCATCTGTTTTGTTTTTCTTAGTGAGAAATGTGTCTTAATTTTTATTTTTCATATACAAGAATTTGGTTTCACATATGCAAAAATGAAAATTAGAGACAACTATCTGGAAAATTAAAACAAGGAAACTCAATAAATCAAGCACTTATAAGTATTGTTACATGAATCAATCTTCCTTTCTTTTTCTTTTTTTTGTGCCGTGAATGGAACTCATGGCCTCACACTGGGCAGGTAGGTGCTATGCCACTGAGCTCCATGCCTGGCCTCCTTTTCTTTTTTAACCAATAATTACCTGAAGATGATTTGGTTGTTATGAGAGTCATCTAACATCAACATTTATAGGTCATGCATTAAGCACTGTGTACTGTGATGTGTGCTGACCTTAACAACGAGAAACGTTTTGTAGATTTCCTTGTTTTATATAATGTGATCATCATAAAGACTCTTTAATATTATAAAATGAATATTATCACATCTAAAGAAACAGGCCACAGGAACAAGGGAGTCACTTCATAAGTCACACATCAAATAAATTCTACTTCTTGAGCCCAGAATTTATAAATTTCTGACTGTAAATTTTGTGTGATTTGTTCTAATCACCACTGTTGTTTATGACTTGATTTTAAGTCTAATTTGAAAATAAGGTGTGGTAACAGACAAGGTACTAATTGCACGTTGAATACACAGGTGCATTGGTGTGTTCGCTTATTCAGTCATTATTACTTCCCTGGGGGTGAATGCTGTCTTTAGCCCTATTTGAGTGAACTGAGTTCCAAGTAGTTTGCCCAAGGATAATGTAGCTGAATACCTTGGGGATCTGGGATTCAACCAGACCTACAGCCAGAGAACTCACTGTCTCAAACCACTGCAGCTCTGCTTCATTTTCAGTAGCACACCATTCCCTCTCCACTAATCTTAATTTTGCACAATTGGCTTATTCTTTTTAGCATAGAAATACAATGTATGTGGGGCTATGAGAAAAACCACAAAGCAGCCATCTTTTTTGCTTTTCAAACTCTAAAAGAAGCTACATATTGATTTTTCAGAGTTGTAGTAAGTTTGCACAGATAAATGTAGACTTTGCAAAATGGTTTGATTTTTCAAGCTGATCTATTCTTTGCCACTGTGTTAATGGAAATAAATGGTTGGGGCTGAATTTTACAGTCCACTTAAACACAGAAGCGGTGTGTAGATTCAGCCCATATCCAGCTATTCTTGGCTTGCTTTTATTGCTTTCCTCAAAAATGCCTCCAGTGTTTTACAACTATTACACACCATGATATCCAGAACTGACCAGAGCTTTGAGGTAAAACTCTGTGCGCTATCATGATCCCTCTGAGCTTACAGCAAAATTGCATTATTTTTTTCTTTCATCCTTCTGTTTCCATATTGTAGTGCAAACCCATATATCATCCATTATCCATTCTTTCCTCCAAGCTGTTTTATCATTACTGCCTCCTGGGTGTTTGGGATTATTTTACCTAAGATATATGAAGTTCGCTTTGTCTGTGGCAGAATATTATTCTCCTATCTCCTTTCTATGTTCTTCAGAAGACCACTTCAAAATTTAGGATCATTTAAAAATATATCTCCATATATATATTATACACATGATATGGTGTTATGAGGAATAGAAACATGAATAAAGAGACTATGGTCTCTCTGTCATTTCATATGTGATTTGATCTTCATTTTTTTGAAATGCTAAGTGATATTAAACCTATTTTACAAAATTGCTGTAAAAGACTGAAGTTAACTTGTAAAATCTCCTGGCATGTATAAAGATTGAAAAAGTATCTTTCAGCTGCATGATAATTTATATGCAATATTAATCTTTATAGTAATAAATAGAGTTAACTTTGTTCCTACTTCTTTGGATAATATGTCTGAGGTTGACTGCTTTGCTGAAGGTCATTTAGTTGTGAATCACTGGGTTAAGACTTAGAGTTCTGCTTACCTAATTTCAGTCATACACAGGCTCCTTATGTGGGCCAACTTCACCATGGAATGAGGGCATAAAACTCTAGTGCATAATTCGGAAAGGAGAAATTAAATAATGGAGATATAAACACTGTATAGTGATACTCAGGTAAGAGCAGAACAAGTTAGTAAAACATATTATTTCCAATTTTGGAATTTTGATTCTATACTTGACCTTGGCTGTGAGGCAGAATTTGAACTTGAAGATATTGAGATAAGGAATCAGAAATGAAGAACTGGGTAATTGGAATTTGAGATGAAAGAAGATATACTCCACATGAGGGTCAATATGTGTAGTTGTGAGGAAACAGATCATCTGTGTGCAATAGCTGCTGGTGTTTTCCAACACTAGTCTAAGAAGGAAATGGAAATAAGATTAAAAGGGTTGAGTGGAACTACTGATAACAGAAGTTGAATTCTAGATGAAATGGTCTGAATTTACTCAACAAACTGTGGGAATTCATGGAAATGTTTTGAAATGCTGAGTAAAAATAACTTAATAATGGTTGGGGAGATTTATCAATCATGGCAAAGTGTATGGATTAAAGACAGGAAGACACAGAAGACAGGGGTGCCATCTCAGTAGTATAATTTGAGGTAAGTAGTGATCTAAATTACATTATTGGCATCTGGAACTGGAAGGAAGGAAAGTAAAATAGAAATATGGCATATAGTGAGAGTTTACTATGTTTGACAAGCAAATATCAGTAAGAAGAAGGAGTCAAAGAAATTTGGGAAATGCTTGGGTATATGGTGGTTCCACTAGGAATAAAATGATAGCATTTTGTTTTGGATACATTGTGTTTGAGTCATGGTGAGTTTTGCCCTCCACTGTTGATGTGTAGTGGTCCTTTGGAAATATGGAAAACTAGAATTTAGAGAGATCAGATTTAATGATGAGGCCTGAAGCTGTGAGATTGGATCAGATTTTATAAATAAAAGAAAAGAAGAGACCAGAAGAGAAAGTAAATTAGATCTCATAATGATACCTACATCTGTGAAAAGCCAATCAAAAATATATTTGGTGAGTGTTTTGGACATTGTGCAAGATATTTTATATATATAATCTTAAACTTCAAAGAAACCCTAGGAAGCAGTTGCCATTTTTTCAGATAAAGAAAGAGCTGAAAGAGCTAAAATGGTTATAGTTATCTGTCAGATGTTCATTTAAATAGCACACTTATTGTGTGCTTTCTGTGCTTCACGTATTGTACTAGGTACTGGAGATGATAAGGATAGATGTGGTTTTTCTGTAAATTTATATTTAATACAGATGTAATATATGTATACAGCTGGAATAAATCAGCAAATATAGTAGTCTTTAAGAAGCTGCTATTGATAGAGGACCAACAATTAGACTCACAAAATTTTAACAATCCACCCTTAAATGACCCATGAATAATAATTTTGATATTTAACAAAACTGTTGCCTGCAGTTATCAGCTGTCTTAATTATTCCACTCCATCTAACTTCACTTCAACCCCTTCAAGGTAACTGCTTATCTCATGAAGCGATATGGGAAAATGTGATATGATGCACTATATTTAAAGGAAACTGTAATTTAACTAAAACTTTAAAAACTGCATGACGACAAAATGCTGCTAATGCTGCAGAGTCAGTTCCTCCCCATCCTTCATTTCTACTTTCTCGATATGAACCAACTGTAACACCCATGCATGGCTGACGACAGGGTAAAATGATGCCAGTACTTGGAAATTTTTCTAGAATTTTTTTTTAATAAAATCAAACATAAATTTACTCATGATTCAGAGATTTTACTTCTGGGAATTTACTCATAAGAAATCAAAGAGACTATCCACGAAAAGACTTGTGTAGGAATGTAAGCCAGCTGACTTAGGGATATAGGGATACAAGGAATCTTCAAAAGAAGAGTGGATCCACAAACTGAATGTCACTAATACAATGTAATAGCACTCAGCAATGCAAAGGAAAGCACTTCTGAGACATAGAGCAGCATCATGCTGAATGGAAGAAGCCTTATGTGAGAATCCATGTACTACTTGAGTCCGCTCACTTGGAGGTCTATGTTAGCTAAAGCCAGTCCATAATGAGAAAGACAAAGTAGTGGCTGTCTTTGTACATAAAGGGTAGAAACTGAGGAGCAGCAAGAGAGCATTTTAGCTTGTGTGCATTTAGTTTGTGTGAGTGCATTCATTTTTCATGGTTTCCCCAAAAAGGAATGGCTTAATATTTGTGTGTTTAACAGATCACTATTTTTAACTTGGTATTGAGATAGGAGATTAGGGAGTAGCAAAACTGTTTGGAGAAGTAGGCATGACTTAATTACAAGATCCTGGACACATGAGCAGAAAAATCTCAAAGCCCTACATGTGGATTTCTGAGCATTTGAGCAGGTTTTCAGTAGCATGGCCTAGACCTGACATCAACCTGAGACATGGGAACCCAGCATCACCTCTCAGGACTTGTACGTAGACATTCTCTTGGGTTTCCATAACATTTAGTCAGTGTAAAAGCTGAGGACATCAGTGAAAAGCTCGCTATCACAGCTTTTCCTCATGGTACTCCCACCCTGCCTTTTCCAGGGTGATCTTTTATCTCTTTTTTCCTCTTTTACTCTGTCTAAGCTTGCTCTGAAGAGCCAATTTCTCCCCCAGTCTTGACTTCTATTTTCTCAAACTTTGCCACACTTAATTACCACTGTTTTTTTTCCCCCTCCTTTTGTTTAATTGTTTGGGGTGAGCAACCCAGAACCCAGAACAGAAATGTTTAGTTGTCTTTATTTTTGAAGGAAGAATCTCACTATGTAGTACGAGCTGGCCTTGAACTCACTGTGTAGCCCAGGCTGGTCTGCCTCAGTCTGGGGTAACAGACATACAGCACTGGTTCCAGTACAAGCCACTTTTTGCAGCAGGCTACCCAGAAACATTTTGTCTTGTATCTAGAGGTTTCCCTTAAATCTTCACATACTCAGGGCTTTTGGGAGGTGGCTGGATCTAGGGTGTGGGATACTGGGATTGAGGGTGTTGTGGTACTGGATTAGCCCACTAATTGGTTTATTAAAATTCTGGGCATGGATGATGGGGAAACTCATTCTGTGTGTGGGTGGCACAGCCCAAAAGTTTGTAGCCCCTCTGCCTTGACACCCTAACCTGGAGCCAGCTGATTGTGAACTGGAACCCTTATAAACTGTGAGTTAAAATGAACTTTTCCTATTTTAATTAGGTATTTGTGTCAGCAACAAGAAAGTAACTAAAACGTAATTTTAAAAATTAAAATTGTTTGTATTGAAGGATTTTAGGGCAAAGGGTAAATGGTATCTACAGCTTACTTTGGAATGCATCAAAAAATAAACTGTTGCATAAAGGACACGTAAATAGATAGATATATGATAAAACAGTCCGAAGAACTATATAAACAATGCAGAGTTTAGGCCGGAACTATAGTGGCAAATACAATTCTTTTAATTTATGTATTGACTTGAAAACTTTAATGATGAAATCTTAGAGGGAAAAAAATCAAGTAAGTGGCATACTGTACAAGCTTGTTGTTTATTTGGCAATTCTCTCAGCAAATAGAATGCTTAGCTTATAATGCTTCCTTGCCTCATAACAACTGTTTTGGATTACTGAAATCTTTGTTAATGGGAAAGAATGGGAATGTCTCATTCAAACTATGGAAGCAGTTGTGTCCTATCTTGGTAAATTTCATGGATGGATAAATTGAACAAGGAAGCGATTGCTTTGGGGCTAAAAGATGAGTTCTATTTACACGAACCAAAGATGCTGGGGATAAAACCTCGAAACTTGTGATCCTGCTAAATTCTTTATTTATGACTCTGCCTTGGCTCTGTATTTGCTTATGGCTCATGTTTCAAGAATATAAACAAAGCTGTCTAAATAAAACACATGCTTATTAATTGACTCATAGTCTAATCAATTTAAAAAAAAATCTTTGAACTAAAGAGATATTTTTAGCTTTGCTAATATTTAGCTTTTTCTATTTTAAAATTTAATTTCATTCTGTAAAACAGAAATATTCCAGAAAAACAAAAAAATTTTCAATAGAAGTATCTTCCTTAGGTTCAAAAGAATAAAAGTCAATGACCTTTATGTTTAATCTGTTCCATTTGAGATTTCATTGATTAAAGATCAATAATTGAAAAGATGTACAGAGTAAAATACTGTTATTCCTCAGAACTGAGTTTATCCTTTGGGAATTTTGCAGTTCTGAAAGTTTTGTGTTAAGCAATCTGACTGATTCCCACAGCCATATTATTAATTGTTACAAACTTGTCTTTGTAACCTATATAACTCATTCTTAAATTATCTGATATCTTAAAATTAGTGAATCTAGGCTTTGATGATAGAATGTGTGCATATTTCAATTAATATTATATTTTCAACTCCTTTGCAAAGTATTGTGGAAGAATTTTATTCCTCTTACCCTAATCTATGGGCCTCAATTGATTGAGGATCTTAATTCTTGCTACGAATGGAGAAGATTATTGGAAACATATGTGAACTCTGTGCAGAGGGGGTCAATGGGCTTTATATTTACTACTAATTATGTATGTAACCTTACACTGGGCACTTAATATCTGCAGGCTTCATTTTATTTATTTGAAATTGAAGAGTTTGGACAAGTTAATTCTAAAGCATTTTCTGATTTTTAACTCTGCTAAGAATCTAGGAAAACCTTACAAGTTTGGAGTAATTGTATTTACATATCCCTATTTTATTTCTTTCCATTTTTATTTAACATAGAATATTTTTCCTACCTGCATTACTGGAATGGAAGAAAAGAGACGAATTCCACCTAATTCATACATTTAGATAATGACAATGTAAAAACGACTATATAGGTAAACAGTCTCAGGTAGGCTTAGGTATAATAATAACAATATTTATTTGCTGCTTACTGTAATCCTAACTATTCCTAAGGCTTTACAAGTGTTAGTTCATTTAATCTTCATAATAATTTCATGGATATTGGCAGTTTATGGGGGGGGATCAAGAGCAAACATGTTGGAGTAATTCACCCAAGATCACACAGCTAATAAATGAGAGGTCTAAGATTTAATTCAGGCTGTTTAGTGGCTCATTTCTTCGCTGTTATGATAATCTGCCTCTGTAATGACCATAATTATCTGTGTTTATGCTGATGCCTATCTGTCAATCCTTCAGTCCCTCACATAACAACAGGAAATAAAAGTCTTATGAAGTATTTTAGTGTATTGAATATTCCTTGAGCCTACCTCTGCCATCCTGATGAGAAGTAGTAAAAATTGGAATTGGTTTCATTTATAATTTTTCCGTTATTTTCAAGTTACAAATCATAGGCCAAGCGATTAGGCCATGTGGGCCAATGAAGTGAGTTTTCATTTGCAAGTGGATTTCAGATTTTATCGTCAAGCCAAGATGAGCACAATCTAGGAAGTAAGAGTCATTTGAGAAAAGAAGAGATGAGAATCATGAGTTATGCTAATTAAAAAGATGTTAGAATTTTCTAGCAAAAGTTGATAGTTTATATTGGAGATATTTGAAACAGAAATATCTCTAAATGAAATAGATACATTGATTACTGGATTCAATGAACTATGATGATTAAAGTAAAAAGCTGGTTTTTCAGTATCCTCAAGGAATCTGATGGCTTCCCTTATACTTATTACTAAAAACATTTTATTTTTTTTCTGGGACTTAATGCTAAACTTTGTAGCAGTATGTGGGATGTATTATGAGAGGAAGAGCTTTAAGAATGTATAATAACAATTATATAAATTTGCTTCTGATAATATTAATATAAAGTGAAGATGGAGAAGATTTCCCATAAAAAATGAATCTAAAAAGCTAAGCAGAGAATGAAGGGAAAGCAGAGTTAATGACTGCTTCTAGGTTTTGAGCTGGAAGAAAGTGGGAAGTTGGATGTTATTAATAGATTCACGTTACATTCTTAAATATTGAAAAGTTTTTACTTGTAGAATCAACATGTTTATTCAAAACTTCAATGATATAGTCCTATGCAGCACACTGAGAACATGATAATAATTAGTAGCAGCCACAAAAAACAATGTCCTTTCTCATGGTGCTTGTCATTTAATAAGAGGATATATACATTGTTTTAACTGGCAATGACTGCTATAACAAAATGCTATGGGCAAGTAGCTTATAGACAACAGAAAAATTTCTCACAGTTCTGGAGGCTGGGGAGTTCAAGATTAAGGTGCTGGGAGGGCTGGAGATTTAGCTCAGCGGTACAAGGGCCTGCCTGGCAAGTGCAAGGTTGTGAGTTTGATCCCCAGTACAAAAAAAAAAAAAAAAAAAAAAAAAAAAAGATTAAGGTGCTCATATAACAGAATGGGCTAGAGATTTCCTTAGATTTTATTTTGTTAGTGAAATAATTTTAATCATGAGGATTTTGCCCAAACAATCTAATTACTCCAAGATCCCCAGTTTCTAATGTCATTAACTTGGGGATTAAAATTTTAATGTTTCAATAAGTCTATTTCAGACGTTAAATCTCATAGGTATATACACAAATGTCTTATTCCAAATGATAATCCTTATAAAGTGATCTTTCATTTTATAATAGTTAACACAGGAATCGGATTTGGTTTGGGCTAGTAAGGCTACCCTAAAGATATCATGTATGAGTTGAGAGTCAAATTCTGAATAGGAAATAGTTGTATGAAGAGGGAGTTGCATTTGGTTTGGTATTACCAGAAAACAAGCACCATGTTATGAATATGGGAGGATAGGCAGGAATAAGAGGGTAGTTTTATGGGTCAGAGTAAAGATTTTGGTATTTATCCAAAGGCACAGAAGGGTGATCCAATTGCCATTTTCCAAGGTTACTTTGCTTAAAATATATTGAATTACAGAGGTGAGAGCCAGGTGGGAATAAAAGCTATAGTTGCAGCCTTCCAGAAGTCTGCAGGAGCATCTCCTGTGAAGATCATCAGCCTTCCAGAAGTCTGCAGGAGCACCTCCTGTGAAGATCATGGAGCACCACACTCTTGTCTTGGTTCCATCCAGGGCCCCATAGGGAGCTTGTAAATAGGTCTAGGTGATTAAATATTTGAAAACAGTTTGCAGAAGTGAGCTCATTTTTTCTGCCATCACTGAAGAACCCCTGACTTCCCATTCTGACATTCTGACTGCCTCGCCCTAAAAATTGTGTTCTTTTGAGGTGGCAATGGAAGGCGACTAATGGTGTTTTAGTGTTAAACTAATGGGGATTTGAGTCAGGGTTAGGATTAGTTTGGAATTAATGGGATGTAGTTATGTGGTTTGTCGGTATTTCTAGGAATAGTTAAATTATAGTGAGTGAGGAAGTCTGCTGAGAAGGCTCTGGCGGGCCTTAGGGTTTCTCTGATTACAGCTGACTTTGGTCCTCAAAAAACAACAGTTCGGGAGCTTTTAAGGAAAATTCCTTTCATCAGTGAAGAACTGCAGCTGATCGTCTCCTCTGTCCTCATAATCCTTTTTTTGGAAAGACTTTGGCTCAAAGTCATTTTCCCAAGATGCCCCATAGCGAATATATCCATAACCCTTGCCTCCAAATCCCCAAGCTGATTCACTACATGGGAGGAGCTGGAACATGCGCCTAAGCCACCAGCTCCTCCAGGCTTTACCACCAGGCTTTCTTTTCCTCTCCCGACCCTTCCACTTCCAAAGTCTTTGAGTTGTGGATACTTAGTAAACACAGATTTCTGCTCCTTTTCTTTTTTTTCAAATTCATCATTGCTATAGAATGTTTCACACACATGTGTGAACTTGAGTTGGTTATGGAAGCCATGAGCAATGGAAAAGTTTGAACTTTAAGGTGATTAAGGCCTTGTAACTTGAGTGTAATGAAATCAAGAACATACAAAAGAGACATATAAACAATAAGTAGGTTAAAAAAATTTTACTACAAATATTTGATAAGGTTCAAACACTCCATTTGAACTATATTTTGAAAAAAAAGTTTTGTGCTGGTTCTTTAAACCTTATTTTGTTATTTTTAGATTTAATTGTTTGGGGGAAGTAAGTGGATATCCAGATTAAAATGGAGTATTGAAAATATAGTGCACTATCAAAAAAAAAATCATAGCCAAAACAGTAACTGATTTTGCAAAAGAAGTACATTCTGGTAGTGGTAATGAGTAGGTTCTTAGATTCCTATAACCCAGTTAGTGAGGATGGATACAACTTCTGAAGACATTGAGAAAAGATTTAAATTTCTTGTATTTTGATATAAATATTTGTGTGAATAAAGATAAATTACAACTTATGTACTACAGTTCAGGACATAGGCAACAAACTGGATAGAGTTAACTCTCAGACTATTTAATTTTTTTATTACTTTAAAGAGGATAAAACAGAATAAAACCAATCAAAACAAACCAGTGTAAGAGATACAGCACTTAAAAACAGTACGAAATCAACAAGTTACCATAATGCCTTTTGATGCCTTCAAAATAGCTGCAGATAATTTCAGACATAGTAAAAATCAAACAGAACAAAACAGAATAAAAACAATAAAAACATGACAATAAATGCAATATAGGACTTCAAAACAAGCCAATACTAAATCCAATATTGCTACCATAATATGTCTTGCTATCTTTGAAATACCTGCTCCTGCCATCAGATTTAACATAAACAAAACAAAAAAGAGTAAAACTCAACCCAACAAAACAATGGAAACAGTGCAGGACTTCAAAACAAGACCATAGGGAATCAACAATGGCTGCAACCCTCAGAAGGAGATCTTCCTAGATGCCATACGTATACCACTATCCTCTGAATAGAGGATCAGACCACTGGTCCTAGACCTGCAATGTTAGTGAAACACAAAAGCACCACAGACATCCGATTGCATTTCATGTCTATAGCTATCACCACAGTCTGTGTTTCTCCAGATAAGCCAGTTGCTTATGATGGGGGTGGGGGTGGGGATTGGTACTTCTTGTATTACCAGCCTGCGTGCTGGAAGGGGCTGGAGTCTGGCTGTTCCCATTCTGATGGTGGCCCACTCATGGTGCTTGTTCCCAGACTGGCCTTGATTCCTGGTGTGGCCTTGTTCTCTCTGCCCTCTGTCTGTGAATGGCACTGACTCACAGGAAAAGGCTTGGGTCTGCTTGTTCCCTGTCCAGCGGCAGGCCACACATGGTGCTGGTTCCCAGACTGGGTTTGCTTCCTCCAGACTATTTAAGATTATTCATTGCATTGGAAGAATTATAAAACCTTTAATTTATATATCAGCTTTCCTAATTTGACTAAAATCCTAAATATGTGCATTATTGATGCTGAATTGTGAAGCTGAGGGAAACTTTTCTAAAAAATCATAGTACTGATTCTTTAAAAATATTCCACAAATTTAATTATTGTGAAACACATAAGCACATCTATCAACCATTTTAAGTGCATAATTTAAGAGTGTTAAACATATCCATATTGTGCTATGGCAGATCTGTATTGCTAAATTTTTCTAGGTGTAAAATGAAATTGAAAGAATACTGATGTTAGAATGTATGTTGCAAAATAAATGTCAAATAAAATGTAACCAAGCATATGTAGCAAAAATGTACTATGACACATACTTCTCTAACAAAAATATTTTTGTTACGGATTTTATGTTGCTTGTGGTATGGGGAATTTTCACCAAGTTGTAAGCAAAAGCATAGGGAGAGAGCTCCCATGTGACCCTGGCCTGCAGACACTGGGTTTCTTTGAAATGGAACTATATCTCCCAGAATGAAAAAAACACACTGTCCCAGTCCTTAATCAGCCGTAACCTGGCTGATTAAGTTCTTCAAACTTTCTTTCTTTTTTTTTTTTTAAGGTATTTGTTATTTTTACTATATTTAACTGATACATAAAATAAAAAAATCATGCATATTAGTAGGGTAAAGAGTAAAGTGATGTTTTGTATGTGCATACATTTTGCAAAACTGTGTTAAAATCAAGTTAAACATATCTAGCTCCTCAAACATTTATAATTTCTTTGCAATGAAAGCTTTCAAAATCCTCTCTTTCAGTTTTTGAACTGCATAGTACCCCAGAGTCATCACCCTACTGTGCAACAGCACACCACAACTTCTTTTTTTTTTATTTTGAAGATAGTAAAATACAACAGAACAAGACAGAACAAAGCCAGTGAGACAGTGCAGTGAATTTGGTACAGAACTTCACAGCAGGTTACCGGAATAACAGTAATAGGTACCACAGTATATCTCATTATCTTCACAATAGTTGTCTAGTCAATTAGGTATAGCAAAATCAAACCAAAGACAGAACATTATAAAATCAATCAACAGAGAATGTTGAAAAGAGTAAAGCAATTAATCATAATGAATCAAAACTGAAAACAACATTTACTTTCAAAGAGAAGATAGAGGAGGCCCCCATATTTGCTATATTGCATACAGTCATCCTGCCAAAAGATGCTCGGACCTCTGTCCCCAGTTGCTACTGTGTGTGTGGGTGGAGCTGGGCTGTTTGATTCCACGTCCGTGCAAAGGCAGGCTCACGGGAGACACTACTGGGTCCCCTCCTGGGTCACCCAAGAGGGCGGGCGAATTGCTTCTTTGTGTAGCTGCCTGGGTTCCGCCATGGCCATGGCCAGATCTCGGGGGCCGCTCACTGGTTCTCCTCCTGGCTCACGCCGGAGGAAGGCGCTTACCAAGAGGGCAGGCGGATACACCACAACTTTATACTCCTCTCTGACCGCAGTTTATTATCTATTGATCAGCCTTTCCATTACCGTTCTCCCCAGTCTCTGGCCACCAGAGGTTGTTGTATTATCACCTTCCTGAGATCAGCTGTTTTTAGATTACACATATGCACACCGTACTTATCTTTCTTTGTCTGACTTATTTCACTTAAGACAATGATCTTTAGTTCCATTCAGGTTGTCACCAAGGACAGAAATCCATTTCTTTTTATGGCTGAATAGTATTCCACTGTGTGTATGTGCTACATTTTCTTACCCATTCATCACTTAATGATTGAGACTTAGTTTGTTTCTAGTTTTTTCCTCTTGTGATTAGTGGTAGAACAAACATAGGACCAGGATGTCTTTTTGGCATACATATTTCCTTTTCTTTGCATAGACATTCTGTAGCAAGACTACTGTTTCACGTGTAGTTTTAGTCACATTGAAATTGTTTCTTCATCTCTTAGTCTCTCTCTGCCTTGCAAACAAAAATCACTGTTTTCTTTTATTTAAATTATCATGGTCTTCATTTCGTTCTTTGAGAGATTTTAAAGTTTGAAATTTGTTGTAATGATTTCCTTGTTCAAAATACATACTGACTTTGTACTTAAGTTTGTTTTTACTGTTTGCTTCTTGGTTCTACATTCTTTTTGCATAAGGTCTAGAAAATTTAGACAAACACCCCCCCACACACACTGGTCTACAGAATCGTACCTGTTTCTTGCTTGTCCATTACGGGCCTGCATAGGCCTGCATGATGCTTAGAAGCAGCTCTTGGTTCTCATATCTTAGTCTAAGTAGAAACTGTTTAATTACTCTTATTGACATAAAAAATGTTATATTCTTTTAACCTCATCTTTTTCTCTTTATTTTTTTCTTCCTTATTTCCTCCTGTAAGAAGCAAGTAAATTATTAATGACTTTCAAGGTCACACCTAATTAATTCCAGAGTTGGGTCTAGAATTTGGTTCACTGGTTCTTATTCTAATATTAGTTACATCATTTTTAGCTATTGTTTTTCTAAAATATTAAAAGCATATGCAAGTTTATTTTTATGAAGCTTACTAAATTCAAATTATTAAGCTTATATTAAAATCTTCAACTCCTTTGTATAAAAGACGCATTAACATAGAGAAACTCAACTGCAGTTTTAATCATTTCCTTCTAACAATTAGATTCTAAAGAACATGTAAAGAAAAAATCATATAGAGTTAAATCTGCCAAATTACCTTTGAAAGTCCTTCAACAGCCCATAACAAATTAGATGCTTGTATCATGAGAGTCATAGAAAACCCACGCCCAAGTCGCAGAGAGAGCAGAGTCACATTTCTCACTCTGTGTTCTCTCTGGGGTGCACATTCACTGAGAATGTTGGAGATGCTTATAGCATTACTAAAAGAGATACCAGGTATCATACATTTATATTCCAAGTATCAATATTCTGTCTTATGAAGTCTGTTCTGCATCTGATCATGTTAAAGATAAAATCAGTACACAGTTTTGGTAGAATTGTTAGAATTTAATGCAGCATCTAATTTAACTGGAAAAAAAAGTGTGGATTTGGCCAAATTAACAAAGTTGAGTTGCAATGACATCTTCTAAATCCAAACAAAACCTTTCTACCCCTTCTTGATCATTTAGATAACTGTGGTCTTATAAACTGGTCTACAGTCATGGGCATAACTGAATGTCAGCTCTCACTGTTTGCCATCTAAGCCAAGGAACTGCTCCATTAGTACTAACCTTGATCACCAATGTGTGGAAGATACATTTGAACATTTGGGGGAATGGGCAGATATGAAAATTGGCTTCGTGTTGAGCTAGAAGTAATCACTGTATGGTAATTAAAGCATTTAAAAATATCCAGTGTGTAATAAGGAATGATTTCAGCATTTGCCATTTATTTTCTTTTCCTACGATGGCTGATTTGCTGCATTTATTCTTTATTTGTCTTCCCAGTGAATTCATTTATTGCCAATGTTTTTAGTAGTATTGTTAGCTTCATTGCATAATTAGTGGTATTCAGCTGCTGCTTTTTAGCCTGAAAGAACTGTAATTAGTTTTCATTCACTCTTGGTGTTTATGTAGTATCAGGGTCATTGTTAAAAGATATAAAGACTATAATTCTATCACCAGGTTTTAAATCCATAAAAAATGAAAAAAAAATCTATTTTGTTCATCTTAAGTAATGAGATAGGTTATGAGCCACAAATGATATAATTTCGTTCTATTTGGAAAGAAGGAATATTACAGGATTTGAGTGGTGTGTGCATGTACGAGGTACCAAAGTGTTCTCTGCCAAACTGAAGAATTCTATTCCTGTTTAGTTGTTTGAATCCATTTCATTTACTAAGTAGTCTTTAATTGTGAAGATGAGATTTAATAATGTTTGTGGGATACTGGTTGCTATGGTATCATCGACTCTTTCATGTTTTTTTAAGGATGGTGGAAAGTTTTTGTTCAAGGTCTTGAGGTCAGAAGACCTCATAAGGGTCAAGGTGTTCTAGAATTCTAAAGAAGGAAGAAATGGATCATACCAAGTATCAAATGAAAGAATGTGTCTTGAGAATGTTTAGTTAATATTGGCTGATGCAATATGCACCCAAGCAGCAGCAGAGGCTTGTACTTTCAGGTTGCAGCCCATTCCCTGTTATTGCTGCAGGAGTTTCTGGCAACCTGTGAGTGGGGTGGTGATGGGGAGGGGAGTGATACATATGATACTGGTGTGAGTGACAGAGCCTGGGGTAAAGTACAAGATGATGCCTGTGTGCTTGGAGGAAAGGCAAGGAGTCCTGAAGTCATTGTGGCCCTCTCTAGAATCACTTTTATCTTCAGTGCGTCAGTGCTCTGCATATCTGTGCGTCCAGTGAATCCAATTCACATATATGAGATTGCTTTGCCTTTTTCTTGACATCATTAGGTTCTGGGGCTGTGTGAACCTCCATGCTGCCAACACTGCCTAACTTTAATAGAAGTTTATGTGCTGATAATGGATGAAAGGATTGGTGACAAGAGTTTTGGCTGCAGTACAACCTTGGAGAAAGCAATACTAGGGAGGCAGAGTCAAATATGTTTATGTAACTATGTGTGGTGATGCACACCTGTCACCCCAGATATCTGGGAGCGGAAGGAGGACGATTGTGTGTTTGAGCCTGGGCAAGTTAGTGAAACTCGTGTCTTAAAAAATGAGATGTAAATGTACTTCAGGGCAGAGACCTTCACTTTACTCCCCACAACTGAAAACAAACATACAAACAACCACATTTATGGGCATAGAATCTGACAATAGTCCTAGCTAACACTTGGCTAGTCGGCTCATGTTCTGCGTGATAGGCACCACTGAGAGGTTTCTATGCACATTACCTTACTTGACATTGACAATTCTATGAAGCTGGAACTTTACTAGGTATGTATTACAGATGAAGAAACCGTGGCAATACAGTGAAGCATTGGGTTGGGGTACACATCTCTACTGCTCATTGATTTCCTGTGCTAATTCCATGTCATGGTTGTCATGAAATTCTTGCCATTGTTCTGCTATGTTCAGACTGGCCAGGGACATTGCTTTTTTTGTTGTTGTTGCTTTCCCCTGAACAATAAACTAAAATCAATCTGAAAGATTTCTTTATTATAGATCAGGTTTTTTTCTAAATTGAAAATAAGCTTTGCTTTTCAATCCTAGGGCTTTCTTTAGAACTCTTGAGATATTATCATGGACTGGCTTTGTATAGAAATACGAGAAAGGGAACTAAATATTTAGATTATTCTAGTAAATGATGATAAGTCTATTATTGAGGAAGTTTAGACAGTTACAAAACCAAAAGCACCAATCATATTTACATAATTTTATGTTAGCAGATCTTGGAGTCAAGTTATCTTGTACTTTCTCTGAAAATATTTGCTAAGTGATTTTTTTCCCTTTAATTTTGTTTTAATTATACATATCTAAAATATGTTATGAGAAATGGGAAATAATTTTGTTTTTCTTTCTAGATGTAGTGTCAGAGAGAAGAAACTGTCAGTTCTGGGAATTGGGGATTTTTTTATTATTGCAGAACAAAAGCTAGGGAATGAGAGATAAAGTAACAACAACAACAACAAAAAAAACCAAGTTGGAACATAATTCTAGGGAATACTTTTAACTAATGGATAATTGGCTACAAACTTAGGGAATCAAAGTTTTAGTCAAATGACTTGTTTTGTTGAGAGAATTTTGATAACAAAATATTGAAGGCCTTGCCAGTACTCCTTAGGAATTATCATGGACCAAATTCAGTGTGCCTTAGCTACACACAACATGAAGTAAGCCTCTTTTCTCTTCACCATTTCTTTTTATAACCACTGGGACAGATGCTAGGGTGCCAAACTGAGAAGGTGGCATGATGCAGAGGAAAGTGCTCTAGATGTAGGGTGAGAACACCTGAGTCCTTATTCTTGTTTTAACCTTTATGATATGTGTTTCTTTGGGTAAATTAAGGACTTTTCATCTGTGAAATGGAATATATTCTTCCAACAACATGGAACTGTTATAAAGAAAGAGAAAATAAAACAACTACCATTTCAAGAGCATTTTGATACACTGTTAGAGGCAGACCATGAACAAGGGCTTGTGGCATGGGTTAGGAACAGAGATTCCTTCCTTCTTTCAATCTCTGTTCCAAATGAACAGAGATTGAAAGAAGTTTCATGGGATAAGTGGTTACTTCAGGATGGCTGCTCAGGTCTGGCTTGCATATCCTTAGAGTCTATTTTAAAATAGACTATTTTAAAATAGACTAATAGCAACTCCTTACCTCTAGAATTTTAGAATATTTAAATATTCTGAGGTCGGCTTAGCTATAGATTATTTTGCTCCCCAATTCTCCAGGTGGTTCTAAAGAGCAATCAGAGTTAGAATCCCTGCTGTTCCAGTTCCTGGAACACATTTTATAATTTGGATACAAGGGGCACATTTATCTTTTTAGTTTTAAAAATTAAAACCAAATGGTCACATGTAGGTTTGATGTCAATGAAAGTCCTAAAGATACAGTGTTGACAAAGAGAGGTGACCTCTAGTTGAAAATACCATCAGAGATATAGAAAATCTCTTTTATAGTTGGAAGTTTCAAACCAAAATGAAATGACTATACTTATCTAACTTTTAAGATAATTTTTCACATTAATGAACCTTGGAAGCCAGGTTTGTAGTGCTCCAATTACTGAAAGGGCTTCAAAAGTGTAACATCATGCATCATGAGAAAATATAATAACTGTTAAAAAGAGGGCCAAAGTAATAAAATTATCATAAACAACTTGATTCAGTTATGCTACAGAACATCTAGTGATTAAAACCTTCTATCCCCTTAGCTCACAGCTTAAATTAAATTCACTTACATTTTTGCACTATTGCTAATTGTATTATTTGAAAATTCAATGATATGTAAAATATATAAGCACCACCAACTTGAAACTAAATGTATATCTGCTTCAGGATGTCTCAATTTGCCACTTAATTTGAATAAATTTGGGACCTCTTGGAAAGTTGCTAAGAAGAATTAGTTTAAAAACATTTGGGACTATTTCCCTCAAACATAATGATGCTTAAAATAGAAAAGTGCTTCAAGTTATAAAGTTTTATGTTCTGGCCTCCTATGGACTCTAGAATAAAACTTTCCTGTAAATGACCATAACCCTATTAACTAAACAGAATTCTTTGCACGGGACCACTGGTTATCTTGTACAGTTTGTAGCAGAGGAAACCGTGCCCAGCAAGCATTAAATGACATCCCCTAAGCCGGGCAGCTCATTAGTTGCAGAATTTAGGCATACCTTTCAAGCTCCCAATCTTTGTATCTTTCTGGAGAAGCTCTGACAAAAATTCATTAGACCTTGGACTTATAATGTGAGACTGATTTTACCGGCATAAGGGTACCTAAAATCCCTGGGGAATTCCTCATGCGTGTGCCTAAACTATTGACAACTGCTCAGCGGGAATTTTCCAAGTGGTTACTTGGAGTCTTTTGGATAGCATGAAAACATCTCTTGATTTTAGTGTTGGAATACTGGGATGTGTGGAAGATTCTACTAGCATTTTCTGTGGCAATGACATTAGCTACCAGGAACCTGATTAACCTGTATCAATGACAGGTTGTGGTGAGGTGGTGTTCAGATAAATGTTTCAAGTGCCATTAGTAGGCTGAGTCACGTAGAACTTGACTCACTGCACGTTTGGTACCATCACTGTGTTGTACAGGAATGAAAGGTATCATGTCAATATTTGCATGCTTTTATGTATTTTGTTCTACCTGTTGATTCATATTTTGCTTCTGTTTGGCTCCTAAATTCTCTATTCCTAAGAAAAGCTATGGTGCATTATCCCTGATGTAGCTTTTATGAGACTCAATTTGTTAAGCTAATAGCATGGAATACTCTAGTGGACAAAGGTAGAAAAACATAATCCAGCATGAAATACATGCTGTTTAATTCTAAATGTTACTTTTATATGGTCTACATGGAGTATTTCTTATGTCACATAAATATAGCAAGCGAAATAAAATCATGGTAAATACAAGAGGGATAGAGTTTTAAATCTGGGTATTTGAAGATGTAATACTATTGTTTAATAAGCTGAGCAAATTTTATCACTAACAAGTTTTTGAAAGTGCAATGACTCACAGAATCTATGGAAACTTAACACAATGTGTGCAAAATGAGGCTATGTGGAACCCAAGGTGTATTCCGATTTCTGCTTCTGTCATTTGAGGTGTTGAAGGTGATCTATGCTTTTGTCCTATAGCGCGCTCAGATTCTTCTGTTTTCAGAGACTGGCCTCTTAATACTGCATGTTTCAGGAGAAGGAGGGTTAGTCTCCTCTCAGGAGTTTTAGATAAAGACAATTGGCAGTGGGCTCTTTCAGGCTCTGCCTGGGGCCACTGTCTTGTTAAAACAGTGCACAACACTGAATTTTAATGTTCCATCTTCTAGTTTTTGTTGTTGTTGCTCTGATAGAATTGTGACAGTTTTCAACAAGTTCTTCTGGTTTAGGGTTTTCCTCTGACAGAAATTGGGATATAGCATAGCACCATGATCTTGAAGGAATTTTAGTAATTGTATATAAAATTCCGGTAATCACTCTGGGGCTTTTGTCCTGATTCCCAAAGAATGGTTTTATGAGCCCAAGGCAAGAAGGTTTTTTCAGAATGTGAGCTCAGGAAGAGATATTCACATGAAATCAGCTTCTATGCTCGATCAGCATTGTTACCTAGTAACAGAGTTCAGCTTGAATGAGTTAGAGAGTCGCTACCCTCTCAGCATGGAATGGACCACTGCAGGCCAGAATCCCTGGGTCAAGCTGGGCTGACAGGACCTCAAAGAGGAGCAGCAGCCTCCCCTGGAATGCATTAGCAGACAGCTGCTGAAAGATGGAGCAGAGGAGATTGGGAATACAGCAAGGCAGGAAAAAATGCTCACCATCAAGTGAAATCAAAGCAAGAAGCTGGTATCCTCCTTGAACTAGTTGAAGGTTTCCTTATTGATTTCTAGCTACTTTCACCCCCTGTTCAAAGCCAAGGAGGAGTTGTTACTGTCTATCGGTCACAAATGACCAATAAAGAATATTGATATGCCATCCCTGTTGATGTGACTGGGGAAACAGACATAGTTTATAGGCTTATTTGTGTACTAAAAGCAATTCATTGCATTTGGTTGTAAAGTTAATGATGAGAAATTTTGGATTCTATTATTATTATTCATGGTTGCTTAAAATACATTCTTGTGGTAAGGGTCTAATATCATTAAAAATAAAGTTGAATGCTAGAAATCAAATGGAATAAAGTTGCATAATGGAAATCAATGAAAAATCCCTTTTCAAATAATTTATATAAATATTTGTCTGTAGTCTCCACCTTGATGTTTGACTAGAATGTTGTTAAGTAAATAGTTCTAGGTCGTTTTGCAGAGTTTGCTTTTAGTTATAATTTGATACCAAAGGATATTCTTATCATTTGTATGTTATTTTATCTTTGAATAAAAAGGAACTTTCATAATCTGACAAACTACATAGAACACAGTTAAGAACACCATTAACAAAAATTTCTGTAATGTTTTACTTTTTGGAACAAAGATCATGACTCCTTTGTAGACATTCAAACAGTATGGTGACCTCTTTTCATGTATGTTATTAGTGTCCTTTTCAAAAAACATTTTGAAGTTTGTTAACTTGTGAGTGCCAGGACCATTTGAATGTCACGAGGACTTCCTCCCCTGTGGGCCACAAAGCAGCTCTTAGAAGGGGTGGGTCATGGTTTGCCCTCACATCAAAGGAAGCCATACAACTCATGTGGGAACCCTCAAGTGTGGGACTTCTCTATCTTCTGACTAGTGGGCTCACTTCCTGCTCCTTGCAGCAAATGACAAAAATCAAAATTTCAGAATTTCTGAATCTGCATGTTTCTCCTTTCAAGTATCTTGAAGCCAATAGTTTTAAGATCAAGAACAAGAAATCCTACCTGGCCACTTAGGACACATGGGATGTTATCAATGAATCAATTTGAAAAGTTCTACTCCTTGCCCCCTTTATGTGACACATTGGCTAAAGATTAAAATTTTACAAATGAAATAAAAAGCTATGTGAGGCCATTATGACCAATATCAGAGAGCCGAACCATCTGCATAACTGCGTTAAATTTCTGAAAAATTTAGATGCATGTTGTAGGAATGCTCTGCTGGTGGGATCCATGACAAAGGCTTCTACTGATGCTTGTACTAGACCAAATTTAGTGTGTTTTATGGGGCAGAAAATGATGCCAGACAGAAAAACCGAACGTGTAAATGCCTCAGAAATTAAAGGAACAATTCCCAATACAAATGTTCACAATGCAGATGTACTCAGTAAAATCCAAGATGCCCAGCCATTCCCAGGAAACCTGAAAGAAGTACTTCAATAATCAATTACTACTAAGCTCAAAAATATTGAAGTAGTGATCTGCTTGAAGTTAAAGTAAAGATTACGGAATGGAAAATTTCTACAGAATAGAAGAGCATATTGAGAAAATATGGCTTTCAAAACAGCGTAGGATAAATTCTCAAAAAATTAAGCAGCAATATATAGCATCTGCCATTTTGTGATCTTAATTACTCACATATTCATATTCAGATGACTCTAGGCTTGATGCTTCTGTTTAGTGTGATATTTGAATGCATATTCATTAATGAATAAAATATTAGCAACATGGAACAACACTCACTGGGTACTTATGACACAGCTGACAGTACTTTATATGACTTGTGTATTGCCTTATTTTCTCTTCAAAACTACTTGCAGAAAGGGGCTGCTTTTGCTCCTATCTGGTCTCTGTGGAAACAGGTTCAGAGAAGCTCAGTGTGGGAACCTGCTCAGGGTCACACGATTATCTGAGGCAGAGTTGTTTGAAACGAGGCATTTTGACTCGAGTCTTGATGTATTTTACTGCTGTTCCTATGGTTCATCCATTCATGTCACAGAGCAATTAAATGCTTCTGTCGTCATGATCAGCTATGGGGAAACAGATGTGACACAGATGTGTAAATCCATGTTATGTGATTGTAACTGAGATGAAGGGAAATGCAGTGGTTTGAGACTCTGAGAGGACACCTGCCCGGATAGTACTGAGCCCTATATATACTTTTTCCCCAAATATATACATACTTATGATAAAGTATAATTTATAACTCTGGAACAGTAACAACAACAGAAGCAAGGAAAGAAAATAATTGTTAATAGAGGAATAAAATGGGACCTTATTAAGTACAGTAGGACTACTTGAGCGCAAATAACCATGATGCTGTGACAGGCGATCTGATAACATAGGTGGTGACTAAGTGACTAATTGGTGGTTCGTGTATTCAGTTTGGGTAAACTGGTTAAAAGAGTGATTCATGTCTTGGGAAAGATACAGCAGGTACAGGGCAAGATTTTATCATGTTGTTTGAGAGGGTGCACAATTTAAAAGTTATGAGTTGTTTCATTTTTGGAGCTTCTCATGTAATGCTTTTGCCCTGTGGTGAACTGAGTAACTGAAACAACAGAGACCAGAACTGTAGTAAAGGGGGAATTACAGCCCAACGGTAAAGGGAAAGAGACTGAGGGGTCCTGCCGTGCTGTCAGTGGTGTGCTGGGAAGGCCTTTCTGAGGAGGTGAGGTGTGTGCCAAGAGTCTAGAGAGGAAGCAAACCACGGGAGTGTTTGGCAGAAGAACTGCAAGGGGAAAACTTGAGGACCAGCAAGAAGTCACAGTGACTAGAACAGTGTGAATAAGAAGTAAAGGATGGGGACAGAGAAAGAGAGGGGCTAAGGGTCGGGTCACCTGTCACTGTATTGTTCTAAGTGATAAATGCACCTTCACTGTGTTTTTCAAATGCCATGGACATCATGACACACACATCATTCAAGATGATCAGAATCACTCAGTTGATTCTGTTATTACAGAGTTATCTGCCCCAGCAAGAAGATGGCAAGTGTGGACCCCTTCAGCAGAACAGATTTAA
The DNA here is from genome assembly GCA_004027455.1 of Hydrochoerus hydrochaeris. NCBI lineage: Eukaryota > Metazoa > Chordata > Mammalia > Rodentia > Hydrochaeridae > Hydrochoerus > Hydrochoerus hydrochaeris. The sequence continues at coordinate 93,442 of PVLA01002759.1, read as the reverse complement.
CTAGTTATATGTAAGCTTTGAGCATGTATGATCAGATAAACTTTACCCACAGAAATTGTTCTGGGGTGATCAACCATTCCTACCTTGCCTGGGCCTCTCCTGGTTTCATGTCAAAACTCTCATATGCTGGCAGACTCCCCCATTCAGAACAAACTGGGGTTTGCAGGTCCCCTTCCAGCAGAGTCCTCCATGTGTTTGTCAGAAAACGGTATCTAATGAGGGAGAAGCAGCAATGTGTTATCCAGATTCCAGCGTGGCCCCCACTCCCCTGCTGGGACACTTGCACATTTTATTCTGCAAACAAATGGTAAAGTGGAGGCAAAACAGATTTGCAAGTTGCCCTCTCTGCTATAAAAATCAATCTTTTAAACTCCTTTCTCTATTGTCAAATCTCAAAATAGCACTAAACGTGAGGATTATAAGCAAAGACAATTGTATTTGAGATTCCCAAAGACAATTGCGTTGGAGATGTATTTCTGACCAATTTTCCACATTCTGAAATAAAACAAAAAAGAGAGGAAACTGAAGGTAACAACTGATAATAAAATATCAACAATAGATGAATATCTAAATTAGTGCCACCAAACATTTGTTACAATTCCACCATATTCCTGAGGTTTAAAAAACAAGCAAATTATGAATAGATTTGAACATCATAGTAGACTAACAAGCATTTACTAGAAACTAGTTCAGAACAATCTAGATTTCATTATTGTCAATCTGGGCATCATATCTAAATAACAAACTACAACTAGCCACAAACTTATGATAAAAATACTTCTTGGTGTGAAAAGTGCTAGCAATATAATGCTAAGTGAAAAAAGTAGAATACTAAATGTACATGCAATATGAATTGGCCTATATTAAAGAATAAAAATAAGCAAACAAAAAAGTTCTGTTTTGAGAAACTAGGTGACAGTTTGCTAATGTTTTCACCATTGTTACTTGTGTGAAACTGTGGGAAATTCTGCCTTTTAAACAGCAAACATTTTAATATATTCTACAATGTGTCCCTATTGTTTTCAAAATCAGGAAGATAAAGTAAAGAAAACAATTTTAAGAAGCAACTTTGTTTTTCTGTGGGGACTTCCAAAAATGCAAATTACTGTAACAGAAGTCAAGAATTACCAAATTGCAGATGAAAAATTCATTCTTGCTCCAAATGTCCAAGGCAAAGTCTCCAAACATAGAAATGAGGAGCAGAAACATTCTACTTTTATTTGATGTAGAATTGGAATGGAGGAAATAAACTGTCATTTTACAAAAGTGGAACAAAACATAAGTGATCTGGAGAATAAATCTGAACACTGAAAGTAATTTGGAAGTAAACTTTCATTCTTTTGGCGGAGTAAAGAAAAGGAATTTAGAAGAGATAGTAGTAGATCATTACAGGGAGAAACTCAAAAGGTTACCCCTAGGCTTGTGATACTGGTTTCTGCTTCAAGGAGTGAGTTTTGGGTTTGCTAGAAGGCTTTGTGATTCAGTTTCTTCTTTAACTTGTCTTTAGTCTTTGTAGCTTTCTATATTTACATATTATGGTAAACAGAGTAAAGAGAGAGATCTACCTCTCATCTACAGCATTACGCTGCCCCTCACCTCTATTGATTTTCTTATCCTTACTGAGAAGGAATTTCTTCATTGAAACACCATAAACAAACTACTTCATTATTTTAGATACTTTAAGTCTTCATATAATTTCATGTTGACTACCTTGTTGGGTCTCCTTGATACTTATGAATTACATGGAATTAGCGTTATCTGAGCTGTTTAAAGATATCAAACCTATAACAAAACAAACACCTTTTATATCTGAAACTCATGACAAGAATTGTACCTCTTACTAGGGCCCTTCTCCTCAGGATAGTCTAATTTTTATATTGCATTGCCTTTGGGGTCTAATTCCTAAAGGTTTAAGAAAGAAAATGTGAGTAGGAGAGTTTCATTTAAACTAAAATAGAGCAGACCCCCATGTATGCTGGTCAAGCTAAAAAACAGACCACCTGCTTCAATGGGGTCAAAGGGATGTTGAGGTCTTGCTTCTGGATTAGATTAAGAGAAGGTGCCTACTTGGGCTATTTGGGGGGATTTACATGGAATTGTGGTGTTTCAATATTATTTCAGAACTCTCTGGGCAGAACTGTTTTTTTGAATGATGTTTCATTCTTCTTTTATTTTTCATTCATTCATTAAAAAATAAACACCACATATTGTGCTGGAAGCCTTTTGAATCAACAGTGAACAGTCTCACGAAACTGCCATCCTCTGCCTAGTTTCCCCAAAAGAAAGCAAAATTATAATTTTATAAAACATTCTACATAATGTGAGTTCTTGGTTTAATATTGTCATTTCTGCCTTCTGCTTACACCTGCACTTTAATAAATGCAAAACAGTGTGCATTTCCTGGTGCCTCTCTGGGGATGTGCTTTTTATCCTTCTTTTTGCATAAACTCAGAACCTCTCCTCTGTGCAGTTTGTGCTGTCATAAGTTGTGTCCATAATGGACACTATTATCATGCAGCAGAAAAATGTTTCCATTAATGCTTACACCATTATTTAACGGAGACAATTATAATAACTCTTCATAAGAATTTGTACAGCACCTTCTGGTAAAGCCAGGGAGTGCATTTCAGAGAACTCCTTCTCAGCAGCTTGGGGAATGGAAGAGAATACTTTCTCATGTCCTTCTGTGCAGATGAAACAGGGGGTGACCAGTGATCCTTGACTCAGACACAAAAAGTGAAATATTTCCTTCTCAGGGTGATTTCTATGGTTTCAAGGAATGTTACTGAGTTTGGCCTGGGTGTGGTGTCTTCATTCCTGAGAAAACCGTCTTATTCCCTGATAGCATGAATTTCTCTTCCAAAAGGCAACTGATTCATGGAACAGAGATAACTTGAGGAACTAGTCATAAATCAGTTTAAATTATATCTTTTTCTGTAACTCAACACAATGGGTTCTACTCTTGGTGAGAACAAAGTCAACATCACAACTGAAAAAAAAAAAAAAGCAGTGGAAAAAAACTTAATAACTTGCAACAAGCCAGGAGAGCTCTGGGATAGTGTGGAAAGCAATGCTCTCCTTTAATAAATGAAGCATGATGCTTTTTTTGGGAAGCCTATACATAATCATGTAGGAAAGTACACAGTAGAGAGGGTATTTCTGAGCATGTTCAGTTTAATGTGAAAAAAGAAAAGAGATAAGAATTGTTTGAGGGCCTGACAAGCTGCGGCTGCTCCAGGGCAAGAACCATCAGCTTTTCCTAAGCTCTGCGCCATGTTGGAACTTGGGGCTCTGGGAAAACAAGCAGCCAGCTCACTGCTCTGGTAAGTGGCTGTGAGCCTTCTGGCGGGTGGGCTAAGAATCAAACATCCACACTCCCCCACCTCCCATTAGCAAGTGGAAGCCAGAGATCTGAGTATCTTTTAGGAGGATGAACGTATGCAATATAGCAAATAAGGGGAATTCTTTCTACCATCTCTTGAAAGCAAATATTTTTTTCACTGTTTTGCTCTGTTCTGATTAATGATATTGCTCTATTCAATATTCTGTTTTTATAAGTTCAGTATTTCCTTCCATTTTGCTGTACCTGATTGAAAGCACAACTATTGTGAAGAACATAAGATATACTGTTGTATGTATTACTGTTATCCTGGTAACCTGCTGTGAAGTTCTGTACCAATTTCACTACACTGTCTCAATTGTTCTGTCTTGTTCTGCTGTATTTTATTACCTTCAAAAAATAATTAAAAAAAGAGAGATAATAAAGTAACAAAATACTTCCAAAAACTCCCAACTCCACCAAAGCTGATCCATGGGGAATGGATGAAGAGAAATTCAAAAACAAAGCAACAGAATTATATAAAGTGATTAAGAAGTAAATAACAACAGCAAAACAGGTCAGTAAGGTACTGAGCAAGCTAAAACATGATATAACTAAACAGATAATGGACTTAAAATGCAAAGGGAGGAAAAGAAAGTGCTCTAAAGGATATAACTGCATGTATATTTAAGTGTGTAGGATTGATAACCATGTTGCTAAGTTTTTGTTGGATCATTGAACAGAACTGTTTGCAGCCTCACTGTTTGAATGTCCACTTTATATGCTTTAATTTTGTAACTTGAACAACTATATCTAAGAAGACAATATGTAATATATCAACTAGTGATTTCTTACTATTTGATTTTTTTTGAAATTCTGTATTGTTTCTACCCTTTTTTCTGTTTTGCTTTTTTTTTCCCTCTTTAAAAAAAATTAAAAAAAAAAAAAAAAGAAAAGATGCCCAAAACTTTCAGGGAATGCTCAAAACCAGCTTTTGTCTATGTTGCTTAAAAGAAAGAGTCAGAGTGACTCACTGAGCTTGGCTGGTTTCTAATCAGTTTCTCCAAAACGTTTTAGCTGAAACAAGCAAACAAGGAGAGCAACCTTAAAGATGCATTGAGTCTTTTAAAGGGACAGCAGCTTTCTGCCTCAGGACTGTAGGAGTTTGCCCTTCAATGTTCCTGCCTCAGTGGCTAACACTTCCATCCTTTAAAATGTGGTCTGAGATTTGTCTTCTCCGTATCTGTCTAAGGAGTTGGGCAGGGTAATACAGTTTTATATGTTCTTCTTAGGTCATATAAAACTTTTTTACTGGTAATAGAACAATCAGTAGCATATTATTGATAAAAACTGTGATCTTGGGTTTAATAAGGTTTCCTCCTGTCTGGCAGCTTGCATAACTGTGACTGGAAAGGCTAAAATTGAGGTGAGGATGGAAGAAATCTGGTCGGTCTTTGTACTCTAACTCAGCTTTTTGGCTGATTTTTTATTTTATTTTATTTTATTTTATTTTATTTTATTTTATTTAGTTAGTTTTTTGGCTGTTCAAGAATTGGAGAAGAGTGCGGAAAGAGGTAAGAAAGGTGGCAGAGACAGTATTTCACAGCTTCTTGTGTGGCGATCAAGCATCTTGGCAGGTGTTCACAGCTGAATTTTCTGGGGGATTTTGTGAGTTTTATGCATTTCCTAGCAAGACATTAAGCAGGGGTCAGCTGGCTCTTTTCTGTATGATTAGTACATGTGCCTTCTTCTAGGAGCAAACAATCCCTTACCACTTTGTGGCATGTCATGTATTTTATCCAGTAACCGATCAATGTGTGATAATCAACTGGAGACTGAGAAACAGCACTGGAAACTGGGTTGGTTGATCAATCTGAGAAAATAGTTTATACTGCCAGGAAGTTTGGGATGACCAAAAGGTCCTTCAACACAATGAGAGAACAATACTGAGATTGCAAGTAAATGGGAGTGGCAATGGTGGGTTTGAGGCCAGTTGGGAGGGTTAAAGAAAGGAAATAAGAGAAGAAAACATAATGATAGAAGCTGCGTTGGCAGATGAAAAGAGAATATGTATTTTCCATCAGGATCCTGTCAATCAGACTGTTGAAGTGTAAAAGAGGAAGTTACACCAGCATGTTGTGTTTGTGGTTAGGCAGAAATAATTTCGCAGCAGCATATGACTCAGTGAGACAAAATAGTGTAGTGTCTTTGCTGAAATGCTTCTAAAAATTTAGGCAGTTAATAAAACAGGAAAGAAGAGGAGCCAATAGACGTTGTTATTTCTTAAGAGAGGTTTTATGCAATTCTTTTAAGAGAATGGAAGTATAAATTATAAACAGAAATTAAATGGTTGAAATAAAGATTTAATTTAAAGACAATAAGATCATTAATGTGCACATTAAATACCAGCTGGCTATTAGGAACCTATTTAATGAGATTTACCAACCACTAAAACCACTGTGTCTATCTGTTAAGTTAAATATCAATAATTTTGATTGTTTTGGAAAATACAGTTAAACAATTCCAACCCAGTAGGAAAGCTATAAATAATACTAATGGGTAATGTTTGTTGGGTGTTTGTAAAAAGCAGCTACTGTTCGGAAGGGATGGGATGGGATCAGCATTACTGTGCCTTCATTCATAGTTAGGAGAACTCAGTCCTGGACTCTGAAATGAACTTGCCTAAGGTTACAGAGCTGGTCAGTGGTATGCAACTGACAGGCAGTCTGAATACAGAGCCCCACCTGCCAGCCAGTGAGTTACCAATGACACCAACCATGAAAAGTATACAGGAGTCCTAGGGCAAACCTTAGAATGGCAGCCTTATCAGCGGGAGGCTGGTGATCTGATTTTCAGTCCACACCTTCATGTGGTCTTTGTCACGATGGTGGAAGGAGTCAGATGGTCTCTTATAGAAAGTACCATGAGAGAGTCGCTTGTCACAAGCCCCCCTCTCTCACTTCTGGACAGTTTCAGCCAGATCAAGGACTGGACACAGGAAAGCAGGGTTCCTGAAGTTTTGACCTTCTAGCTTTTTCTCTGTCTCAGAGTTTTTAATTCTTTCATCACCTGTGGTCTCTCAGATCTGCTTTCTCTATTTTTTTTCACTACCCAAAGCTCTCTTTCTGACCATCCTGCAATGAATGCCTCATTTCATATCTTCTATTTTGCTTGCGGGCTGGGCTGCAGGAAGCAGCTGAGGAGGAAAGAGCCTGTCTCCAAGATACCCTGATTCCTGAGAGCATGGTGTGTATGTTTGCAGAAGTGTGAATCTGTTCATGAAGGCCACCTAAATGTTTGCATCTGTGTTACTGTAACACAGTTAACAGTTTGGGGGCAACTAGTGAATGGTGAAAGTTTAAAAGAATCCAATGCTGGAAAGAAAGGTGGTAATCACATAATTATTGCTTGTCAAAACCTCACTTAATAAATACACTACATAGCAGCATTTCATTCTCTGCAACAGTTAATAATTAATCTGCTAAACCTATCATCTACTGCTAATGAACACATACCAAGCTTATTACTCTCTCAAAATTCTTATCCAATATGTAAATTTGTGTTTTATTTCTTTGCTGCTTCCTCTAATTTTAAAAGGTAGAATTTTTATATTATTTCATGCTATTCTATCATGATTCTAAAAATAATTTTATCTCTAGAGTTTGCCTATCAATAAAGGTTTTGAATAATCAAAGTATAATCACCTTTTTATCCTTCATTTGGATAAATTTGCCACTATGCCCTGAGGATAAGAGCTGTGTCTTTCGTACTTCAGTAGAGTGCCAAACACATCGCATGAATAACTAAACAACTTTACTTAACGACATACATGAACTCTTATTAGACTTAACTCTGAACATATACTTTTAAGGAAATAATTATAAGTGCATGTTAGACTATGTGGTAGTTAAAAGTCTGGAAAAGATATAGCAAGACATTTACATAAGATGCTTACTCATCTACACATTCAGCTTAAATAAAACACATACTTCCAGAAATAGCATAAAAACGTGACACCTGTAAGCTACACCAGATGACAATGTCCTGTGTCAAGGATTCTGCAGTCCTCTTTTGGAAACCCAATGCCCTGTTTGATGTTGAAGTCGCAAGGAAGGTATTTGCATGTGGTCTGTATTTTCTTTCTTGTAGTTTAAACTCATTTCTTTCTTGACTCCCTAGGAGGTAAAACAGTTGATTCTTAAAAGAACATCTCTATTGGCCTGAGGATTCTTTTTAAGTCAAGTTTATGTTTCTTTCTGTGAGCTAAGTAACTTATTCCACTATTCAGAGTTGCTGGTGGACTTGCTGGCTTAGATGTGAACAGGGATACACAATGTACTCTGGGATGTAATCTTTCTACCCATGAGTGGTCAGTTGATCAGTATTTTCTATCATCTGGAATGTGCTGATTTAACTAATAAGATTCTCTAGCATGGCTTTTAATTTCCTCATTTTCAGAAATCCACAGCAGGTGATGTTAAAGAACCGAAACAGTTGTGGTGATGGAACAAAACTAGATTCTTGCACTTCTTTTCAGTGAAGATGGATGCATATTTTTAGATCTGATTGCCTACAGGCCCACAAGTTCTAGAAGTTTCTTCAACTGGCATGTCCAATGTAATAGCAACTGGTTATATGCGACAATTTAAATTTAAGCCACTTGAAGTTTAATAAAAATGTTCAAAAAGCCTCAGTTGCTCAGTCACAGTGGTCAGCTAAGTACTCAATAGCTACTGGAAATGTAGTGGTGGAGCCTGTCTAACAATGGGGCCGGTTCTAATGGATCCTGTTCTCTCAGTAGAGAGCTACATGGTCTCCTATTTGAAAGGTCGTAGTAACACAGGAAAATCCATTTCAAAGATTTGTGATCTTGGGTTCCGGTGGTTAGTGTGTGGTAAAAGTTGCTTGATGAATACTAAATTACCAAGTTGAATAGGAGTCAGAAATGCTGGTGTGCTATTTCACAGTAGGGTGGCTAATATGTGTGGCTAATTTACACGTTTCAACAAGTTGGAAGAAAGGAATTTGCATGTTTTCATTACACACAGAAATGATAAATATTTGCAGGGATAGATGTGTTTAACCTGATTTAAACATCCCACAATGCAGACATGTACTGAAACATCAGAAAAATAATGCTTGGCTGGAGTCTCCATTGTTCTTGCCTGGAACTTCCAGAAGTTTCTTTCTTATCTCCTCAGCTTGATGTGCCCATTGTGACATATGTTATGGGTTTATTTCAACTCTTCAAAAAATTTCTCTGCAGGAATCTTTAGAACCTCAGATACTGGTCAAACTGTTTACATCTGGCTAGAACATCTTTGCCTCTGGGGATCCCATGGGGGTGAAAAGATGAAGTGACCAAGGGCAGCAGCCTCGTGCATTACATTATCACCTGTCACTACCTGTTACCTTCACTGTAAGAACGAGATGGCCCTCCCCACTCAGGCCAGGACCTTGAGCCCTGGCCAGATGCCCAGCAGCTTGTTTGACCTCATTAAAATTGAACAATCATGTTAATGCTTGGATCTGAGGCCAAATCTCTTAGAGCTGTTTAAAATTTCTGAGCACATTCTCATAGGAGATTTGGTTTGTGATCTTTTTTGTGTTTTCTTGTGGATCAGCCAGCATGGAAATAGACCAAGAGGGAATTAGATCTGTACATTAGGATTAAAAGCAAAACATGTGCTACAAAAATGCAGTCAATCCGTGGTTAGCTTTTGTACCTTTATTTTTTCCACTGTAGAAACAATTCGCAATGTAAAAATTTAGAAAATAAAATACTTAAAATTACAGTTAAATGAAATCTTATGAATTACAAAAATATGGATTAGCTGGCAAGACAGGCAAATAACTGTAGATGGTGTTTATTTTAAGGAAGTGGAGGTTAAGGTCCTGACAACTTCTACCTGATGCTTTGCTAACTCAGAATCACGACCTCTGTTGCTGTGCCTGTTTTGAGCTGAAGGTCACAAAAGCAAATTTAAATCACCAAGAAAGTGCAGGACACAGAAACAATGCGATTCCCAGTCAAGATCATGCAGGATTTTTGTCAAGATCATGTAGGATTGGTAACTGATCAGGTTTTCTGAAGGCTACAGATTTTCTTAAATAAAAATCAAATCTTCATCAAAGAAGAATACCATTTTTACTTTCAGTTTAATCATTTACTACGAAAGGACACGTTCCCAGGATTGCCTGGGCTCCGACGAACTTGCCCGCACAGTGGTCCTGTCAAGTTGGTGCAAATGCTTCCACTAATTGGTGTCCTGCCCTGTTGTCCTCACGCTGAGTTCAGCATGATGCTGGCTTCTCTCAAAGACTCGGCTTGGTGTGATGAAAGCCCTGCCATGCTGCAGAGCACAGATGTGTGGTGCTTGAGTGTGTTTGTTCAGTCAACACAGTTGCTTTCCAAACACAAATAGTACAGGTGGCCAATTCTGATTTCATTTTTTTGTACCAGGAATCAATGATTGTTATTTTTAACTTTCACAGAAATGGTATTTATGACACTGTTCCTGCAGATAGATACCTGTTGCTCACTAATGACTCTGGTGTAATCACTCTTTGTTAAAACTGTCGTCCCCACCGAGGTGGTCAGATGGCTGAAGATCAATCCTCATGCTCCACCACCTGCCAAATGCTTATGCTTGCAAGAGGGTCTTTTGGAGCACGACTGTGGCCGTGTCATCGCATATCTGTACTTCAGTCTCTTGGGTACAAAATTATGATTTGGGACTAGATGCTGATTAATGCCCTTCACCATCTGCCATGTAAAATATAAGACTGTATAACACAACTGGATTGTAGGATGCAAATGAGGCTTCAAGAACTAAATCATATACTTTGCTGCTTGAATTCATGGAGATTTTATAATCATGATTTGATTTTTTTAAAGAATATTCTTTGGGGATATAGCTCAGTGGCACAAGTGCCTGCCTGGCAAGCAAGAGGTCATGAGTTTGATTCCAGTACCAAAATAAATAAATAAATAAGGACCGGAGATGTAGCTCAGTGTGAATGCCCTGGGTTCAACTCCCAGTACCTCCAAGAACAAATATTCTTCTGTATAAAGAAGGAAAGTAGGACTCATAGATAAAAATATCAGCTTCCTTCTGACCTTAACAAAATTCTAAAACCTTACATTTACACAATAATATGTAACCTTTTTCTATATATACTACAATATGTCAATCACCTGGACCTATGAAATATGAGTTGAACTTCGCAACTACAAAATGCAGTGGTGAATAGAGCAACTATTGTTGTCCAGAGTTTCAGAAAGGTCAAATTAGAGCAATCAAGTGGTTAGTGGTTACACTGATGTGAGCCCATTTCTTTTGTCATGATCACAATGCTATCTCACTGCTCCATGAGATGACTCTGCCTCTATGCTCTATTTACTGATAACCTTCCTAATGCTTTTTCACCACACACACACACACACACACACACACACACACACACACACACACTCGAATCTTGCAATATATAAGAAGTGAATCTCCTTTTGGTTTACTAAATCATTCTTTTCTTTCTTTCTTTTTTCTGTCTGTTTGTCTGCCTGTCTTTTGTGGCACTGGGGGGTGGAACCCAGGGTTGCTCAACCACTGAGCCATATTCCAGGTCTTTTTGCTAAGTTTTCCAGGTTGGTTTCAAATTTATAGTCTTCCTGCCTCATCCTCCCGACTAGCTAGGGTTATAGGTATGTACTACCATGCCCAGCTCAATGTATTTGACTTCTAGCTTTATTTCTGTGAAACAATATTGTAAAATTGCTGTAGGAATTACTTGGTTTTACTTTGTTTCAAAGACAGGTGAAAAATGTTTTGTAAACTTCTTAGAGGTAAAAGTATCATATAAGTCTGTCGTACATTGCATTCTTTTAGAGAGGAGTGTATGTATGATAAAGGGCAGAGGGAAGGACATTTATATTTCCTGGTAAAACCTAACTCCTTAAACTTGGAGGAAAATTGCCTCCAGAGAGAATTATAGGGAAATATACTGAGATTGGCATTCTAATTTCTAAAGAAATACTTAGACTCTGTTTTTCTTTTTTTTCTTCATGAGAAACATAACCAAACATTGGATAATTTTGGAAATTTTGTTTGCATTGTAACTTCATAGTCATAAACAATAATCCCAGACAGGAAAGAGGAAGTGTCAAATGTGAGTAAACGGTCATGATTTATAGAGAAGTCTGGACCCTAAGTTTTGACAATTACCATTTAGTTTCTTATAACTGAGACCCCATGAGTGCTAGTTCTCAAATTCAAAGAACAACTATTTCAGGGCTTTCCGGTTAAGGAATGTTTGTCTTCTTCATAGCAGTTCTTTCTGTAGAGCTGAAAAAGGCAAGAGGCAAGCACTTGCCTGAATTTAATTAGGATCCAGCAAGATGAAGCGATATAATTTTTGGTGTCTCGGAACTCTGGGATAGACATTTTTCTAGGTTTAGATTCCTGATATTCACATGGGAACTGTTTAAATAAGTGAACACTATGATAAATAATGTTTTCTGTTTTAAACTTCTTCTTCCCTTCCAAACAAAGACAAAAACAAAAACAAAAACAAAAACAAAAACAAACTTCTTAAGGGAAGCCAGTATGGCTGTTTTGAATGGCATTGACCTAATGGTGGCATTCTCCATATTGATTTATTTTCTTGACTCAAATGCTTTTTTAGTAGTTTGGCCAAGTCCTGTTTATTTTGGGATGCAGGGAAAAGACTTTTATTCTTGTTCTGAAAATCTTGCTGATTTGCTGAACAAACCTCCAGCCTGATCTTTTTCTTTTGTAAGGTACGTAAGTCACGCTGTGTTAGCTAACGTCTTGTCACTCATTGTCCTGAAGCAAGAGCCTAACTGGTGAGAAACCACCTACTGCTGAATATCAAGCCTGTGCCAAAAAGGCAAGAGTGACATGCTGTTCCCTTTTGCCCTGGGTGATCAAACAATCCTGAGAGCAAACAGGAACTTCAGCAGCGGGAATCAAAAGACTTCATCAGCGAGGCAGAGTAGAGCAAAGCAAGGGAGGAACTTTGTAAAGGAGAGGTGACACCATGCAAATAAAGGCACCCTTACATTGTTTTGCTGTTCAGGATACTTAAGTATCCCTCGAGAAAACTGCTTAAGGCAGATACAATTTTTATTCAATGGATGGAGGGACAATGAAGTACCATTGTTAGGATGATTTTGTTTTCCCTTTGGTGTTTGGGTGTATGTGTTTATGTTCACACACATATTCTTACGTTATTCTGACAAGAATTCAAGCTTTCTCCATCCACTGCACACACTTGCACGCATAGGCATACACTTTTGAGTAAGGCCTTCCAGACATCTTTTATAGCTAGAGCCAGACAGAATGCTTTAGAGTACAGAGCTTAAAAAATAGAGTTAATCAGAAATAGCTGTTCAAATGCCACTTAATCCTTTCCAGAAGCCTTTTGGATTTTGTTTTCTTGTTGGCCAAAATGAAATCTTGATAGTATTGAGGTAGAAATGTCTTGGCATAGTTATCTTTTACATGATTAAGAGTTAAGCTTAATAACTGTCAAACTATGTCCACACTGTTCTTGAGAACGATTGAAGATATGAAATATTTCCTTGATTATATTCTACCTCAGAGCCTTCGGTATAGCTCTGTAGTTCAGAAGACCTTAAAATGAGCAGACAGGCAAAGGGGATGGTTTGTTGATTCTAGTCAGGGATGTGCATACTATTTCTACCTTTTAGCTACATCCTGCTGTGGCTTCTGGTTACTTGCATAATCCTCATAGGTTTACACCATTACCATGGAGTTGCAGGCTTTGAAATATTGTAACTCTGATGAAATTTGTTAAAAAGAATGGCTCCATGATATTGAGGACAGGGTGGGCTGTAACACAAAATATGGAGAATTTTTGCTCTCTTGCCTTCAGTGTGTTTTAGTTAATTTAAGCCATTATAACCTTAGTAATCTGGCCTGGGGTAACTTCTGAAAAACAGAAATGTATTTCTCCCAGTTCTGAAAGCTGGGAGTTATGGATTGAGGTATCTAGTGTGGTCAGTTTCTGGGGTGGGCCCCCTTCTGGGTTACCAATTTAGTGTTCTCACAAGCTCCCATGGGACTTTTGTAAGGACAGGAACCTCATTTGTGAGAGCTGTAACTTCCTGACCTCATGCAGTTCTAAAAGAGCTATCCTGATCTCATCACCTGAAGGCATAGGTTTCAACACATGAGTTTTCCAGACACAGCATTCAGTCCATATCACAGCCACTTTCAAGGTGATCCTTAACAGTCTTATCTTTTGCTGTGTTTATTCCAGCTTTATCTGCTTGTTTTTAGTTTTTCCCTTTAGCATTCCACACTCCTGCATGTGTGTGCATTCACATCCTATTGGGGAGTGATGGTTCTTTCCAATTTCCGGTGTGCTATGGATGTGGAAGAAGCTCCACCAGGGTAACCTCCTGACCTCATTCCTCTTTTGTATCCTCACACCTTTTACTCCACGGAAGGTGGAGTGGGACTGACCTAAGTGGAGGGTTTGGAAAGAGCCACTGAGCATGGGGACGCCAGCTGTTTCTCCTTTTCCTTGGGAGTTGGCCTATTACTGCCTCCTCATGCTTCTCTGGGCCAGCATTGTCTGTGACTGTCTATATTTGGCAAACTCACCATGAATGTCCTTCTATCCATGTGTTTAACCTGTAGTCTTCTTTGGTAATAGAGATTTCCTTTTTGGCTTCTGTATTAGTCTTTAGTGGTGCGATATCAAAGGATCACAGATTGCTATATAAACAACAGAATTTGATTTTTCATGGAGACTGATGGTCCTGAGGTCAGGCTATCAGCAAGGTCAGGTTGTTGTGAGAGTCATCTTCCAGGTTACAAACTGGTGACATCTTTATCTATCATCACACTGCAGAAACAGATTCAGGAATTTTAATATTCTCATATAAGGACATCCTATTCACCAGAGCTTCACTCTTAATATGTAATCACCTTCCAAAGGCTCTGTCTCCAAGTACTGTCACTCTGGGGAGCAAGACTCCAATATAAGAGTCTGGGAGGGGGACACAGATCTTCAGTCCATAAAGGCTCCTTTAAATTTTGAGATTATGTCTCAATTGCTTATTTTAGGGAGCAAGGTGCTATTTCTTGAACCCACACGAATCTACAAGTCACACATTACCTCCTTCCTCTGCTATGCCTTTGTCCTTCTTTTTATCTTTTTAAAAACTCAGCCTAGGCATTGCACCTTTGGTTTCTTTCTTTTCTTCTTATTCTGTTCATGAGTAGTATCACAAGTATGCTTTCTGCAGTTTACTTTCCTCCCTCTTCCCAAATCAGTAAAAGCTCCTTGGGCACAGCAATTCACTGGTTTATCTTTGCTTCTCAGCCCTCAAAGCCTCTTACTGAGTGCAGTAGGTACTCAGTGAAGGCATACGGAATGGGGTATGTGAATTACGAGAAGATCCAACATAAAATTTTAACCCACCAAAATTAATTGATGCCAGTTAAGCCCTGTGGTCACAAGGAAAATTCCTTAGTGTTTTCTTCTTAAGAGACTTCATCTTCCCGCCTTGCTCTCCTTAAACTACCTCATCTGTTCCACACTTATGCAGATGCCATTCCAGGGCTTTTTTCTAAAACATATTCAACTTCAATCTCCACATGCACATTGGTTACTGGATTTCTTTACCAATGCAATTATTTTTTATGCCTTATCCAGTAAGCAGAAAGATGAGGATAAACATGTGTACACACTGGGGGAATCAGTGTTTGTATTTGAGGCTTAGCAGCAGACTACAAGGGATGTGGGATCGAAAGGCTGATATATATTTCATGGCTTTGGCTGGAAATAAATCTTGAGGTCTACACTAATAAACTGGCTCATTTGAAGTCAATGATTTCAAGATGAGAGGCAGGGGAGCACCTAGTGATTGACTCAGCAGGCAGGAGATCAGGCATTAAATCAGAGGGAAGCCTTCATCCTTGCTGCCTGTGGACTGGGGTGCCTGCATTCATCACCTGCCTTTTCTCACCTTGCACATGAGTGACACCTATTTATTGGCCAGGGTAGTAGCATCTTTTCATGCATATCTGTTATATCCTCCTTAACAGCTTGTGAGCACCTGCAATACCCTTCTCGGTGACTTTGGAAGTCCGCTGTACAGTGCCTTGTATATGGTTAACACACAGGAAGTTTGAAGATTGCAAAAGTAACTTTCAACATGTAAAAAAAAGGAAAATAGATGCAAATTCCAAAGGCAGCGGAAACCATTAACCATTATTCGAAGTTTTCACAGTCTCCCTTTAACTTCCCCCTTATGCCAAAATAAAGCAGGTATTTTTCCTCCAATTTCCTAAAAAGGTTATTGCAGCTGACGATAAAATAATGAGGTCTGGGACTGTTTTAATGACCCCTGGGATCAATATTGATAAATAATGTCACACCTGAGTTCTGGGAGACAAATATTTTAGCTTCAAAAACTGTTAAACAGAGACAAGTGTATCATGTTTACAAGGGATGTAACATTATAAACTCAGCCAAAGCAGCCCATCCAGATGTGCAGTGATCTGTATCCATGAACCCTGAGAACTCAGTCACAAGTTTTATGGGTAGTTTTTGTTTGTGAGTGTTTAGACATCATAGAAGCCAGCTGGAATGGGGCCAATATTGGTAACAACATACAGATGAAAAGCACCACCTAATCAACTCCCATCAAACCAGCCAGTGATAAAACAGTGCTTCCTCAAAACACATATTACAGATAACATTTTGGTTGTTAGATTTATGAAGTGTAAAGTTATATAACTTCTTTTCTGAAAAAGTCAAAACTGAATTTTCATACACACATCCACCCACAAACACTGTTTGGCAGTGGAAGCACTAATAAGGTCCTTGACAAAAATAAATTACATAAATTGTATTTAGCAATTTTCAACATTCACAGAGAAAGTCCACACAAGAGGCATGGCCTTGCCAATTATGAAAAATGTTATCCTGAATAATTAGCAGAGTGTGTTGGTGAGGGTGTCAATGTGAGCGGAGGTAGTGTGCTTTATCTACCAGCATTTATGAGACATTTTTTGAACTCAAAGTTTTGCTAATTTAACATGTTTTCATCTTACCATAAACATTCACTATGAATTTTGTAAAGACAGCACACGTGATGGTGTATCATAGCAGGCGAATGTCGTTTTATCAAGTATCTGAGGGGTAGAGTGGTTACTATCCACATCTGTCCTCGCCAGGATAAAAACCGAGTTTTCCAGGTCCTTTCTAGTCTCAGTCTCACGGGACTCCAGGTATGGACAACACAACCGTCAACACATACATTCTTGAGCTTAGACAGGGGAGTACTTTGGCTATAAGTTGTATAAACTGCACTTACTTGGGTTACTTTGGGTGTACACTCAGGAGAAATTCCTGAAGAAATAGTGTGCTCAGATATTCAATATTGATTGTTACTCTGGTATCACAGTGTCAACTCTTGACTTAATACGTTTCAGAACAAAAAAGATTTTGAGTAAGACATGTGACATTAATTGCTTTCTTAATTCATGTGACAACACTCACAAAAGTCCCAAACAACCCCCTAACACAAATCCAGGACACTTTCTACATTGGAAGAATCCTTTGCTTTTTCTGAAGCATTTGGCCTTGATTTTGGTCCTCCCCATACTTCCCTTGAGCATCTCTGCTTTTTTCCTACTTTACTACAGTCTCTTTCTTCCTTTACTGCTTTAAATGTGGAAGCTTCCTAGCTTGTGTCTTTGTTCTCTTGCTTTAGGTGTGCGCTGGTAGTCTCATCTCTTTTCGTGGCTCCCCAGTCGGTAACATCCCTCCTGAGTTTCTGCAGCACAGCCTGCTGTCCATGTGTGTTTGGTGTGCTTTACCCTCCACTCAGCATGCTATAAACCAACTGAACATCTTTCCCTACAGACTTTCTTCTTGGTCTCTTTTACTCATTCTTATTAACTTCGACACCATTATCACAGTCATTGGAATCAAACCCTCAAACATCATCCTGGCTCTTCTTTTGCCTCAGTAACTAAGGATTCATCAAATTCTGTAATTTCCTTCTTATTAACATGCTTTTTGTCTCTTCATTTCTATTCCAACCCTCGGGCCATATTTTTATTATCTCCTTCATAGAAAGCTGACACAACTTCTGGCCAGGCATCTAAGTCTTGCTTTAGACCTCAGTTCATTTTTCTAAAGTGCCTTCAAATTTATTGTGCAAAAAATCTTTCTGTAAAATTATAACTTCACTGTTTCAAACATTATCTGTTTCAGTGACTAAAGATGCATTGAGTAGAATTACTATAGAACTCAGCAATGCTTTTGGAGGGTACAGAGGCAAAAAAAATGAAATCAACAGCTCATATAGATGTCTGTGTGTTCATGTTCATTGCAGCTTCCTTCACAATAGGTAAGATTTGGAAACAACCCAAGTGTACTTTGGCAAAGAATGGGCAAAGCTACTGCGCCACACAGACTGAAACGTTATTCATCCTTGAAAATGAGATGGTCCTGCCATTTATGACAATATGGATGACACTTATACTGGGAATTAGTTGAGACACCTACACAAAAATACTGCATAATAACATATGTGGAATCTAAAAGTGTCAAATACATAGAAACACTGTAATGATGGTTAGAGAGATACAAAGGGGTGGAAATGGAAAGATGTGAGTCAAGGACTGAATATGTCTAGAGGTCGAATGAGCTATATCAGATAATAGTACTGTTTTAGATACTGAAAATTTGCTGATAGAGTAGACATTAGGTGTTCTAACCCATCCCCCCACAGACACGGACACACACAGAGCAGTTGTGGGGAAGGCATAGATGTGTTATCTGCTTAGTTAGAGGAATTATTTTACTAAGTGCAGCAAAACACCACGTGCAATAAATAAACAATTTTGCTATGTGCTTGTGACTCTCATAAACTCTGAAGTACAAATGTGCCTTGTATAATAATGGAAGTATTTTCCTAAGTCTAAGTTAGCTTCTTAGAATTCCTTCCCTCCTTACAATAAAATTTCTTACCATTTTCAAAACCCAGGTAAAACAGCATCTACATTATGCTTTTCTTTGTTACATCTGATCATATTTTCTTCATATTAAGTCCTGTATTGTTTTTGAGTAACTATTTGTACATTAATTACTTGATAGTTTGTAGCCTCTTCCATTTCTAATTTTAATAGTAATTTGATGATTATTATTTGTTCTTATATTTTCATTTAGTTGTGCATTCTCTCGGGTTATTGATTAAATCTTAACCTTCACAATCTTATACTGTATGCTATTAGGAATTTCAAATACAAATAGTACAAATGATAAGTAATATTTGTCATTTTTTGCCTTGCAAATATGATAAATGTTTTTTTTCTACTTTAAAGTCAATATGGACATAACACAGTTTTAAGTATTTTTATATAATTTTTTATGTATGCATTTTGACCTTGTACTCTATTCAAAATTTATCCTTGCAATTTGTAAATCTCATTTATCTTTAACAGTTCCCAGAAGAATTATTGTTAAAAATGTGATCCAGGGTGGTCTCCTGAGAGAACTATGTCCTTCAAAATAATTTCACCACAATACATTTTCTGTCTCAGATTTCTATTTTTGTCAGTTTGGTTTTAAGGCAAACCTTGAATGCTAATGTAGGAAAATAAAATATTGTGCTAGTGATAAAAAAATTCCATTAGATAATATTCAGTATTTATGTTTAATAATGAGCTAATTCAAAATTTTAATGTAATAAAGTATTTTTTAAAATAAAAGTTCCTGTAGTGATTGCATAGTTTCCCATTGCTATAATAACAAATTACCAGAGACTTAGTGGATTCAAACAACACAAGTTTATGTGTTATTCTAGCTGTGTAGATCAGAAGATCAACCTGAGTCTCGCTGGGCTAAAATGAAAACATCTGAAGGTCGAGTTCCTTCCTGGAGAACCTTGGGGTGAGTGTTTTTCTTGCCCTTTCCAGCTCTGGAGACCGCTGACACTTCTTGACCTCCCTCCTTTCCATCTTCAAAACCAGCAATGTTGAATACCAAGTTCTTCTACTGCCTTCTCTGTTTCTAATCTTTCGTAGTTGCTTCTCTTTTGAGCACAGGCAAAAGACAGCTTAATTTTAAGGACTTTTACATTTATAGTGGGGCAATCTAAATGATCCAAGTATTCCTACCATTTCAGGGTCCTTAACTACTCACACTGGTGAGGTCTTTCTTTTCTTCCAGATGAGCTATTATACTCAAATTCTAAGGATGAGGAGATGTGCATCTCTGAGGAGTCAATATTCTATTTCCTACAGTAATCTATTTTATACATGTATAATATTTAGCCCATTTTCAATGGAATATTTCAATATTATTAATAATAATTCCACATTCCTTTCAATTTTAAAGTCACAGAATTTGAAGAGTTCATAGCCCCCCGGGGTTCTCTTCTCATCTCTGGGTCCTCACACCATTGCTCCCTCCTATACTGAACAAGGGTTGGCTTTGTGACAAGTGGAACATGATAAAATGAGACTAAGCATTTTCTGAGACTGGGTCATAGATAACATCACAGCTTTTGCCTTTGTTTCCAACACTGGGGGAAATTAGCTGCCATGTAGCAAGGACCCCAAAGCAGCACCAGGAAGAGTCTCCTGGGAGAGGAATCAGGTCTCTCACCAACAATTGGCATCATCTTGGTTGTCCTGTGAGTGAAATACCTTAGCAGGGAACCCTTCAGTCCCAGTGAAGCTATGAGATGACAGTCCTGGCTGACATCTAGACTGTAAGTACATTATGGGCTCTGGGTCAGAATCTCCAAGGTTGGCCTCTCAAATTCCTCACTCATGAAAACTCTATGAAGAAATATCCATTGTTTGCTGGATCACAGTTTGAGGTGATTTGTAACACAGCAATATGTAACTAATGTATCATCTAATCTACCACTTCCAACATGCCTTCTGAGAAGCACTAATTCTGTTATACACTATTTTAAACAATACCCTTAATTCTAGTACTTGTAAGAATACTATATATTCTGTGCCTACTCTTGGACAATTAAGATATACATTAACCATAAATAAATCTCACAAAGTTTAACTACATCTGAATTAAATTTATTTAACAACCCTTGCCATTCTACTTCTGCCACCTGTTTCCAAGGAATGTCTGTGGACAGCCTAAAGAAAAACTTATGCAAAGTTTGATCCGTCCTAATTGTGCTGTTTACAAAGTAAGAAATTGGGTGGTAGGGAAGTGGTAGTTTTCTCAGTTTCTTGATTAAGGTAGCAAACATTAGTGTATAGCATATTAAAAGTGAGGATCAAGTTTTGCCATAGGGCGTTGTGTGAGCAGACTCTAGGTAGCATCAGGAAGCAATATCCATTTCCCTTTGACTCACTTCTGCCCTCCCACTGGACTGTCAGAGTTTATAATGGAAATTTTAGTACAACCATAAGTATCTTCAGGAGGAAAAACTGTTACTTTACCAGTTGCTTGTAATTTAGGATGAATAAAACACTTGAAGTTTGGCAGAAAAATATGTAACAAATGAGGAGCTTATCGGAGGAACACAGTACTTCCTTCTTCTTCGGATGCTCCCCTCTGTGTTTTAGAGTCACACTTTGATGTTTCTCTGGCCACATTCTTCCTGTGGGTGAGAAATCTGCAAGGGCTAAGGGCACTTTCCCACTGAAATCTGGCTGAATTCACATGCCCTCTTCAAAACTGGTTCAGGTCCTGACATCCCAGAGTTCTCTTTTCATAGGACTCTGATCCTAAACTCATGGCTGGAGCAAGTGTCTTCCATGAGACCATCTTTCCTAAAGCAAACTGTACCTCAGTACATAAAATGGTCCCAAGACTGTCCAAGAGATACAACTGCTTCATTTCTTGGAAGGGGGAAGGGTGTAAACAAATCTTCAGACCCCTTGCAGGAAAGAGTAGGACAATTTCTTGAGAGCTGGGACCTTGAGAGCTTGTTCTCCTGGAGCTTTAGATTTTAAGAACATACGTGGAGTCTGTATGTTTTGAACTAAAACTAAGCCTGCCAAGTTTTTATATCAAGGTAATATATTTGTCAAGGTAAGTGGATAGAACATATTTCTTCAATAGTTTTTAGCTGGATTCACAGCTTTTAAACATTTACACACATGGCATTTGGACCACCATTTGTACTCTTTTCTCTCCCAGCAGCTTTATTGGCAGGCTGGCCAAGCACCTGTGTGCACATGCTTGTGGAAGGGATGGATAGACAGGGAGTAAGGAAGTGATGGGCAGTGGACTCCACTGAAAATCAATTTTCCAGTATTGCTTCTGGATGTGGACTTTTCATTCCTCTGGTTATTTCCAGGAAGACTTAAAGATAGTCATTGCCTACAGATACAATCATCAGCAGTTAAATTCTGGGTTGGAGTTCTCATTTTAGCCAAAGGAACCTAACTGTGGACATATTTCTGTTCTTAAAGTATCCTCTGTCCTGTATTCCACTAGCTCAGCATTTATAAAATGAATTTTCAAGACCAAAAACATCAGCATTACCTAGGACTTTTGGGATCAAAATCTAGCCATTCTTTATCCCACAATCTACCTCACAACTAGCTTAGCTTTGGGCTAAGCTAGTCCAACAACTGTTTAGCAAGCCCTCTGGTGATGTAGAGAAGCTGTCACTAAAATTTGGGAACTGAAATCTTAGCCTGTGTTGACCTTTTGATGGAGTTGCTCAAACAAATAGGACT
The DNA here is from genome assembly GCA_004027455.1 of Hydrochoerus hydrochaeris. Taxonomy (NCBI): domain Eukaryota; kingdom Metazoa; phylum Chordata; class Mammalia; order Rodentia; family Hydrochaeridae; genus Hydrochoerus; species Hydrochoerus hydrochaeris. Next base: position 71,389 of record PVLA01002759.1, on the reverse strand, counting down.
CAAAGTTTTCTTTGCTCCTGGCCCTATTAGTTCAATAGGCATCAGACAAATACTATTGAGAAAATGACAAGATTTTATAATTCAGAAGAAGAGAGCTTGTGCTCTGAGTTCTTTCTACAGTAACATAATTGTATTTTAGATGTTATGGTAATTGCTAAATCTTATCTGGGTGGTCCCTTTTGATAATGCTTTCTCTCCTTTGAACTTCCTTGTTTTAATATTTAGCTGTAGCTCAAATTGTAGTTTTTGATATTGTTGTTTTCCAGGCCCAAAACCCCTGAGAGGTGTTTTTATCAAGGACTAGAATGTCATAAAGTAGGATCAATAAGTTAAGTTAATTCAGAGTTGGAGGGTAAAAAGAGAAAAACACAACTATTTTCTTGCATGCAATTTAATTTTCAGAAGGAAAACAAATCTATTGCTTCTTTATTTTTCTTTTTTTTTAGTTTGATCAAATTCTCTGATCACAATAGCAATTTAAATCCACTCATGTACTCTGATATTCACTGTGAATTGAATAATAAAAAATTGTTTTTATCTAGTGGCAGGAAAAGACGGGGTAGAGAATTAGTTGTATTAATCTCTGAACTTTAAAGTGGGGTTAATATTTATTAACTTACTTATTGATGCTTAATATAAATTTACTTTATATGTACTTAGAAATTAAGTGAATTTATGTACAATAGAGGGCAGCAAGAAAGGGTTGCTATGGTTTGGATAATTGTACAGCATGGGGTCCAAGCCATGTATTGAAGGCTTGTACCCCAGCCCATGGTGCTACTGAGAGGCAGGACCCATTGAGGGGAAGTTAAGTCACTGGGAGTGTGCCCTTGAAGAGGATTTTGGCACTAAGGCACCTCTTTCTCTCTCTTTTCTGCTTCCTCATTGCCACAAGGTGAATGGACTTCCTCTACTATCTGCTCCCTGCCATGATCTACTGTGCCACTACTGGGCCAAAGAATCAGGGCCAAGTGGTCATGGACTGAAGACTCTGGAACTGTAAGCCAAAATAAACCTTTACTCCTTTTAAGTTTATTATCTTAGGTATTTTATTGCAGTTACAGGAAGCTAACTAATGTAGGAATTACATCTGCAGGTCTTCTGGGATCCAAGAAGATGTGTCAAGGGATAATTCTTGCAGCTGAGCCATTGGTCTTTTCCTTGCCTTATTCCTCCACTGTCTCAATGTGAATATTGTAGCTGATGCTATTGCTTATTCAGGTGAATGTGAAAGGAAGCTGATCCCAATCTATCATAACTGTTAATTCTCCTGTGGGCTTTGCTAATCTGAGAAGTCACTTCTCTCATTAACCATGTTCTTTTCCTAAAGTATGCAATGTATGCAGTGAGTGAAGTGAATGGGGTATGGTTTACACTTCCTGGCTTGTTTTTATAAATACTTTTACTCATATTTTAGGTCTGTGCTTTATTTCTGCAAATATACTTTAAGCTCTTCAAGATCAAGCTTATTTATTTCTTTTGTGTTTCTACCATCATCTAATCTTTTTCTAATCTAGGTGGAAATTAAATGAATTAATTTAAAATAAATAACAGTAAAGCTTACTTGAGAAATGTCAGATTGTGCACCAATGTTACAAGGCCGTATGGAACACATACAGTGAAAAGGGAAGTTCTGTCAGGGTAGCTCCCTTAATTTCATAGATATATCTTAACATGTAAGTTCTGTATTTTTCTATCTCATTAATTGATTTCTGTGTATATATTAAAATACTTCAGCTCAAACATTCATATTAAAAATATAGGTTTATTATGAGTTCAATTAAGAGAAAATAAATAGCAAATGAATGGTTCTTGCAGATTTTACAGAAAAGACACAAAAAATGAAGTTTTGGGCAGAGAAAAATCTAAAGTATGATTTCAGGGAAAATTTTCTCAGTTCTCTACTTACAAAAACTTTCAAGTTCCAGTTTTCATTGATTTCAATGTCTTATGTACATTTAAATGCTGTTTTTCTCATTGAAATTAATATTTAAAATTGGAGAATAAGAAAGGACAATTTATATAACTTCCTTAATCTGATGTAATTAAAGTAACTCCATACCTTGGTTCCACCTATTTTGAAAAGACTAAATCTCTTGACAACTATTGTGTAACATTATATGCCTTCACTGTGCTAGACTGTAAGAGATGACTATAAAAGAAAGAACAGGTAAGGATGGCTTAATTAGATGGAACTTTTGGCTTTATATTTCTAATTGTTTAACCCATGTAGATAGGAATATGACAAGAATGTTGAAACCTGACCCCTGCCAAAAGGTAACATTCTCCTTAATAACAAAAATGTATTGAAAAATCTGTATCTTTCATTTCAGGACAAATATTATTCAAGTATATAACAAATATTTATTATTTGCTTTCCATGGACAAAGTATCTTTCTAGGAGCTGTGATTACAAGAATGAATTTTAAAACTAAATTTCCTTGCTCCAAAGTGGTTTATAGTCCTTATAGAAGGAGATACAGCAACAAATACAGAAATATATGTAAGCTTATTTATAACCCTTTTACAATGAGTGTCGGACATTATGTACTATTGACAGTCCCTGGGGTGCAGTTGGTTAAGGTTTTTTTAAGTTCTAAATTCACACTTGGATATGAAATTTAATTAACACATACTGAACAATGGAAATAGAAACCAGTGAGATGAAGTGGTAGCCACACTTCTACTGCGATGCAGGGTTAATAAACTTACTCTTGCTAGATACAAAATAATTAGCTAACCTATGTTGGGAAGGTCAGGTATTTCATAATATCTCATAAATGCAGAAAATATGGCTATAATTATAAAATAATACTGTAATTTTGTACCTACAAGGTTAATTTTGTATTACTAAAGTAAATTGAGACCTTGGATGTCTCAACCTTGTAGGATTTAATGTACAATCATGGAACAATATTTTTAGTTTGGTCTTCAGCTGCTCCTCGGAGGATACAGAAGAAGGATGTCGAGTGCATATTGATGCACTATCTGGACAGCTGGAGGTACCCTCCAGTGGGGAAGGACCATGAATGTGTTATAAAAGCAAAATGAAGGGACTGCAATTTGTGTATCCCAACAATATTTGTGAAGCTGCAGACACCTACAGGAGATTAATCCTCCCCTATCCTTCTGGGATAGGTCTATAGTATGCAATTTTATTGCATTTTACAGGTGGGATAAATAACTAGCTTCAGGTTGGTTGCAGAGGAGAGAATAAAACAGCTTTTTTTTTTTAATTTCGTATCCCATAACTCAGCCACTGCTTTCCCTAAAAAAGCCATTATATTCTGTCTTACGAAAGTCTCAAGTTGTTTCTAATTATGAGATCATCTGTTAGATTTTGGGGCTAGGCCACTTTTTCCATATCCCCAAAGCATTGGTCACACAGTAGGTGCTGCATCCAGGACTTGGTATTATTTATTTTTAAGTGTCTAACATTTTTATTTTATAAGAGTAGCTGATGCTGCCTGGAAAAATTTGCAGCATCACAGGAGTGTAGATTCATGTGTTTTCTGTGACTAATGGCACATTTGATACTGACTTCTGCATTGATGAGCCTGTGCCTCTCTAACACATTTTCCTCACTTGGAACAACTAAGGTGTAATTTCTGACTTTTACAAATGAGAGGTGCTGTAGAATAAGCAAAAACTAGTTTCAACTCCTTCGAGAAACTTATTATGTAGATATATGTTATTATGAGCATAAATAATAATAATTTATTTTCTGAGGCATAATGCCAGAGAAGAAATCATTTGGTTAAGCAAACATTTGTTAGTTGATTGGAGGTTTCATCAAACCCAGTCTCTTTCCAGAGATAATAGATACCTAAATGAATTTTTCTTTTTCATGAATTCATCTCAAGGTTTAGAAACAAATGCATTGTTAGAGACGTCTGACAATAATAAGAAAAATTTTTCTAAAATCTTTATAGTTTGCTAAATTTATAGCATGAATGCAAGTAGAAAATTACAATCTTTTGGAAAATTTGATTTATTCTTTTTAATATATTCTTTCTTTCAAGTTAGAAGTCCAACCCCAAATCTCTCAGACTTGTTGGTCTTGGGTTTTTATTAGACTTAAGATGCTTTGCTCATGAGTGTAGCTTTTATATTCTTTGATGTCAGGAAAAAGAAAGTTGTCTGTCTTTTTTTGTAGACAGCATTATAAATATAACTTTAGAAGACTAAAAGAGCATCAGTAAGTCTTGTACTTGAGTGATATTTGTAATGCTTCATTAATGTTTGTTAATAAATGAGGAGTGTCTAAATTCTATTAATGAGCTGCACCTTATCAAAATGAGATTCTTGGAAAGCGCGAAGTAAAAGGGGTATGCAGTGACTTTCACCTGTCTAAAGAATTAGTGCATGGAAGAGGACTAATACATTCAGTTTTGTCCCAAAAGGTTGAAGTTTTAGGAGCAAGTTACAGGAAGGTAAATATTACTTCAACATATGGAAGGAATTTCTAGCAATGTTGCCAAACAAAAAACATTCATCCTCTGGTAGAAATACTTTGGAAAGTGTTTCTTCATCCTACCCCCTTGGCTCTTGGGGTGTCTCAACTCCAGAATTTTGGCAGTTCCATTTGCAAAATACCGAAAGCAAAATTCTTGTTTCTCAAATGGATGTCCTCTTCTTGTTTCTCAAAATTTGTTTGCTAAAATGACATTCCTCTTAGCTCCAAGTATAAAAATTTTCAGCCCTCTTTTCTCTTTGCTATCTATCTCTCCTAAATCTCTCCAACTTACTTGTCATTGATGTTTATAGAGTCTTATTTCTCAATGTCATTCTCAGTGATTGTTATTTATTCTCATTCTCTACAAACTAATGAATGCCTTCATCATTATAGATCTAGAATCATGATTTTCTAATATTTGCTTATCCATTCCTTAATCTGGGGCTTCCTGGCAGCACCACTTTTACTGTTTTACTTTCATTAAGAATGTAACACTCTCCTATCCCTATTAATGTAGCTCAGCTTTTTCTCATTCCAGTAATTAAAATCTTATCTCCACTTTATCAGTATTTTCTCTTGCTAATTCCAATCATCAGGCAGCTCACCCTCTCACTCTTAGAATCCAATACATTTAAACAAATCATAGGTAGAAGTATAAGTGAGCCCTTCATCTTTAATCTTCTTCCAACACTTATCCCACCATGACCTTCCTTTATTCTGAAACTCCCTTAAAACTCACCACTTGATCTGTGTCAAAAGGGCATCCACTTTAAAAAATCACTATCCACTACTTTTCTTTAAATGTGTATATGAAAGTCATAAATATTAACTTGCTAATCAGTTTTAAAACTATGACTCTCTTTTTATATTTCAGCTTTCCACAGAATCTAAAGCAATGCATATCAAGAACAGTTACTGAATACATATTACATTCCCATCAAATGAAGGAATTAAAAATTATGTGTAGTGGCTGTTAAATGGAGGGAAAGATATTTAAGGTATCGATGGGTACAAGTGCTTGTACTGATTCTCTTGGAAACAGGCATGAGCAGCAATAGAGTTTTTTTTTTTTTCTCTTGGTCCATTTTGATGAGTAGTAAGTATGCCATGGGCTATTAGCCCCTGACATATTTTGGGTTAAGTAAGATTGCTCTCTGCACATAATTCTCATTTTGCAGGGAGAGAGCTTTAGGCTTTATTACATCTGCAATACTATGAAGCACATCATCTTGACTTTGATTTTTTACAATGTACTCAAGACGAAACAGAGATTTTAGTGAATTTGATTCATATCATCAGTTCATTTATTAGTGGATATGATGATGGAGTCATAAACCTGTCAGCCCAGGTGGCACTAATGAACTCCTTTTGTGAACTCCCTCAGCAATGAGGGTGATATTTGAATTGAAATGGATACTGTGACTTCAATTCCAAAAGGTGCAAAGCCTTCACTTGTAGGTGACAGATCTTGTCCTTAGCAGTGATTGACATGTCCTTCACATAATGCCATTCCCCTGACATTCATTCCTAGGATTTTTATTTTAGATTCATCTACATCTTGATCTTAGTTTCTTATTTTTATTGGATGTTTTAGGCAAAGTCTTCTTTTGGAGTAAACAAATAACAAGAAATAGCAAATATAAATCTGATTTGTAGAGAGGACTTTTAATTTTTAATGTCTTAGCCTTTAAAGAATCTATCACAGACATACTGAGCACAGAAATGGTTGTCTACACCACATTAAATAATTAGCAGTTTGCCAGCATCATACTAACAACGTCAACTCCATGGATCATATAATTGAAAGTCTGCTGTGGAGGCTGACATTAATAATTATAGAAAAGGTTATTTAATTATAGATGAAAGCAACGCTATCAAGAAAATGTGTACTGTGCTGTGAGAGCATGGAACGGGGAGCTGGTGAGTCTGTGGGGTGGGTATTATGATTTGTATCTAGATGTCCTTTCCAAAGCATTATGCATTCATAGGACTTTTCCAGAGCTGGATGGATCTAGAGTGTGTGATGCTGGGATAAAGGGTGTGTGATTAGTCAACTAATTGGCTTGGCATAGTTCTGGTTAGGACTGAGGGTGCACCCTCCTGGTATCCTGCATACAATATAAGGAACATAAAGAGGCTTTTTTGTGTCTCCCTCTTGTTGCTTTTGCTGTCTTCCGCCCACTGTGAACTGCTCTCCTCTGGGAAGTCACCCTGCAGTGGGCCAGCTGATTATGGACTGAAACTTTTATAAACTATGAGCTTGATAAACCTGACTCCCTTTGTCTCTGGATGTCAGAGGTATTTTGTCTCAGTCATGAGAAAAGTAACTAAGACAGAAGTAAGGCTGGGGAAGCTTCTCCGAAGAAGAGGCATTCCAACTGGTACCGGAAGTCCGAGTAGATGAACATAAGAGACTGTTGGTGGGAATGGAGTTTTAAGGCAAAGTAAACAATGTGTTCAGAGACAAGGAGTTAGCTCTTTAGAGAAAAGAAAAAAGGCCCCAGTACACCTTGAACATAACAAGGAGAAGAAAAGAAAAGAAAGAAAAGAAAAGAAAAGAAAAGAAAAGGGAATTATTGTGTGTTTAGGTAGAAAGGTGAGCAGAAGCCATGTCATGAAAGGTCTTACCCATGACAATGAGAAGTTTGAATTTCATACTAAGAATAGTGGAAAATCCTCCTCTTGTAACATAATTTTTAAAGATTACTCTGAAAAAGGGAAAAAGGTAGGATCTGAAGACCGGTGAGGAAGCTTTCACCATTGTTCTGGAGAGAAAGCATGGTACTTGAATCATGACCAGATGGAGAAAATGGAGAAGAGAAAACAGATTTAAGATACATTAAGGAGGCAGAACTTGGAAGAGAGAGGAGCTGTCCTGCAAGATGCTTGGTAGGCAAACTAGGTGAAGGGTGCTGTCCTTTATGGAGGAGGAACCATGGAGGAAAAGCAGGGTTGGGAGTCCAGGCGTGGCTGGGTTGAGTCTGATCGCCTGGAAAGTGTGTGGGAGGAAGGCGTTTGGCCAGGGAAGGAAGAGCTGTGAGGATGGGTCTGACGGGGGCACAGCTGTTGAGCCACGCTTCATCTTTTTTCTTTCTACAGCTGAGGTCAATTTCAGCATAACCTGGATGCCCAAAACACACAAATACAAGCAAAAAAATAAAAACCACCCACATAGAAATCCAGACCCAGAAACACAGGCAGATAGAACGGATCTGGTGTGGTCTTGTGAGTGTGGAAAGGAACGTGTGCGTCACATGGCAGAATTTCCATAGCTCCCTTTGAGTCCGGCTCTTCCCCAGGGCTCTGCAGCAGCAGCTGCCCATCTGTTACCCTTTCTCCTGCAACCTGCTTCTCACCCCGCCTTCCACAGCTTATTTCTCTAAGCTCAGCTTTTCCTTGTTTCCTGTCACCTATAGATGTGGCCGCTGTTGAGTCTTCTACAGCAAAACAAAGATCCAAATAAAGGTGGTGGATGTGGAAAGGAGAAGAAAGGCTGTAAATAATAAGCATCTCTCCTGCAAATAGACATTTTCATGGCTATGCAAAGAATAAGAGTGTATTTATAACACTAAATAGTTCAGAACTGGAACGAGCAGCATTACAGGAGCTCTTGTCTGGTGACGTGTGCATGGCAGGGTGGAGGACAGAAGGCCAACAGCAATTTTAGAGCCTGTACACAAAAGTCTAGAGGTTTAAGAAAAATTTGATTGCCAATTAATTAAATCTGTTACAAACTCATTTGCATACTGGAGAGATGAATGATTAAATTTTCCTTAAGAAAAAAATAAAAGGAAACTTCCACATATACTTTCACCCAAAGGAAAATTGGTATTTCATAACTTACATACCAAGCTCTGTTATGGATTTCTTTTGCCTAGACACAACAGTGTCATGGCTCTCTTTCTTTCTCTCTCTCTTTCTTTCTTTCTTTCTTTCTTTCTTTCTTTCTTTCTTCTCTTTCTTTCCTTCTTTTTTACTATTTTATCTATTTCTTGTCAGAATAGAGGTTAGTAATATGAATGAATAATCCTATTTCCATAGGACTCACGTGTTCCGTATTTCCTAGTAACCTTGAAGTGTTGGAAGACAGTCTCACTTTAAAAGTATTAAATTGAAAGTAACAAACCCGAATTCCTTAGAGACAAATGCATAAAGTGGATGGTAGAAAAATCCGTGTCCTCATAGGGAGTACATGACTCTTTGACTCTTGAAAGTAGTAATGACTTTAAACAGAAAGTTAAGGTAAGTAAGGTAGGACTCTTTTAAATGGTGATCCTATTTGTTGAGTGATAAGAAAGGAAAAATTGGCAGTTATATTTTGCAATAAAATTAGCATGTATCAGAAAAGGAAAATGGGCAATTAATTATATTTTGTATTAGAATTAGAATGTATCATGCTGTTTTGATTTGCTTTCTTTAAATGATGAATTCAATATTTCCTTACATCTTTAACACAGCTCTCTTAGTATTTTTCCTACTTCCTGCCTTCAGCCAAGAGAGAAACATTGATAGATAGACTTGTACCCTTTATTCTGATATCTCCTCAACAAAATAGCAGTAGACTGGGCTTTGCCTTTCTTGTTCTGGTTCCAAATCTTACGTTGGAAATTTATGGCAGTTGGCACGGAAGAAAGAGCAAAACCCCAAAGAGCTGTAATGAGGTTTGGGGGCAGACACAAGTGCTGGGATGTAGCCCTTGAAATTTACCATGCATCGGATTTAACTAACTTGGATCTGGCTAGAGGAGAAAACTATAAACAATAAAACGTTACCGCCTACCCACTTTCAAAGAGCTGTGAACAGTTTTTGCTTTGAACAATAATTCTATGTAGGCAGCTAGCATTTGCTTTGCTACACCATAGCTGCATAGAATGATTAAACATTTTAATTATTTTTCTATTCACTGACAGTGACTCCTCTTAGCTTCCTGCTGGTCTGAGGATCTGAATGACAATTTGTGGATTATGAGAATCAGGTTGGTCAGGGCAATGTGTCAGAGGGTTTTTTAAAGGCTGACTTGAGTTGGCCTTAGACAAGACCAAGGAAAAGAGTGCGGCGTTTTGCTGTTTGGAGGAAGCAAAGCAAGGAGGGGAGGCAAGAGGCAGCAAGAGCACACAGCTAGACGTCAGCTGTCCCTCACTGATTCTCCTTCCCCTTTCAAAGACTGGCTGTGCAAATTAAGCTTCCCTCTGCCAATAAAATGATGACAGTTTGCCCGACCCTGTGCATCACGATTTATCGCAGCAAAGAAACAGGTGGCTTTAAGGGAAAGTACTGGGTGATTTGTAAGGCGTTTGGCAGCACCCTGCCCCCAGCTGTGAAAGGCCAGTAACACAGCAGCAATGGTGGCCAGGCTGTTTAAAGAATGGGAAGATGTGAATGGTGGCACTAAGGTAATTGACAGTAAATCAGATTTGATTTCCCCTCCGAGAGCACAGAATGAACCTTGTCGTTATCAGGAAGAGAAATGAAATCTTTAAATATTTCTCAGTGTTTTGTCTTCTCTGCCATTCTGGGTGATTTGACATAAAATTTCTTCAAAGTAGGAAGTGCAGGTATTATTTCATTTCATTTCAAAGATAAACTTCACAGTTTTCCCCTATAAATTACTTGCAAGGCCCCCAATTTGCAATTGTGGAGGTTGCTTAAGATCAATGGCGTTTTAAAGTAAAATATTATTAGCAAAAATGTGCTGTGTTTTGTCCCCTGCCAATAGCACAGTGATAGTCTACTGTTTATGAGAAAACATCAGAAGGGCCAAAAGAAGTTACTTATAAATGATTTGAGGTAATTGTAATGCCAAAGAGGAGTTTTTTTTTTACTGAACTTTTGACTGCATGTTTCTAATGTGAACTGTGTTTATCCATTTTCACATTTTATTAACTCTTATTTGCTTTTTTATCATTTCCTCAGTGATACTTAGTTAGTGGAAATAAGACTTTGCAGGTGCAAAATTTTTATTACACCTAAGATCTAAAATGTCATTTAAGAAAAAAAAACTTTATTTTTATTTCAGCATATGAATAATGCATGTTCACTGCAGAAAAAAATAGAGGTATCAGCAACAAAAACAAACAACCCCCTTGACCCAGAGAGAACCAGAACTGACATTCTTGTGTGTATCTTTATGGACTTTCCATTTGAGCACATTCTATTAAACTCTGCATCTTTCATTTTTAGTTGTAGCGTACCAGAGAATGAAGCTTTGCACATGTTTATTCTTTGGCTTCAGTTCTCAAAACTGAAGATTTGCAAACTGTCTTCAGTGTTTTATTGTAGAAAAGATATCCAGTTTTTCTTCATTTCCACTAAAAAAAGAATAAGAAGGATGAGCTGCCCAATGCAATATAACATATTCAGGTTATGTAACAACTTCTTGATGTTATTAGCTGCAGGAAAAATGCCATATTGATCTTTAATACTTCACTACTCCCAACAGAATGCCGTGCAACAATGATCCTATTTGTTGGCTGGTTGACTGACTTGACTAAATGATAAGCAGTGAAAGGCTCTTCCTAAATTCCTAACTGATGCAGTATCATGCTAGAGCAAACAAACTTCTCAATGGAGAACAACCCAAGAAAATGTCATAAAGAATTACAGATAGCAGAACTGTAATGTCTTGGAAAGAGTAAAATTGTTGAATGATTTTTTTCTGTCCCATATTATCTATATCCAATGCACTCTAGGAAACAGATCTTGGCATCTTTGTGGAAAGTTTGAGCTCAGGTTGCCTAGAACTTCATATGCAAGTGTCATGTGCATTATCATGACCTGATCCCATTCATAATAAGCTTGTGAGGCAACATTATCATGTCTATAGTATAGATTCAGTAACAGAGTGATATTTGTTATTCAATAGCATATGCCATGGGCCATGCATTGCACTACTGATGAACATTATTGGAATTCATGGATGAAATCCTTGTCTTCTTAAAGCTCGTATTGTAACAGGGGAAATAGAAAACTGGTGAGATTAATAAATAAGTTATATTGAATATGTAAAGTTGAAAAATAAAGAGGAGAGACAGAGAGAATTCTGGTAAAATATTTGATGAGTTTCAAACCCAGGTGTTCTGTTTCTATATTTGGGATATGGGGTATGTTGTATCAAGTCTAAGGAACACCACCTCAGGCAGGTGACCGAAGTTCACAGCAATAAGTCATGCTGACAGGTGTATCATATGTGCTTGAGATGGAATGAGAATTCTCTTCCTCTTCCAAACCTGTAACTCCAGTCTGAACATAAGAAAAATACCAGACAAGGGCTGGGGATACAGCTCAGTGGCACAGAACCTGTCTGGCAAGTACAAGGTCTTCAGTTCAATTCCAGGTACCAGAAAAGAAAGAAAGAAAGAAAGAAAGAAAGAAAGAAAGAAAGAAAGAAAGAAGAAAGAAAGAAAGGAAGAAAGAAAGAAAGAAAGAAAAGAAGAAAGAGAAAGACATCAGATAAAGCTCATTGAACAATATTTTATAAAATATCTGAGCAATCCTACTAAGAAGTATCTAGCATCATTGTGGTAGGAATGTGTGTATTTCAGAGAAGCTGAAAAAGGCAAAGAAACAGACATCTTTTAGACATTCTAGAAAAAATAAGTACTTTTAGTATCTTGATTTTAGCTCAGTAAGACTTGAATAAGACTTTTGACCTATTAATTTACAAAGAAGAAAACCCACTCTAAATCTAATACAGAGTTCCTATGTAACACATACCCAATTTTCCTTATTTCTGTTCTTTTCTGGAAGATGACTTTATATTGTTTTAAACTATGCTATGTTTTAAGTTTGTGGTGACATTTTATTGCAGCAAAAGAGACCTAATACAATCATCAAAGAAGAAAATACAGTCTGAGAAACTGTCATAGCTGAAAGGAGTGTAAGGTCACTTATTCACTGTGTGATAAGGTCTTCTGGATGGTTCTTGGAACAGAAAATAGAACATTAAGTTAAGAACTAAGGACATTGGCAAGAGGTAGGGACTTTAATTAAAATATGTCAACATTAGTTCATTAATTGTGACAAATGTACCCTACCAAAGGGCAATGTTAGTAAAGGAAAGGCTGGTTATGGGTTCCATGGGAACTCTGTGCTATCCTTTAGTTTTTCTGTAAATCTAAAGCTGGTATAAAATATTTAACAATAAGCAAAATGAATGTCCAAGGATCTAAACCACTACTACAATGGTGTTCCAGTGTTTGTAAGTGAAAAAATCCAAATGGATTCTTCCAATGATTACTTTATTGAGTATCTGCTGGGTGTTGGAGTAATGCAGAGAATATGAAAATGAATCTGTCAAGATCTCCTGGTTTGGCCTTTGCAGTCCCTTGACCACCATATTGGCCCCTGTAGATGCCAAAGATGATACCTGAAAATCAGTATCTATTGGAACAGAGGTTTCAGAGACACTGTCTGAACCCTGACACCCCTTGCCTCCCCAGTCGGGAGTCCTCAGGGATAATTGCCCCAGTTACCACAGGCAGATGTCAGAACCAATTGTTCCTGCAGCACCTTCTCCTCCTCAGGGATTTAAACAAGAATATCATAACCTGCTCTTTGAACATGGAGTCCCATGAATGCTGGGTCCCCCAGTGCATGGGTTCCACTCACCAGTGGGAATCAAGCAGGAGCCCCAAGAGGACTGCATTAATTCAGAAGTGCCAAACTGCCAGTCATCCTACCTGACAGAGGGGTATTTCTCCAGCAGCCATGGAGATTTTTCACATGAAAAAGATCCGTAGTTATACCTTCATGACACTTGCATTGTGCCTGAGTGGCTAGAAGGCAAAATCAAGCAGGAGCTGGACCACATTATTGGGAAGGCCCCCCTTGCCAGAGGTGGGGCTCACTCTAGTTGTGGCAGTTCCTGGTCACCTTGCTTGATGGCCCAGCCAATGTCCACTTTACTGCCTGGACCAAGGAGGCATGGAGTTCAAGCTGATAGAACCAGAGAACGTTGCTCAGCACTGGGGCATCCTGAAGAACCAGCCAGTCATGAACCCCGTGACAAGCTGAGCCGTTCTCTACGCTGTTACTGTGGAAAGGGCATCATGTGGAAGGTGGCTGAGGAATGATAGGTTTATAACTCTGTCTGTAACTTGGATACCCTTTTCTCCATGGTCTTCCTAGAAAATCAGTGCCCATTCGTGAAGGCAGAGTCTGAATGCCCCCTGAGTGAGGAGGACACCCTGTCCCTGATCCACTTCTAGGACAGCCCTGCTTATCTCCTGGAAGTGGATCACTGCAGCATCCTCCCTACTCCAAAGGCTTAGTTTACTAAGTTTCTGAGTGGCTGAGCGGCCAAACCCTAGAGCTAGAAGTTTCCATTCAGCAAATGAGGGCAGTGGTTTTGATTGTGTTCTTGGCTGTTCCTAAAGCTTGACCTTTGAGTATTACCTGAGAACTCGAGCCAGCTCTGAGTTGACACCCTTACACTCAGATACCTTGGCTGGGAGTGGGAACAAGGAGGGGCGAGAAAAAGTCACCCAGAGGCAGTTTCTGATAAGGTTTCTGGAAGAGAAGGGAATGGAGCCTCCTTACCTCCATGTACAATGTATGCAAAGCAATACCTTGTTCGGGTTTGTACCCACAAAGCGGACCGAGTATGTGACAAGCTGCACTGATCCTGGACAACTAATTGCCTTTACACAGAAGAGCTCTGATTTGCACAATTTTTTGAAAAAAGAATGAGGATTAGTAGAGGAGATAGGCTTTGTTGGGGAGGCCCAGAACAGGTCATTAAGGCTTAAAAATACATTTTGGGATTTGTAAAGCTTTTCTGGCCACTCTGGACGCTCCCCCTTGGTCCAGGAAAGGGGAACTCAGAACAGCTGTTGCCCACTCCATGGTTCTCAAATCATAAACCACCACTTCTCTTGGGAATCTTCTGGCCATATGGTCACCAAATAGAGTGAGCCCCCTCTCTCTCCCTAGTCACATGTCTGAAGGTGATTGGCTTTCATTTTAGAAGCGCAATTGACACTTGGGCAGTATTTTGTTTTGCTTTGATTTGGGGGGGATTATTTTGTCTTGGTGATTGTTTTGGAAAGACAGTTTATAAACTGATTTTTGTAGTTTTGGTATTTAAAACAAAAACAAACCTTTTGGTAAGTGCAGTATGTCCCTTAGGCAGGGCTGCATCAACTTCTTATAACACCGCAGCTTGGAGGGGTTTTGCTCTCCCCCTCCGTCCCCCGGCTGGATGAAAGCCCGCTTTGCTGCCTGTCTTATGCCCTCTGCACCAGACAAACTGACAGAACATTCACACCCAAGTTGGATATTTTTGCAGTGTGCAGGGCAGCCTGGACACAAGCTTGGACTCCATAGTGCACTGTATTCACTAACGTGTCCCATGGGAGGCAGATATACATGCTACATGTCATGTCCATTAGGATCCTGGTCACCTGGTAGGAACTCCTGGGCTTCTTAATTTGGGCACAGCTGTTGGTGGCTGCCATTTCATCAGCTTGTTTACCTTTTTCTTCAAATCTTGGACTTTAAACCCTGCATAACAATTCAGTAGGGTTAGAGACTTCGTGACATTGACAGGTAAGGCAGTGCTAGCATTGTGGTTTCCCGCCACTTTCTTCATCTTAAAATTTCTTCTGATTGCTGTATCATACTGGTGAAGTTTAAAGCAAGCAAGCTAAAGTTTCTTGCAAGTTGAGTTCAAAGTAGAGGAGAAGTCGCTAGAAAGTGGTAGTATCTTGTCGCCTGCTCTTGTTGACGAGGGCTCTGTGAGCCCCACAGTACGCTCAGCACCAAGAATGACCATGTGTGTGAAGAGACAGTGCTGACTGCACGAGTGTGAGGTGTGTGCTGGAAAACGCTGCTCTGCGATGCTGCTCCATGGTCCCCCAAACAACCAGCAGCACACTGGTGAGGAAGTGCACAGGGACACAGGAGGTGTCTTACAGTGAAGACGTGAAGTTTTTCTCTCCTGGAAGCTCATTAGCTCACAAAAGGGACAAACCTGTTGCTTGGGTCTTAATTAGCATTGTATTCTAATCAAAGGACTCTCCCTAAACCATATTTATAGCTTTCTAATCTACACATAGTCTGCATACACAGATGCATATTTTACCCCCAGATGGCTAGAGATTTATTTGTTGTAAATGCTGTTTGGATTTTTTTTTCTTTCTTTACTTACACTGTTTTTTTTTTTTTTTTTTGATGAATTGATGCTGGCTTAGCAAGTATGAAAATAATCTTCTGCACTCTGAGCCGCCCACTTCCCTGCTGTAACTATGAGGCCTGTGCTCGCGGACATGGGGCGGAGGCATCGCCATTACATTCCCACTGGACTCCTGCACCTCCCAGATGGTTTTTATTCCTTTTGTAGTTTTTTGGGAGTTGGTTCATTCGCTTCTTTTCCAGAGTGTGGAAACTCTACAGTGCAGAAAGGCTTTAACTGGCTGGTTGATTTCAAATACTCCCCCCTGCGCAGGGCTGCATGCATGTTACCAAGCTGTGTTATAGTCTGTACCATGTAAAATAAAGAAGTTTGCTTTTTGTTTTAAAAAAATCCCCTAGGTTTAAGGAACTCTAATTAGGAAGCCCAACTGTTTGTGAGTTGCTGTAATGCAGTGAGAAAGCAGTCAATGGAGAAAAACTTCATGGCTGGAGTTCAAAGGAACTGCTACGTGGGGATAGTGAGAAGGATGTGTCAGGTGTTTTTCATTTTGGAGAATAATCAGGATTTCTGCACACATACTTGAAGAAGGAGAAGACTGACAAACCAAACATTTTTGAAGCAAGACCTAGAAAAGGAGGTGTTAGTGGGGAATACACAGACTTTAGGTGCTTTGAAGACCGGGATTATGTTTGTCTTTCCTGTAACTATATCTAACTACATCCTCATGGTTTCTGTCAGAACACACGGCAGCTGCTTCCCAACTACCTGTTGATTAGGTGGAAGAGAAATAGTTGAAAAATAAGTTGCAAGGATCCTTAACATCAAATTACTGAGCTTAGCTCTTAAAGTTTTTGAAGAGAATAATATGATTTGGGTATTTCCAAGAGATGAATCTGGCTAGGAAAAAAAAAATCAAAGAAAGAAAGCAAAAAGCAATGCAATTTAGATGAAAAGGGAAAGGAAGGAAAATACTAAACCTGTACAGGCAAGAAATTGCAATGAATTGTATTTATTTTCTAACAAATCCACTTGACTTTTTTTCTTAAAAGTTTGATTTTATTTATAGCAATTTAATACTTCATAAAAAGTCTGATTTATAATGAAAATTACCATCATCCTGTTGTATTTAAAAACAGGTTATAAAATAATAAAGGCAGTTTGTATTTATTTCAACTGTTTATTCTAATATTGATGTACTTACTTGTAAGTGGTCGGTATCAAACATATACATGGCCAGTTCTTGATTAAATTTTATATAGTCTTTTGTCTC
Organism: Hydrochoerus hydrochaeris; assembly: GCA_004027455.1. NCBI lineage: Eukaryota > Metazoa > Chordata > Mammalia > Rodentia > Hydrochaeridae > Hydrochoerus > Hydrochoerus hydrochaeris. The sequence goes on along the minus strand of PVLA01002759.1, from coordinate 54,532 downwards.
TACTCTGAAAAACAATCTTTTAACTTCTTACTGTAATCTATAATCCTCTACATTCACTCTCATAATTCCTTTCCCCACTCTTCTAGTGTAGCCATGTTAATGGTTTTTGTTGAATCAATATCCAATGTTTAGGTATTTATGATTATACAAACATTATGTGGGGGTAGGGCATGTGTAGTACAATGTTTATTACATTTTCTTTCATATACTACTTTATTTGTGTTGAAGGTAATTCTTGCCTCGTTTTGTTTACCCAGTGTTCTGTAGCTTTTTCAACATGGTTGGATACACCAGGAAATCTGATAGTGTTTATCTTCCTGCACCAATTTGGAACAAACGCTCTCTAAGATGGTTCACAGGATAACATATTACATACAAGACATATTATGCTCAAATTCTAAGGGCTTTTTTTGTATTGATTCTCTCAATTCTTGAATTTCATGTTTTCCTAGCTTTTCTGAAGTATATTCTGCAAACAGTTTGCTATGATATCTGGAAGATAATATTTTAAAGAGATTATGCATCTACATAATACTGTTCATATTTATACATAATATGTATATGACTAGTCAAAAATCAGTTTTCCTCAGAATTGTGAAAACTAGTCAGGTATTAAGTTCTATGCTTTTTTGATTTCTGATCTTTTTTAATGAAATCTTTGTTTTCTGTGGGTTTTTAGGATTTTAAAAAACTGATTTTGATACTTCACTAGCGTGTGTCTCCGTGTGGGCATTTCTCTCCCATTTTCCAAGTGTTTATCTTTTGTTCTATTTTCTGGCAGTTACTTCCCCTAGTTTTAACTTCCAACAATTCAATTGAGCACAAATATTTTATACACTTAATCTGCTTATGCTATTTATTTTCTGAAGATTTCTAAAGGTATGATATTTGTTCTTATATCATGGCTAAAATCTTTTACCTTTTTGAGACTATTAATTATGGCTTTGGGGAAGCTTTTGTTCCGTGTTCGTTTTCTCATTGTTTTTCTTTAGTCTTTCATGTCCTCAAATGTCTAATGATTCTTGACTTCCATTCAATCTACTTAAAGTTCTATGCATTTGGGTGAGATTTCTCTGTGGGGTGAACAGTTGCTGTTCCCACTGATTGCACTGGCACCCTTAAGTGTCAAATGTATAGATCTTTTATTTTAGGCCAGCTCAGAGAAAAATCCTGCCATCTCTAATGCTCTGCCCAGGAGTTCTGCTAAACACAGGAATCTTGAATGTCCCTGAGTGGTCCTTGTGTTGAAGGTTTTGTCCTCAACAAACAGTGACATTAGGTGGGGGGCTGTCCTTCAAAAGGTAGGGTCTATGGTAGGAAGTTAGGTCATTAAAGACATGAAAAGAATATTGGGACCCTTCATCATTCTCTCTCTCCTTTGCTTCCTAATATTATATGTGTATAAGCCTCCTCCATCAAATGCTCCTACCATGACATACCATACTGCCACAGGCCCAAAGCATCAGGGTCAAGGGACAAATAAATGTCATGTTTTGATAGTTCAAATTAGCTCAGATAAGGTCAAATTTTTCTGCCAAAGGAGTGCTTTAAACATTTTTTAGTTTTCAGAAATTTTAGATTTAAAAGTTGCAAAAACAAAGAAAAAAAGAATGGGAAAATGAACAAAAGATAGAGAGAGAGAGAGAAAGCAAGAAAGCAAGCAAGAAAGAAAGAAAGAAAGAAAGAAAGAGAAAGAAAGAAAGAAAGGAAGGTTATTGAACCTTTATCTCTCATTCTGGCTCTTTGAAGAATGCCTGTAATTCCTAGATTTTCTGGAAATTTCCAGTATGAATCCATAACTATCTTTTTGACTTCTCCATTTGCAAGCTTTGGGTTCTTTTTGTTCCCCCTCTGCCTTGTTAAATTTTTGCCTATCTACCCACTTTCCATCTTTTAAAATATAATTAATATACATCTTTTTTTTGCTTTTGTATGTTCTACCATTCTGCTTGAGCATACATGTCTTTATCTGTTTTACCCTTTTGCTGCTTTTTTAGTAGTATCTTGGTAATGACCTGAATGCCAGCTGCTTGTGCTTCCAGATGGTCTCAGATATAGGTTTAACTCTTAAAAATTTCTGGAAGAAACATCACAACATCCTTTCCTGTATGGGGTTCATTGAGAAATCCTGGGCCAATGTCTCTCTAGGACACTGAGATCTGCCTGTGTACAGGAGAGAGACTTTGAAGACTGTATAGAGGAGCCTGAGCCTTCAATTGACAACCTGAGTTATAACCAGCCCTCAGGAATGAATTGAGTTTGTAAGTGAAGGGTCCACTGTTACTGGATGTGTCCAATTTGTGGTGCTTAACTGGAAGTCACATGGCAAGATCGACCAGAATCCTGATATCAAAATAAAATTTGATTTGCTTCGTTAATGGAATTCTACTTATATTATCATCCACCCTTACTTTAATTAAGAAGAGTGACTTATAGGGATATTAATTTTTTAAAAAGTTTTACTTCCTGAAGCCCCTCAAAAGCGGCATCTCTATTTCAGAGGTATCCATAGGCTCATTAACACTGCTGGGTTGTAACAGGTAAAATCTGTTCCTCCAGCTCCTCTGTTTCTTCCTCTCACATGTAGACACATATAATTTACAGAACATCTATTATTTTATACTGCAGAAGAATGGGTGGTATCTAATATGACAAAAATATGTTAAGCAAAAAATCTCTAGAGGAAAATTTATCCTGGATTATCCCAGGAGGCCACTTAATGAAGACTTTTGCAATTAGATCCACAGAGATGGTAACATGAGGATGGAGCACAGAGTTGAGAGGTGACACTCCAAGGGATGCCAACAGCCACCAAAAGCTGGAAGAAAGAATATAGAGATTCTTGGCGGGAATGCAGCCCCAGACCCAATTCTGGACTCTTTGACCTGCAGAGTCATGAGTGCATTGATTTCTCTTGTTTCAAACCACTCATTTTGTGACACTTAGAGGATCCCCCGGAAACTGTTACACTGGCTATGCAGTATTTCAGCAACCTGAGTGAGAATAAAGTCTTTCTGTGTGACAAGCTGAGGAATTCTAGTTTCTGTTTAGGTAAATTGTCCTTTTCAGCAGGCCTTGGCTTTAAAATTTGAAAATTGAGAGTGGTGGTCAATTATTTAAAATATCTCTAACATTCCATAATATTGTGTAAATAAATCCTAAATAAGATTAATAAATTATTGCTATACTAGGGCATTTCAAAAGTAAGCCTTTGTGTCCTTGCTTTTTCTTTTAGAATAACTATTTAGATGTGTTCACATATAAAAGCAATAATATATCTTATACGGACCACTTCTTTAATTTGTTAGTAATAGCTAATCTAAGCTTAATTTTGGCATGAAATTTTTGGTTATATAGGGTATTTTACTTTGCAGATATTTATATTAATCTTATAAAGAGATTATGTGGAAATCAAATTAACAGTCTTTAAAATCTCCATTTTCCTTGCCTAGATGGCTGCCTATCTTCTCTATAGGCTTTTTCTTAATTTAAAATTTAATGGTTGGCTGATTCAATCATAGAAATTTTTAAACCTTGAGAAACATATTTAACTTCATTGCATAGTACAGGGGCCTTTTTACTTCTTGCTTAGAATGTTACCAGGCAGAATTGGGTCTCATTCCCTTTTTCACTTCTATGGATTTTTGGTTTCTTTTTTAAAAAATCTTTTTCAAAGGAACTTTCACATCTGTTAACATGACCATAGAACCTGTCCACTAGTTTTTCTATCTTTTCCTTATCACATGTTTAAATACCAACTTAAACATAACTAATGCTTGTAAGAACCTTACCAAGTTCCATACATTCTCCCCAATTCATTGCTTTTATTAAATATTTGTCATATAAAGTGGGTACATCATCGTCTTTCGCACTTGACAGATGAAACAATTGAGTCACTGAGAAGCTAAATTATTTGAATAGTCACACAAGTACTGAGGAGGAGTCCAGGTATATAGCTCTAAATCCATGCCCTTGCCACCTACCCACAGATATTTTCACTGTGTAAGGTGCTATAGAAACCTGATGAATATTGACTTGCTACATTAACGGAAATCGTCAAGTCCTGAAAATCTTGGCATGTGGCTACCACGTAAGAGTTTTTGGAAAAATTTTCTCTGGGTCACTGAGTAACTATATTTTATATACATATATATTAATGGAATTTGGTAATCCCATGAGTTCTGTTTACTTCTTCACATTGTGGTAATTTGCGAACAAATCAAGCATCAACAGATCTAATAGATGGAAATGGTCATAGTTCTGTGCTGCCTCGCTGTTCTCTCAGGCTTTGAGGTGCTTCCTTGCTCTGGGCTGCCAGTAGCTTAACTTTACTTTTCCAAGACTTTATGGATTATCCAGTAAAAAAGAAGCTAGTTTTTTCTTCTTTCCAGTTTTCTCCTTGATTGAGGGCATAGAGGTGTCATTTGCATGGCATAGAAAAGCTGCAAAGCCTCAAACATAGAGGAGGCTTTTCAAGTCCTAACTGCAGAGAGCAGCCCTGTGGCCTTAAGACAAGCACATTTTTTGTTAATGCCAGTCAATGTTTTGTAAATGAGCATTTTTGAACTTCATTCTGGACTATTGAGCTACTACTATCTATTGGTTGAGTGCTGCTGGGAGCACTCTCTTGCTGACTGCTATGCACTCTCCAGGCTTGCACAGCTGAATAATACTAAGTGACAGGTCTCAGAAGCTGCCACAGTGTCCAGAAAGAAAATACCCAGCCCAAGAGAAAAGACACAGACAAGTATAGGGAAATCATGCAGCCAAATGAGATCTTACATTGTTGTGATTCTCTTTTGCTGGGTCTGAAAGATAGAACAAGAAAACTGTGCTCTGAGAATCATATTTCTAAATCTTCTGTACATTTTCTGTGCTTCTGGATCTGCCCAGCAGAACCAAAGAAATAGGATCTGGGGCACAATTGTAGCTATGTAGGATTTAACAGCACAAGTATTTTCCCCATGTTGGTCAGAAATTCATTTTCATTCTTAATTTTATTTCCATTTAGTTTCCAAACCCCCATATCCCTTTAGCAGTCAGCTACTTAACTGTTACTGACTATCCACCGTGAAGGTTCACACGAATGGGACTAACAGAGTCTTCCAGTATTTCATGTTACTCTCAAACTATGGTAAATAGTTTGTCTCTTACCAATGGAAATTTTTGTGTTCTTAAATATTTCTAAATTCCTAACACATTTATTTCATTCATACTATGGTGTTCACTCACATCTGTTTCATAAGTAAAATGAAAGATCAGGAGAATAAAAATATGCTAGCATCAGTCTTGCACTACCATATATGATGTCACTGTAGACATTTGTTTTATACATCATTCTTTGAAATTTTTGTAAATAGTACATGTTTGTAGAGTATAATGATTAGATTCATTATGGGGAGTTGGTACGTGTACATGACATATTTTAATTCTTTTTTTCTCCATTTCCTTTGCTTCACTCTTCCTCCATCTCTTGATCCTCTTCCCTTTTGTCTGTGTCTCTGTTTCTCATTATCTCTCTTTCATTTTATACTTCATTCTTCAATATTTCTAGAGACTAGGGAACACCCACGTTAAAGAAAATATAAGTCTTAGATAATTGTGGGACATAAGTAAAGTCAAATTAATAAATACTTCTCTGTCACTGTCTGTCAGCTACGCTACTAAAGTTTAGACATACAAGATTGAGCATATCCCTCTATCCCAGACCTCACCATTCAGCAAAGAGGCTCACAGGCTAGTCTTCTATGGACTATTTCTAATATATTGTTATAATGTTTATATTACTTTTGCCATATGCACAGATGGAGGTATTATTGTGTAATGATAAGGAGTAAAATTAAAGTAGTGGGATATGATATAGAACCAAGTGCAGTCTACCTCTTTGCGACACATGCCATCCTCCTGACTCTTATTCCACTGATCCTAGCTGGCTTGTGAGCCCTGTTTGTTCTCTTATTTCCTCATGACTCTCCAAACCACATTTGTAGAAAGGCTGCCTTCTACCTAAATTCTGACCTTGATTGGAGATATTGTGTGAGCTACTCTTCATTGCTCTACCTCATGCAGACAATATATATTTTATTTTATTTTGTTAATTTATATTTTATTTTGATTTTTTGAGACAGGGTCTTGTTTTACAGTTCAGATTGACCTTGCAATCACTGGGTGGCTCTTAGCTGGTTACATGGAACTGGAATTGTTATTCATTACATCAAGAATTAAAATCAAACCCTCCTCAGCTAGGTGTGGTGGTACACACCTATAATTCCAGAATTCTGGGTGGGTGAGGCAGGAAGATCTCAAATTTGAGCAAAGCTAGGATAATTTAATGAGGCCGGCTGGGAATTTAGCTCAGCGGCATAAACGCCTGCTTTGCAAGCCCGCAGTCGTGAGTTCGATCCCTGGTACTGATAAAAAGAATTTTTTTTTTTTTTTTTTTAGTGAGACCCTGTCTCAAAACATAAAATAAAAAAGCATTTTGGTTGTAACACAGTACAAACACTCTGGGCTCAGTCCCCAGCGTCCCCACACCAAGCATAAAACAAGCCACACCCTCTTGATGATGTTTCTGGGAAGTTTACCCAGAAAAACTCAGAACAAATCACCTATTCTCAAATGAAGTGGAAATGGCTACAAAGCTCCCATAGAACATCAGCTAAGGAACGTTTCAAGGATCTGGTATTGTGCTAGAGTCTGTATGATGATTACAACAATGTGCACAGAGGTAGAAAAATATTCTTTTGAATGTATCATGAAATACTTTAGTTTCAGTATTTAAGAGGAGCAGAAAATGAGGACAAGAAATTGATACATTTCAGGATACTTACTGCAAAACATGTTTGACTCAGTGTTCTCAGCCAGGATTCACTGCATACCTGGACTCAGGTGAATTTTTCTTATGATATTTAAAAGTTATTTAAACATTACATTGTTGAGAAGAGGTAGAATTCTAAAACTGGGCTATTTTAGGATCTGTTTCAGTTACAACATAAGCATTTCTGAACACTTGCATGATAAAATACAATTTTAACCCGAGCTGTGCATGTGTGTTCACAAATAAAAATATTCTGAGCCTTGCTAGTTGAAAATAATTTCTTGCATAGTTCTAAGCCTCAGAGCTTCTTCAGTTACGCAGCTGTGACAGATTACACCTCAATCCTCCAGAGATGCTCAAATATAGGTTTGCTATAGAAACAAACTCACCACAGGGACTGCAATTACCCTGTTTTGAGGTTGATAGCATATGGTTTCACTCTAAGAAATACAAACAATTTGCAAATATTTTAAATATTTATTTTATCTGAAATTTATAATATCTCAACTTTAATTAAATTATAGCATCTAGTATTATTTTCATATAGAAAGCTTTTGTATCTTTCACAGAAAGCTTTTGTTTTGGAATAGGCTGGAGTGGAAGACTGTTTGGATTCTGTGGAAGAGCAGTTACCTTGCCTTGCGCTTGGAGTCACTTTCAATTTCCTTTACTTACACGACTCATGCCTTTCTTCTTGACCCATATTGACATTTTTGTATTTTTAAGTAGTAGTATTATAAAGTAAGGCCTTGCTTGTTCACTTGTCTGGCTGGCTGCCACTTTATGGAAGAACATAATGTTCACATTGGTCCTAGTCCTACAAGGGGGATGACATAATCCTTGTCTTCAGCAACAACATTGATCTTGTCTGTTAACCTCTAGGAACATCTGGCAGAAGCAGAATGTGTATAAACACACAACATAAGCCAAATCCAATGTTGAACCATAGGTGACCTTAAAACAATTAAAATAATCTTTGTATTATTGCTATTTGGAAACATATTTGGGGCCTTAAATAAAGACATAGAATATTCCCGTCACCCTCAAAACACAATCTGGAAAGAATCTTACTTTCTTCTCTTTTCTTTTTCCCTCATTTTAAAGTTACATGAAAGTTGTAGTGGCTTCATTCTTAGATCTCCTATCCCAAATCATTCACATATGTTTATGTTCAAGCTAGGGCTGGAGACATTATCCTCATCATCTCAAGTTTTGAATATTATAGTAAAGACATCAGGGCCAATAACTTTCATCCATTATTACTACTTATATTTTGAGGCATTTTCTATTGCTTAGAATTAAATTTAAGATTATGTACTTACTATAAATAAGAAAAGGATGAAAGCTAACATTTACCTGGCATTTTACAAACATTAATTAATTCAACAACAGCAAAACTAATATTATATCTTGTGACAGAGAACTGCCTAAATTCTATAACTAAATTATTTATTACTTGGGAAACGTTTTAGTGGAATGATGATGAGATAAGTGGGGAGGAAGAAGGAGAAAGAGACTGCATCACAACGTTCTTTGCATTCATGTTTTACAGAGCTAATTGGATGGGTTTAGCTGTTTCCAGGGAATGCACCTAGTAAGTAGCTTGACTTATTGCAGTGATGGTCACACAGCAGTTGGTATATTGTACCTCACTTATAAATACTGTCTAAATGAATAGCGAATAAGAGTTGAAAAAAAAACTATAAAGCATTAGTGAGAGGTAAACAAATTAGGAATGTAGATGCATCTGAGACTCTGAGACCAGGGATTTGCTAAAGAAGGATAAATGGTAAGTGTATTTTTTCCCTATAGCTGCTGTAACAAATTCCTACAAATGTAATGGTTTAAAACAATATCAAATCAACATCTTACAGTTCTGGAGATCAGAAATCTGAACTAGGTCTCAGTATAGTCAAATTAAGGTATTGGCTGGGGTGCATTCCTTTTGGGAGTGGTTGAGGGAAGGTATTTTGTTGTCACTAAGGATGCCCATGCTCCTTGTTCCTGGCTCTTTTCTGTGTTGGCAGTGGCATTTCAAGTTTCTGGCACATTGCATCACTCAGACACTGACTCCTCTGACTCCCTGCTTCACATTGAAGGACCTTGTGGTTACACTGAGTGCAGCTGGATGATCCAGGACGGTATCCCTACTTCAAGGCCTACTGGTTAGTTGGAACTTGATGGAATTTGATTCCCTACATAGCCTTTGGTTTCCAGGACTAGAGTCTCATCATCTTTGGGGACCCTTTGGCTGCCTACCACAAGTTTACCACCTGAAGGGAGTATGAAAACGTAATTTTCATACATTCAGCAGAATGTCCACTGAGTCCGGTTAGGATTGGTTCTAGACAACCATAACACCTTGATCTAAGCCTCAGCTCATTCCTGTAAGGTTTCTGTTGTTACAACATGCTAGAGAAAATTACCCAAATTTGAAAACTGGGCAGCCCTCAGATCTCTTTGGTCCACTACCTGTATCCAATTCCTTCATCAAGCTCTATTAATTTTATCTCTTAAATTATTCTTGGGTGTTGCTCTTTGTTACACCCTTTAGCTTTCCTTAGTTCAGGTTTCTGTCACCTTTCATCGGAATAGCTGCATTTATCTCCCAGGAATGGATTCTGCTTATAAAGTTTGTGGCATCAGGCCCGCTCTATTTCAGAAACACTAAGGTTGACTCTATAGCACAAGTTTGCTGAACTCATTCCTCTTTTATAATCCTTTAATGGTTCCCTGTCCTCCATAACAGATGTTCTTATCTGCATTGGGATAATCATAATCTTTCACTTTTTTAAAAAAGGCATTTGAATTACACAAATTTCTCTTCTGTTTTTAAGAGGTTGCGTGAGGAGTCCACCACTTTCTTCACCACTTGAGAATCGTGTGTGTGTAGAAGTTACAACGAATAAGCTCAACTGTGGGATACAGAGTAATTGTTTTGTTCCCCCTCAGAATTGTTTAAGATTTTTCTCTAAGGAACTAGGTAAAAACTAGATTTCTGGTTAATTTTAAATAGTATAAATTCATAGGATCATTGAATATAGCCAGAGAAAATTTTCCAGAACTGAAACCTAGACCATGATACTCAGAACATTTTCTTCCTCATCCCTACAAAAAATATATTCATCAACACTGTATCTGTTAGACATCTCTTGAATTTGTCTAGTTCTGTGTCACAGATGAAGTTTCTAATTTCTATTAGATGATAGCCATTCTTTCCCTAGCTAAGGTCAGCTGATAGAAAGCTTGCTATGTGCACGGTCACTGTTTTTATTCTGCCCTCCTCATTCTTCAACTTTGTGTCTGTGATTTCTAACACTCTTAGCTAGAGTGAAGGAAGAGGCATGTGGGCAGGAAATACTTTCTCTGACTACCATATTTAAAAGTTGATCTGACACGTTCATGACCTTAGTCTGAAGCTGACTTAGGTAGTGAAATTGTGGATTTCCTTAAAACCCTTAGCACAGTGGGGTTCTTATCTGCATTTCCATTGGAGCAGGTATTGTAGTTTCCAGCTTGTGGAATGATATGTATTTTAGCATCCCTGTGCCAGTGGCCTTATCACAAGGGGGCTCATGTGTGGTCCACAGTTAGTTTCAGGGGCACTCTTGCATGCCTTGGCATCTGAATTTGCAAGCCAGGAACTGAAATTTGCTGTCTCACCTTCTTTCCTAGAGTAGTCGGTTCCATTCTACATCTTGGATGCTTTGTATGGATGTCAGACTCCAAACCGCTGTGTTTCTCAACTGCAAAAAGTCCTGTCAAACTCTGTTGATACCTGTGCATTAAAGATGAGGTGAGGCTTGAGCCGTTCTCTTGGTGTATGTTTCTTACAGTATAACCAGTGTGTGGTTCTCAACAGAGTTCTCACAAATTCTTTTCAGAACTCCTTGCTGAAATGTTTTCTTTTTTTATATTCTGAATTCTTTTATATTCTCACATGAGAGAGATGTATAAAATGCTAACCTATAAGTACTCTTTCTAGTTTTACTTGATGTGAAGGTTAATTTTATGTGTTAACTTGACTGGGCCCCAGGCATCCAGACATTTGGTTAAACACTAGATTGGGCATGTCTGTGAGGGTTATTTTTTGGGAGATACTAGCATTTAAATTGACTGACTGAATAAAGTAGATGACTTTCCCTCATGTGGGTGGGCCTTCATCTGCTCAGTGAAGATCTGAATAGAACCTAAAGGCTGAAAACCCCTGAGGAAGAGAGGATTCCTCCTGTCTGGCTCCCTTTGAAATGGGGACATCGGCTTTTTCTTCCCTTTAGACTCAAATTCAAATCTCACTCTCAAGCTCCCTGGGTCTTGAACCTGCTGACTCAAATTATATTGATTCTTTTTCTGGAGAATCCTAATATGCTTCATGGTCTATTTCACAACTCATTTTGACTTCTAATACTTTCTGTCTTATATTCTCAGTCAAATTTCCCTGTGCCTCCTGCCACACATCTCACATGTAATGAGAAATGTCATTTGACAGAAGTGTGTTTGCAAGTAAACAGTACAGAGACAAAAAGAAAAAAAAACCTCTGTCTTCTAGATTTGTGCTGTCAAATACAGTAGATACCACTATTCTAGAGTGTATGGCTATGTAACATTTGAAGCAATTAAAATGAATAAAGATGTAGTTTCTCAGTGGTGCTAGCCACATTCCAAGTCATGTGTGGCTTCCAAAGGAGCACAGATGCAGGATGTTTCTATCACTGCAGGAAGTTTGGCTGGAAGCATCTGTCTAGCTGTATCCAAGAATATTCCTGAGGACCAGGGTCGGTCCTTTAACCACTGAGCACCATTATCTGCCTCAGGTCTTTGTCCAGGCATGTCGGAAAATTTGCCATTTCACTTCATCCCAATTGTCTCCTTGCTTTGGAATGCTCTTACTTTCTCTTTTATTTCCTTCTTCTTGTTCAACTTTGTATATCACTGACATTTCCATTGTTGTGTAGAATTTTCTTAATCCTTCCTGTTCAACCTCTTATTTTGAGATTCTACTTTTTATGTAGTATTTTCTGTATTTCCAGGAAGAATGAGCTAGTTCTCTTTGCTCTTATCATTTCCTGTCTGTACTTCAATTATAGTATATTTATTTATTATTATTGAATTTTTATTATTCATACTTTTTCCTTGGTATTCACTGGGTCCTGAGCTTCTTAACAAGGACAGGTGCTGATAGGTCTATGTACAGCACCGTCCTTGTGTTAAGAAGGCAAACATATTTTTAAGTGACTTAAGTCTCCTACTAGATAAAGATTCCTACTAGACTCAGAACTGGATTCACTCACTCTAGCATTAACTTAGAATCTATTCTTAACACAATGATTCCTAAAGCAATTCATCAGTTATATGCTCTTGATCTAGTGTTGTGGGCTGAATTGTGTACTCTAAAATTCATCTACTGAGGCCCTAACCCTTGGTGCTTCAGACTGTGACTGGATGTGAAATACAGCTCTAAAGAGATAGTTGAGCTAAAATGAAGCCGTTAGTGGAGATGCCAATCCAAGATGACTGGTGTCCTTATTAGAAGAGGGAATGTAGCACAGAGACACCAGGAATGCCATGCATGGAGCAAAAGCCATGTGAGGCCACAGTGAGAAGGTGGCAACCTACCAATGAGGGAGAGAGGCCTGGGCAGAAACTGACCTCAACCTTCTAGATCTGAGAGCTGTGAGAAAACAAGCTTCTGCTCTGCAGACCACTTATTCTGATGGATTTCGTTACGCTCTTTTAGCCCTGTGTACCCCTAGAAAGACGTCTGATACTTTTAAGTAACTTTTCAGTGTTAGTATTTATAGTAGAGCAACATATTTTTAATTGAATAATTTTAAGAAATTTAAATACTAAAAAGTCATGTAACAAAACTATTGGCCTTGAATGCACTGTGATGTGAGGCTATGTATGATGCATTTCTAGATTTGACATCGTCACTAGGAGGTATGGCTTGTGGAGAGTGGAAAGTACTGGCTGTCAGCATTAGGTGAACGTTGCACTGAGGAAGGTGTTTATTTATTGTTTCAGAGAGAAAGGTTAAAAAAATGAAAATGTGAAGTTGAGGATTACCTAAATTAGTCAGGTGTTTGTATATGTCCCCTGTCCAAGCTTTCCAGATTGCATCAAGGTAATGTAAATCTTAGAAATTTGTGAGAAATAGCCAAACACTACTCTATTTCTGGCGCATGGAGCAGAACATGCCTCCGTGGTGTCCGGCAGATAGAATCCAGCAGAAGTACAAAGAGCTGTGTTGTTGGGAGACAACCAGTTGATGGCAACAAATGGTGGGACCCTGAAACTCCCATCAAGCTAGAATCTAGGTTGAGTTTCCCTGGTCTGGGTTGAAATAGGCTGAACAGCAATAAAGAAGTTGGATATTTGTTGAAAATTTCTGCCCTAAAAATACACTTCAGCTGACAACTTTGATGTAAAAGCTATTTCATCCACTGTGGGAGCAAAAGTGCTCATCATTCCATGGAGGAAAAGGCCTTGCCCCTACAGGAGGCCGAATTCAAATCCAGTTCAAGTTCACAGTTAGCAGAATTCGCTCCTTGGCTCCACAGCTTTGTACTGTACACAGCTTGGAAGTACTTGCATCCACTCTCTATTTTCTAATCTTGCATTTCTTGATAGAGAATTAGATGATCTCCAGGGATAGAGTCTCGTCCTTACCAGGAGGGCTCTTACTGTTTTCCAACATTGCCTTTGGTTTTCCATCATCTGGCACCATGATCTGCTTCGAATTCTTTTAATTCCCACTTGATAATAAATTGGACAAACCATGGTTTCATGGTTTCAGGGACCAGAGTAGCAAGACACCAAAATTATAGATTTGATGTGTATTAACTCTTAGAAATTAGATTTATAGAACTCAGAGAGGCAAAGTGAACAAGACCAGCAGTAAAACATGAGGAATAATAAAATAGAAGATGATGAGGTCCTCGGTAAGGAAAACCTAATCTGGACATGATTGCTTGCAGGTATTTGGATCTGAGAGAACTAGGGCAACATCTGGAATTTAAGTTATAACCAGACCTAGGACCCTGGCTCAGTTCTTTCAGGTTCATTAAGGTGTAAATGTATTAGGGCAGACATATCTTGGCTTAGACTTTGTATTCTTTCCTTGACCCAGGCTGACTGGGTATCTATATACCTTGAGTATCTACTGTGCTACCATTAAGCAGTTATATTCTTTTGATAGCTACAACGGATTTTACTGTGGCAGCCATCCCAGTGTTACCTCAATTTCTTTTCTCTTTCCTTTTTTAGACAGGTCTTTCTATGTAGTTCAAACTGTGCTTGAACTCACTGTGTAGTTCAGGCTGATCTTAAACTTGTGCAACTCTCCTGCTTCAGTCTCCCAAGTACTGGGACTACAGGTGTGTGTCACCATGCCCAAACCCTCTAACTTCTAATGAGAAAATGTTCAAATATTTTCTAGAATTGTGATCTTCGTTTCCTAGTGGCTGACACAGAAACTGCCTTTGTTAGAAAGAGCTCTTTGGCTGTCTAATTCAGTTGAGTATGGACAGATTTCTGAAAGTCCCAGAAAACTGTAACAATAGCTTTCTATCTTGGGAAAATCTCATGCTTCCTTAATAACAATGTGTACAGGGCATCATATTGGAGCATAAGCTTTAATTTTGTAGTTCTGGTTTTAATATAAAGAACTAAATTAAGTTCACTCTATAGATTTTGTCAGTCTGTGATTCTACATGACTGAATCTTCTGTTTTGTTGCTCCAGGGAAGGGAAATGCTAGTAGGCAGTCTGGCATAAACCCCAAAAGACTGTCCTGAAATTCATGTCTTATTGCCTTTTTTTTTTCTATATTGGGTAACCAGCAAATGGCCAACCTAAAGACTGGGAAATGTATGGTCTGGGGGAAGTATGTGTTCACATGGTACATGTGTGCAAATGCATGCATATTTATTTATTTGGACATTTAACATGAAATATATATTTAATTCTCTATGTTCTCTAGTTAACAGATGTAAAAATAGTTTATAGGTTACAATTTTAAAGATGAAGAAGAAGAGATAGTTGCTATGTAGTTATGTTCATTATCTTACTCCATGTTCATGGGGACTTCATGAAGTAAATAGTAGTATCTTAGATTTTCAGGTTCAAGGTCACTGTAAAATAAGACCACTCCTATTAAAACAATGCTCTGTAACTTGGCCCAACAATGATTAATTTCCATGTACACATACGTACGCAGAGATTCCTCACTGTATGGTTCTGCCCCATGTGGCTACAGAGGGATCCAGGTTCCTTCCATGAAGTGACTTCATCATTTCTGAGTCTTTTCCTCCAAGATAGGCAGGTTTGGAAAATGCCTTGGACTATTTTAGGAGCCTGCCCTTGGGGAGGTGTGTGTGTATTACCTCTGCCACATTCTAATCCTTGTCACAACCACAAGGCCATCTAATTGCAAGGGATGCCGGGAAAAGGAGAGGTGCACACTGCTATGGGTAAGTTCTAATGGTTCCTGGGCTCTTCATACAGACAGTAAGAAGATGCCAGAGGCTCCAAGAGTCACATTAGAGTATGTGCTTAGCTGAATCATTTAGAAAACCTCTAGGCTTTTTGAACTATATAAGAATATTGTTCTAAAATATTTCTAAACTTCTTCATAGAACTCTATGTTTATCAGTATGTCAAGATATTTCAAATTAACCATATCTTAGCTTTCCAGATCCACAGTCACTATAAAGTAAGGCCACCAGTGATTTAAGTAAAAAACAAATGAGAATTTAGTTGAGAAAATCTTTGAAGGTCTCTTCTCCAAATTGGAAACAACTTTTAATAAATACAATAATTGAGGCCCAGGGGTTTAGCTCAGTGGTATAGGTGCCTGCTTGGCAAATGTGAGGTCGTGAGTTTGATCTCCAGTACACACAAACCCTCCCCCCACAAAAAACAAAAAAAATTGTTTTTTTACACAAATACAAGGTAAATTATGAAGAAGTACTTAATATAATGTCTATTTCACTATGACGTTTCTTTGTTAGTTGTTCAGGGGTGTTGCAAGCACAAAACTTGTATTACCTACTAATTCAGATGCTAGCATCTGTAGTACTCTATAAGTACTGACTAATCCCTAAATATTTGATACTGGATTTTTACCAGCTTTCAGTTATTGTAATTTTTAAGGGTAATTCAGAGAGGCCTACTGTATTTCACATAACTGATAACTTTCAAAAATCTAGGATTTATAGCAAGGAAGACCTATCATGTCTGCTGCATGTGGTGGTCATGGCTTAGCAAAAGCGACTGGGGTTTTAATCTTGGCCATATGATTTTAATGTGTAATGTTGGGTAAGATATTCCCATTCTGCATACCTCAATTTCTTACTCTTTACAATGAAGATAAGAATATGTGCCTTTTCTGGGTAGTTTTATATGAAATAATATATTTTAAAAACCTTAGTATAGAAACTGACATATATATCCCCAAAATATTAACTATAATAGTGATAAAATCAATCATTGTGTATGCAATTTTCATTGTCTTAGTTGCTTCTTATTTCTCTGTAAGTTAGAGATAATATCTGTAAAGTAGTGAGAAACAAATGAGGTATATATAAAATGTCTCATATTCAATAGGCATTCAGTTGAAATTATTTTCCTATTGCTTTTCAGCAAAACAGAAACCACATTTATGTGTCTGACATTCTTTTGTTGAGTCCTTCAGTCTCTGTAACAATTCTTTAGCTTACTAACTTCAAAGAGTATTTCCATAAATGTTTAGTAAAGAATGAGAGATGACTTATATTTAATGGTTTTTTTTGGCCACGATCTTCCATAAGTGTTTCCATTTGTAGGTTATAGAATTAGTTAAACCAGTTAAAAATCATATTGTGAACATTGTGAAGTATCTAGCAAACAGTGGAATCTCTTTATGTATTTATATGTTATTAGGTTTATTTGATGCTAAAGCTATGCTTTTTCTGTTTATTTTTATGGATAGAATTACTTCCTTGTTTGTAATGCCTGTACATAGAACATCTAATATCTATTATGGGATCCATATATATGTTCTGATTTGTTGAGAATCTTAGATTTCCTCTGTGCTGTACATTCAGATTTAGCATTCATATTATGCTCCCTTGGTGTATCATTCAGCTTTCCTGTTGCTGGGACAAAATAATCCAAAACTCACAATTTAAACGAAAAGAGCTTCATTTTGGCTTATGGTTTCAGAGCTTTCAGTCCATGGCTAACTGGATCCCAGGTGGAAACATGGCTGGAAGGCATCGTGGAGGAACTCTATCAGGGCATCCAAGAACAGAGAAAAGGCGAAGATCCCAAGAATGGGCCAGCAAGAAGTACATTGTAGTCCCCAAGGTCATACCACATGACCCACCCAGACTCAACCAGAAGCATACTTTACTAATCTCTTAGGTGTCTCTCAAGCCAATGAATTCAACAGTCAAGATTAATGGTCACACTGGATAACATTCATTGTCATTACTCAGAGTCATGCTCTCTGACAGTATTAGGAACCCAAACCAGCTGGCTGGGTATCATCTACAGCAAGTCACAATCCTGCAGGCATTGACACTTCCTATATCAACTCTAAGTCCTCAGATAGAAGATTTTTGTTTGTTTGCTATGTAGTTCAGCCTGGCCTGAACTCACGTGTAGCTCAGGCTAATCTTGAACAAACTCATGTCAATTCTCCTGCCTCAGCCTCCTGAGTGCTGACATTACAGGCATGTGCCACCATGTCCAGCTCAAATAGATGATTCTAATTGATGACTTGAAGCCAGGAAAAGAAATAATGCCTAGAGAATTCAGATCTTCTGAATCCAAATATATTGAATGCAGTAGTAAAACGATTTTCCCTTCAGAATTTGCAATGTTTTCTCTTGAACTATTAGTTTTGCATTGGTAGATTAAATCAAAATCCTCAAATGAGCTGAAGAAAGAAGCAGGAGACATGAGTGAGTTCAACTGTGCCTGTTTTAGTCTTGGAATGGGGGCTGCTTTTAAAAGCAATTCTTGTTGACTTGGTAATTTCTTTGACTTTTGGGGGTTATAGCAATAGTGACAGTGGTACAACTGCTGTTCTTCCTCTTCTATGTTAGAGTTTCCCCATCCGTGTTTCTCTCCTAATTAGGATTATCTGCCTTCTCTCACTATTGAAAGGGGAAAGCCATGATTCTCAGGCTTCTAAGCAGCAAGATGATCAACAAGATCAGATGCTTTTGGCAGGAAAATGAAATCATTTTTAGTGTTAAACAAAATAACTGCAGAATTCTACCTGCAGCACAAGTCTCACTGGGAAATGATAAAAGATGAAGTTAGGATATTACTCTCTGATCAAATGGATTGCCGTTAGACAAAGGCTTGAAAGAAGAATCCTAATCCAAAAGCTACACAGCTGTGAGGCCACAGTGTTATGAAAAAGGAGTCATTTGTGGGAGTTGGGGATTAGCAGAGCCTTCTAGGGACCTAGACCAGGGAAACGTTTTTTCCTGGAGGTGGACCCAAATCTTGGGACCAATGCATTTTGGGGAAACCAATTTTTTGCTTGTGTGACATTTGTCTCAGGAGGGAATATTCCAAGACACTCCAAATGCCATTTCAGGATTTCTCATGTATTAATGCAAACTTCCTAATTTGGGGGGCAAGAGGAAGTTCTGAGCCTTCAATGATTTTCATGTTTACTTCGAGGTTCAGTTGTAGTTCTGGGCATCTCTGAAACACATGAATATTGACATAGTGAACTGGAGGGCTGTGTAAAACTGGACAAATGGGGGTGGCCTGGGGAAGACCGTGCCATGATTCATAATTGTCAGGTGAGGCTGATGCTTGAACTCTTTAATACCACAGTGCAGAAATCAGCATGGTGGTGCCCTTGCAAAATAGATGATGACACAGACACACAGACCTATTAATCCTCACAAGGCTTTCATAAAGAGCAGTTTTGCCAGGCCAAAATTATGGTCTCTCCACCACAGGAAGACCTACTCTTTCCTAGTAATGGTAATGTTTAAGCAATGCAAATAGAAGTTCTTGATGTGCCCTTTGGATGTGTTCTGCAAAAAAAACAAACAAGTCAACAGAGCAGTAATATTTGTGCCTTGCAGTGTGGATCACTTCATGGATGTCATTGTGATATCCTGTGAGGACATTCCTTGCGCAGTTCAGCATCCCTCTTTTGAAGAGCTGATTTTGATTGGAATCATTTCCTTACCTTTGGTTCTTCCTTTTCCAAGTTGATTTAAAGATTTGCCATTGCCATGGCCGTGGTGTTGGTTGGTTGCACAAACACACAGAGTCAATGAGGAAGCCAGTGGATAAACTCAACCCACTCTGCGCTTCTTTCCTTCCCTGCAAAAGTTTCCAGATGAAAATACAAAACATTAGGATGTGTAAACTGCACAGAAAAGCCAAGGAGTAATCCTTAACCTTGGGCAGCAGCAGCAGACCCGGGCCCTACATTTTCTCTCTACAGTGCTGACAGAACAGGCGGCAGAAGGCAGTTTCTGCCATGCAGAAAGTGGGGAGCACGTGTTAAAAGAAACTGTGGCCTATAATTATCTAGGACTGATGGTTGCTGAACACTTTCTCTGATGCTGCCTGACACATGCCTTACTGCTCTACTCCACAAAAAAGCAACTAGGAGCACCACAGATGCACAAACTCGCTGCTGGTTTCCTACTTCATCACTCACAGAGTAGGGAGGAGAGGTAGAGCGAGCTAGAACTCTGTGTTTAGGGCCTAATCCTTAAAAAGGTGTTCGAATGCTTGAAATCTCTTCATGTATAGGTGTGCTCTTTGGGAGTGTCATATTTAAGGAAAGGGAAAGACAGGGAGTCTTGGATCCTTAGAGAAATTCTGAGAACCTCAGAAAAGTGCCCTGTGAGTCTAAGTGCAATCAGCTGGATCACCGTGGTCATTATTTCCACCTAATCAGTTTGTAAATACCTGTCTGCAAATACAGTCTCGTGGTTTGCAGGCCCCAGAGCCATGCGAAATGTAGACCCTGGAAAGGAAAAGCGCCCCTCTAGCAATGTCTTTAGGGCTCACCACCTCAAGAGCTTTCACAGGAGTGCTGGAGGCACCGTCCGCCTCGCTTTCCACAGCTGCTGTCTCTGATGTTTGTGCCATCTGATTAAATGTGACTACTGTGGCTACTGAGGAGATTAATAGCCTAAGTTATTCAACTTCAATGATCATGAGAAAAAAATCATAAAGAAAATTTGATTTACACTGTTTCATGAAGCTGCATACTGAAAGGAAGGGGGCAGATCTCATTCCGGGGGCTATCAGATCCACGCTGAGGATGAGTGGGGTAAGCCATGGGACAGCGTTGTTCTCGTCATCGAAATCGGTGCTCACGCTGTATTCTCTGGAAGCCAGGAGCTCTTACAAGGCCATTTCTGATTGCTGAACAACCTTGGCAAGCGCTCGGCTATGCAAAATTATGCAGCAAGTGCTGAGGCAGAGTTGATTTACTCTCACACAAAAAACAAGAAAGAGAAATCTCTGAGAAAATCTAGGAAGGGAGAGAAGGACCCGGAGTCAAGATATTGCAGTTAAGAAGAGAAGAGCCAAAAGAATTTTAAATGAGCCTTCATGGAGATAGGGAGAGGACTTAGATTTGGGGAAAAAATGGAAGGCTGAAGGGGAAAGGGGAAGTAGATGAGTAAGACACGGTGTGGATAAGAACCAGTTCCCCAAGTTGAATGCAGTTATTATGTACTACAAACAGATACTGTGTTAATAAAAAGGAAACTAGAAATGAAAAAAACAAACAAACAAGAAGGAAGCAAATAGCCCAGAAGTCTTCCTCAGAGGTTTAGCAGAAGAGGGTTACAGGCAAGTTTATCTGTTTTAAATTGTCTGATGTGGAACACAAAAGGCTACCTTGCTCTTCCATTTTCCTAGTGCGAGTATCAGCAAATCTACATTGCTTACTGAGTGTGCATGCCTGTGTGTGCATTCAACAGGGCTACTCACAAAAATGATGATTTCTATAGCCAGATCTTCTCAGACAGACAAAAAATATGATCTGTCTTGATAAACTCAGGAGCAGGAAGACTGGGGAAATGCTTCATCTCAGTATTTCTTTTTTTGCTGAAAAGAAATTCAAATCAAAGCAAGTTTAAGATGCAGCAAGGACCCTAACTATGTTTGATGACATCTGGTCTGAGAAAGAAAATAGAAAAGTACAATTAAAATGAAAGAGCCTAAAGGAAATGAGAGAATGGAATTATGTTAATTGATATTATTGTGATTATTAGTAATTACTTCAAATGGAGTGATGTTGAGTATTTGAATAACATGTAGCTGTTCCCATGTTGTTACTATCTTATTTTTTAAGCATCTTTTGATTATTTGAACACTTGCTATAACTGAGCCTGGAACTCTCCTTTTATCCCTGCAGGGTTTTTATGTTAGAGTTGAAATAACAAGCTCAGTGCTATCATGATATGCCAATTCAAACAGAATGAGAAGAGATCAAATAAAGAATAGCCAAGTAGGATACATGGAGCTGTTTATTAAATTGCATCATATTCTTGTTTTTTGTTGATGTTCTCCCCTCTCTTTGTCCTTGAACCCTAGGGGAACCTCTCAGGTCGTCTTGTAGAGAAGCAGCTTGTGGCTCATGAAGTCTTAACAGCTAAAGGAACTTAGAGACCAGGGCTTTCCCAATCTATGCAAGAGCTGCATTCCTGCATCCTGATAATCTAGAATCAAGATTTAGCCTCTCTTTAAACTCAGAGAGTTTGTAAGACTACAGCTATATTTGCTAAACTACTTCAAATAATAGAAACATTTTATTTACACTGTAGGATGTTCAGTCAAATGTTTTGCTCTTGTCTTAAGAAGCCTAGAGTTGAGGAGCAAAACATTCTAAATACAATGTAAGACTTGCAAAGGAGGTGATCCTGTACTGAATCTGCTCTCAGTAGCTGTCCCTCATCTCAGCCATATGGATTGAATGGCCCTGGTTGAATGACTACAGGAAAGACATAGATTTGAGGAGTATTTTCTTTGTGGCACTGGGGTGGGGGAGGAGTGTGTGTTTTCCTCCCCACTGTAAGTCAGAGGAGTTCAAGGGAGGATCAGGCTAAAATCCTTAGTTTTCTATTATAAAAATATCTGAGATAATCAACTTGTAAAGAAAAAAAAAATACTTGTTTTGGCTCATGGTTTTGGAAGTTTCTGCCCATGGTTGGTTAGCTTTATTTTTATAGGCCCAAGGCAAGGCATGTGTGTTGGCGTGAAACTGCTCACTTGCCAGGAAGTCATAGTGAGAGGAAAAAGGATATGGCTGGCTCCACTATTCTCTTGGAAGGCACACGCCCTGTGGTCTGAAAACCTTCTGCTAAGCTCTACTTCTTCAAGGTCCTACCACCTCCCAGCATCGTCTGAAAAGCAAGTCTGGGCACATGTTAGATTCGAACAACAGCAACTGATGACATGTAACTCCACAGATACCACCCAAACCAAAACTAAAACTAAAAATTAGTGTCCTAGGATACAAAATCAACATATAAGAATTAATAGCATTGCTCTCTGTCAATAGCAGATTTTCTGAAATAGAAAACAAGAAAGCAACCCCACTTATAATAGCTACATAAATAACTAGGAATAAGTTTTACTGGAGAGGTGAAAGAGCTTTACAATAAAAACTGTAAAATATTAAGAAAGCTAACAAAAACAATGGAAATGTATTTTACATTCACAGATTGTGAGAATCAACATTAAAATGACAACATTTATCAAAATACAGATTAAATACATTTATAAAATATATATCAAAATATATATAGATGCATTCTTCAGAAAATAAGGAAAAAGTCTTGAAAATTTTGTGTACAGCTAGAAAACAAGCAAAAAGTTAGCCTAAATAATCTTTAGTATAAAGACAAAAGCAATAGTACAGTACTTGGTTAGCATTTACCAGACCCTAGTTTCAATTCCGTGTACAGGAGGAGAAAGAAAAAATATAGCAGGGGGCTTTAAACTACTTCAAAATACATTATGAAGCTATAGTCATTAATGCAGCATAGTATTGTCAAAACTAGAGATTTGTAAATCAACAGAGCAGATAGAGATTCTAGGAATAAACTCACACATCAGCAGCCAACTGATTTTCAACAAGTGTGTGAAAACACACTCAAGTTAAAGGACAGACTTCAACAGATGGTGCTAGGAAAATTGGGTATGTAAATATAGAAGTATTAAATGGGGCCTTATCTCACTAGTACAAAAATTGACTCAAAATAAGGCCTTAAATGAAGACGTGAATCTATAAGATTACTAGAAAACATAGGGGAAATTCTTTGAGATAGTAGAAGGGGCCAGAATTTTTTAAGACAAATACTGAAAGCACAGGAACCAATCACACAAAAAGTTAGACAAATAGGATATATCCAGCTATAAATATCTTGCAAAGCAAAGGAAATACTTGTTAAGGTGAAGAGACAGCCTACAGAATTGGAGAAAACATTTGCAAACTATACATCTGACAAGGAATTAATAACCAGAATATGAGTTTGGCATAACGGTGCATGCCCATAACCCCAGCACTTGGGTAGCTGAGACAGGAGGGTCACCATGAATTTGGGGCCAGCCTGGACTACATAGAGAGTTCAAGGCCAGCCTGAACTACAAAGTGATACCCTCTCTCAAAATAAACCAAGACAAAGGGATAAAACAAACAAATAAACCAGAATATAAAAACCCCTGGATAGCAAGGAAGCAGAGCTTAAAACCCAGCCAACATGAAGAAATGCTCCATGCCACTAAGAATCAGGGACCTGCAAGTCAAAACCATGAAGAAATATTGCCTTACCCCAATTAAAAATGACTCACTAAGGACTAAAGAAAAGAAGTGCTGCTAGGATATGGACAAATGGGAGCCCTTGCATGCTGTTGGAGGGAATGTAAATTACTATAGCCATTGTGGAACTCACTACGCTTCGGCAAGGTCACTACTGGCTACACGTCCAAAAAAAATTCAATCAGTATGTCCAAGAAATAGCTGTGCTCTCATATTAAATGTAGCTTTGTCCACAATGGCAAGAAATAGAAATAGCCTAAGTGCCCATAAACTGAGGCACAGGTAAAGGAATGAGGTATATGTGGAATATTATCAGCCACAAAAAAGAATAAAATCCTGTCATTTGTGACAGTATAATAGGAGCTAGAGGTAGTCGTGTTAAATGAGATAAGCCAGACATGGAAGGACAAGTAACGCATGTTCTCACTCGTGTGTGGAATCTACAGTAGTTGATCTCAAAGAATAGAATAGAATGGTGGTTACCAGAAGCCAGAGATATTAGAGGGAGTGAAAAGAATGGGGAAATGCTGATCAGTGAGGACTCAGTTCCAGTGACATTAGAGAAAGAAGTTCTGGTGCGTCTTAGAGTGACTACAGACGCCAGTGACACACTGTGCACTTCAAAAATATAGAGTGAAAGACTTAAAAACATCCTCAACATAAATAAATGATAGGTATTTGAGGAGATAAATACATTTTGACTCAACTTAAGACTATACAATGTATATGTGTTGGAGTGTCGTATGGTACCTTATGTATAGGCTTTATTATTTCATTTATCAGTTAAAATGCATTTAATCAAGAAATAAAAATAATGCCTGATGTGTTGGTTAAGCTCTTGATGTTTGAAGATGCTGTATTTGAGTTGTTCTTATATTATCTGATGCCAAGCCATGGCTGGAACTATGCTTCCTGATGGCGGAGGGACCAGGACCTTGAACTGAGCTGTGTTTGTTCCATTTGTAGATGAATACACATCCTTACTTCTATCCAGACTTGACTATCACTGCAAGAAACTGGTTGGCCTGCTGGGAAGGAATCCAACCCAAAAGCCCTGCCTAAAGGGACAAGAAACCAGTACCCCAGATTGGTCATAAGAATCCAGCTGAAGAAACAGCTTTGCTCTGATTGGCCTGCATGAATCCTTTACAACAAACTCTGCAAAGCACCAGGAAGAGAAATTATTACCCAAGAGCACTGACAGTAACTCTGCTACTGACCCCATGTAACTGAGCCACTTCTACTGAATCCTCTCTCTCCACTCGAGCCTGACTTTACATCCATCAAAAGGAGTAGCATGTGAATAAGCATAAGAGGCAGAACCAGAAAGAGAGAGAAGGCAGTCAGTCATGTAGCTCACACTTCCAGCTCAGAAATGGGGAGCGGTTGGGGTTGGATAGGGTAAAATTCAAGTTTTAATTTTCTGTTATTGGATGGGGCTTTCAAATGACTGAAATATACATTGTGATAAGTGAGGCAGAGAGAGGCTCAGCCTCGATGCCAGATGATGGGGAAGGTCGAATGCTTATGGCTGATCAGAAAGCAAAATTATACTTAAGCTAGGATAATTGATTTCCTTTTGCTCCAGTTTTGGTTTTGTTCTTATCTCTGAAGGTACACACGCATAATCTGCTCATTTACTATATTCACTACTTTAAGGATCTGAAAATGGGATTTATGGGCTCTCTGAAATCTTATTATTTATTTATTAAGGTCCCAAATTCTCCAGTTCTCCAACTCTTTTTCACACCTGTGTTTTCATTCACTTCCAATCTGGTTATCTCTTCTTAGGGGGCTCTAGGTTTATTACATTCCTTTTAGACATGGGACTTGTTTTTGAAATGTGCTCTGTGCACTCTGAAACTGTTCCTGCCACCGACTCTGATTTACCACACTGCACATTTATCATGAAAGTGTAGTATACAGCAGGACCAGGGGCCGGGGACTAGCTGAATACCTCTGGGAGAGCACACACACAAAAAATAAATTAATAATTTTCCAGAAAAACTAGTGCTAAACATTTCAAATTTCAATTAGATCTATATTAAAAGTAAGAACATCCTTTGGTTTAGGTGGACTGGTAGGCGAGCACCATTATGGTAGGATTTAAAGGTTAACAGTAAGGAAGTAATGCTTTGTACATTGAGGCCTAGAGGACAAGTGATTCATTTGGTGTTTTCCCCTTGACCAGATGTATAACATTGGAAAAGTCCCTTACATTCCAGTGTACTGTTTTCCTCAAGTGTAACGTGGGAAGCTGATGGGAATGATTGAAGTCCATAAACATTTGGATGCTGTATGGGAGGTACTGTACTACCATATAATAAACTATGACTTCTCAAATATTTGTTGAGTTTCTAGAAGAGTCGTTTGGCAGTACAGTCACTGTTCAGGATGTGTGAGGTCCTGGGTTTGACCCTCAGCACTGCAAACAAACTAATTAAGACCAGAAAGTTTTAACCATTCAGTAAATAAGTTAAATGCAGAAAGACCCATGAAGGACTCTATAATTTTAATTCTATAATTGAGCGATTTTTGTACTGCCCCTCTACCTTTAAAGTTTCTTCCCATTGTTCAGTATGACTTACAAATGTTAATATTGCTAGGGTTAATCTATGAGATGTATAACACATTTTTGTAAATGAATGTATCAGATCGGCTTTACACTAACCTGTCATGGCCACTTCTGAGACCTGGAGAACAAAGGTGTGTAGCTGGCAGGGAAGAGCAGACAAGAGGAAGAGACTGATGTTCAGGAAGGGTTAATGCATAGGAGTGAAAACAGTGTTTAAAATTCTCTAAGGCATTTAGGCTTATATAACTATACCTTGAATTGCTTGAGCAATTGATTCCTCAACTACATATAGCATGTGATTTGAAAGCCTATTAAAAGTCCCAGAAAGTTTGGAATAATGGAGCTGCATCTAAGGTCAATGTTTTCTAACTTTCTTCCATAGTACAGAAATTAAATAGAGGTTGATGCGAAAAGATTCTACAGGAGAATGGAGTTCCAAGAAGCTGGAAGTTGGAGTGGGGTGAACTGAGGAAGTGGGTGAATGACACAATAGGTTTTCTCAAGGATGTTTTTGAATTTTTACAGTGTGTATGTTAAAGGAAGTCGTTGACGCTGGCCTGACTTGCACATAAGTACCAAGCAAGGAATGAGAGTCTGTATAGTTGGAAAAGCAGACATCAGAGAATCAGTGTGCCAGGGGTACGTGTACGTGACTGGAGGGCCGAGATGTCCTGTACTATATTCATATGCACAACAATTTGAAATAGTACACAGTGCCTTTCTGATTCAGTGGTCTACTTTGGACTTATGTGATTATATTGTAAGTTCAAATAGAGTTAAATCATCAGAAAAAAAAAAAGGTATCATCTGATGGAGTTTAGAAAAGATCAGGTAACTATCCTTTTGGTCGAGTAGAGTTGTTGCTACCACACTTTGCACACAGTGGAAGGAAATTTGGATCCATGGGGGCGCAAGCTATGCCGCAGGCAGTGGTGCAGGTGAGAAGGCTGTGATCCTGGGCTTCCATGCCTAGAGACTGACTGTGGTCCAGCTATTGTGTGTGAAGTTCGTAGTTTGCATATTAAAAATGGGCCCTATGAAATTCACTTTTTTGAAAGAGTGATGTGCAATAAAACCGCTTTCTGTTTTTATCTTTTGTAGTTTAACGGTATTCTGCATTTTGTAAAAGTTTTTGAAAACTTTATCTCCATCCCTTAAGATTCTATATCTCTCTTGGCTCTTTTATTCTTGTTTTGGCCATTTTAGTCTCATCTGAATGTTACCTACAAGCCAATTAGATAATAGATATCAAATTAACTGATTTTACTATTTAAGAAAATCATCTTTACACCATAGGCTCATTTTAGTCTTCTGCGTGATTTAGTGATTTCAGTTATTGGACTTTGGAATTTATTATTCAGGATCATAACACACATTTATGAGCCAATAATACCACATGATCTTGTAATAAAGATCATCTGGCTTCTCCTCATGTGGAACAAATAAAGTAGGTACAAAGTTCTTCGGCCACTGTCATATGCTCTTTATTTTTGCCACTGAGGATGGGATTTCTGATCACAGAGAGGGCTGCTATGTGCCCTCAGGCGTGGCGGTATTGCTAGAGTATTTTCAGAATTATGTATATAAATATGGAGCTATTTTAGACTCAGTTTTTTTTTCTTTCCTATATTAAAGATTGAACCCAGGGCCTTCTCACTGGGCTACTTCCCCAGCTCTTTTTATTTTTTATTTAGAGACAAAATTTCACCAAATCACTAAGTTGCCCAGTCTGGGCTCAAGCTTGCAATCCTCTTGCCTCCAGCCTCCCAGGGTGCTGGGATGACAGGAGTGCACCGCTATGCCCAGTTTTAGATGCAGTTTTAGCCGAGATCCTAATGTGCTAACTCCATCCATGTTGCAAAAAGAGATGCGAAACCGTCAATGTGGGCATTTGGTTGGAAGGCGGTGCTTCCCTCTCATCTCAGATGCAATGAAAAGGGCTCTGAAAGCATTCAGAGGGCTCTAGGGCCACTGAGGACTAGAGACTGCCTTGCAGGTGAGGAATCCGAAAGAAGCATGAGCCTGGGGACCAGGGGAAGAGCACAGGGCCCTGGTGGGTTGGTCACCACGTTTGGGTATTTTTTAATTTTCAAAACACTTCCTAACTTTCCTTTGGATTTCTTCTTTGACCTATGGGTTATTTTGAAGTGGGTTACATTTAGTTTCCAAGTATTTGGGGATTTTTTTAGGGATCTTTTATTGCTTGACTTCTTTCTAATTTGATTGAACAATGCTCAACGTCTGTCAGGCTTTCCTGTCCCTACACCAAGACCTGCGAGTCTCCTTAGGGAACAAGCTGGGGTGTTGCTGCCATTGCTTTGTTCGTCATCTTCTAGGGATTGTTGTTCTCTGTTGCCCAGTGTCCCATGTCTTAAGATTAGACATTAAATCCTTGATAAATTCTATCTAGATTCTCAGTTGTTTCATAGAAGAAGGCAGTCTTGTTTCTGTTGCTTTACCTTATTTAGAAGCACAAGTTTACATGTAAATGAAATATTCTTTTCATGTGCTTTCACTGAGGTTAGTCTATCTGGATTCTTGATTCAACTCTGTAAATAAAACCATGACCAAGAAGTAGGAAGAGTCTATAGAAGGTGGATGAATTATGTGCTAGTGCATTATGTGTCAGGAAAAACACAGAGTTTGGAAACAATAGTGGGATCTACTAAATGTCTGGGATCAGAACCTAAAATGATTCATCATCATCGTCATCGTCATCATCATTATCATTATCAGGTTTCTAAGGGCACCACACATTCAATACTAGTCAAAGAGGAATGAATGTACATAATGGTGAAGCAAATAGGTTACACAGGAACTTAGGACACCTAGCATTCCAGGTTTTGCTCTGCCACTGTAACTTAACCCATCTATGTTAATCAAAATTATCTGGAGGATGGAAATAAGTTTCTGGATAGAATTGGCAGAGATTCTTACCTAACATCTTCAAATCTCTAGTTTTATAAAACTCGGTACAGGTCATATTGATGCAAAACTGTTTGGGGATCCATTGCTGAGACAATCTCTGGTTTCAGTCCTGATGTATCTGTATTCAGCTTTTTAATAATGATGATAATAGCTATCATTTGTGGGACTCGGGACACGTATTGCTTCAGCTCCCTTTCACATATATCTTCCAATCCAAAACTCCAGCCCAGTGCATCTTATTATCCTCATTTTCTGAAAGAAAGTTGACATTCTTTTATTGGCTCAGTAACTTTCCAAGGCCACATGTGGAGTCTGCTTGGGGAATGATGAATTTAGCTTTTGTTTTCAATCTGGTAGCAGAGCTACTTTTAAAATTTTATCATGGCATCAGTCAAGACTCTCTGTATACCTTATGCTTTGATAGTATTAGTTAATTTCAGCCAAAATTGTGGAAATAAATTATTTTGTAAGAAAGGTATGGCAAATTCTGTAAAAGTGAAACAAAGACAGAAGTGTATTCAGCAAAGTCCAGAAGAGATGGGATGTATTCAGGATTGTCTGACCAGAGGCTTTAGGTAATGTTCAGTAATTCTTAAGGTATTAGTGCTTTACTGAACATTTACTTGCACATTATCTATTTCTTTGATTTTTATAAATCATTAAGAATAATGACATAAATTGAACATACATATTGAATTATGCCCTCACAATGCCTTTAAAAATATGGTACTTTATATCCTAATGAACTTTCATGCACTTACTATTTTCATAATTTCTTTCCTTCTAGCTGCTTCCATTTAACATCTATCTATCTATCTCTCTATTAAATTAGGGTTTTGAGCCTTGCTAGTCCATAATACATATTCTTCTGTATTTCAGGCTGGCTTTGAACTCATGGCTATCCTCCTGTCTCAGCCTCCCATGTGCTGGGATTACAGGAATGCACCTGACTGTTTTTATGTTTTCTGTTAGTTTCTTTCATTCTCTTATCATTCTGTGCTTTTTATGATTCAAGACAATGTTTACAGGAAGTTCCCTCTTAGTGCTTATTTCTTGTTTTTAATGTTTAGAACTTCATATTTTATTTCATATTGGAGATTGCTGGTAATATCCAAACCATTCAAATGTGAAAACCATGAATGAGTGCTATCAGACCTAAATAAAGAGCTACGAATCTCATGAACCAGATAAAGTGGAAAGTATCTATATATTAGAGGTTATACCAAGAAAAGAAGGCTCAAAATAATAAAAATGAAAACTTTTCATGTGCTAGCTAGACCTGCTTTGGAGGGTAAATACTTAGGCCTGAATACTTGGGAGGAAGGCTTTGGATTGAGGTCACTGATTTAAATTCTGTCCATTCCCTCCCTTCTTACCCAGTTGTCTTTGCTTCCCTTCACCCACTATTTAATTGGAGCTTTTTTCAAACTTGAGCTGATCTGAATGGAGCTACAAAGTGAAATTAACCAATTCCCTGGAAGAAGTAGGGGTGGCAATACTTTAGAAATCTTGTTAATTCCTCTTTTCATTCTGCCTCCCTGCACCACTCTCAGGCCTCACTGGGAAGCCCTGGAGAAGGAGAATTAACAAGCCCCCCGAAGCTGAACCACTACAGCCTTTCAAGGGAATTGGCTAATTTCACTTTGCTGCTCCATTTGGAGCAGTTGGGGGTCCTGGTCTGGAGGGAAATAATGGGACCTAATGTTGGAATCCTTTTACGTTTTTAAATAAAACTGTACCAAATTTGCTTATCAAACTAAAAAATGCCTGCATCACTAGCTTCTATACTGGCATGGACTACTGTAGTCCTTCTTCAATTTTCATTTTTTAAACCAATTTAGACTTCCCAAATTCTTTTGGGTTCCTCATTCTTACTTAATAGATTTTTTTCCCTCCATCCCCAGTGATTATGTTTATCAGCAAGCAATTGTTGAGGCCTTGCTTTTCCCAGTATAGGTTTGGCTAGCGTGCTTGCCGCCGCTCTCTCAGGGTCCAGGATGCCATCTTTCATCCCTGTTTAAGATGCCCCATCCAGGCCTTTTCCTACTCTGCTTTGTGCGTGATTCTGGGCTTCAGCCAGAGGGCACCAAGGAAGGGAATTAAAGGGCCCCAGATTGCTCTCACGATCTTCTCATTCCTGAATTCTCTTAACACATTAGCATGCTTTAAAATTCACAACCAATCCTTTTTCTAGGTTAATAAATTCATTGAACATTAACAGTTTTCAACAGTACTCTGGGGGCATCTCCTCATTAACCTCTTTACATTCCAAGCCTTAACCATTTAATTCTTCTCACTTCCTCTCAAAGGTATCCTAATAATGGAACATCATCTTTTTGCCCCTTGGTTACTAAAATTTCTTAGTCCTTAACTTATGGGAAAGTTCCATAAAAGTCCTACTTGGAGTCTCATATGAATTTCTTTGAGTTTTTCTACATATAGTCCTTCAATTAGAAGAATGAGAGAAAATTTGAGAAGAATTCTAAAAGTGAAGATTCAAACCCTGTGTTTAAAGTAACTCTAATTTAACTCAGAGGCATTCCTCGGAGTTAAAGAAGTAGATGCTTCTTTCTGATATCAATTTACACAAATTTTGATCACTCACCAATTGCCCTTGAATATTATGATTGTGTTGAGACTGTATTAAAAACTGTTCTTTTGGAAAACCATGGAAAACTCAGGTTTGACATCAGAGCCACTGACAAGTGCATCTGTCCTCATTATCTGAACATCTATCTTGGCTTGTAAAACTCCTGCAGGTTTATGAAGCATTACGGTATCCTTCACTACCTCCTCTGTGCTTCATCATAAAGCTGCCACTTATACTAAAACAAGCCGGATAAGACTGTCTTATAGATCCAGTTCATTTGAATAGAACATCCTGCCGACACTAATGTCCTTTTGCTGTAGCTACTCTCTGCCTGAATTAGAATATTATGCTCAAGAGTTAGAAGGATGAGGTGCAGAGGCACGATACGCACAAAATCACCACTCACTCCTGGAGGGTTAGAGCCTTAAATATCATGATATTCATTCTAATAAGAATAGAAGAAAAGTGCTGCTTTTGCACTTTCTCAAATGAGGCTATAGACTTCAACTATCTACTATACTATCCTTAGTAAGCGGACAATAAGAAGAATAATAAACCATGGCTCATTTTAGATGTTAACCCACATCCAAATACATGAATGACCTTCTCTCAAAGCTGTTTTAAATAAATGGTGTATAAAATACACACCAAGAGAGTCATAAACGGCCAAGGTGATATTTGAGGCCTTATGGGAGGCACTCATTTCAAAAATTCCATGCTCTGTCACCTCTAATGATCTTTGGCTCTTCATTTAGCTGAGAGTTGGCTTTTTAATGAACAAATGCCCTAACCAGTCTAGATGGCATTCTTATTATGGTCATATATTTTGCAAGTGTGATGGGGAAGAAATTGATATAAGGAGGTATATGAAAAATAAAAGAATCCCTCAGAAATGGAAGACATCCATGTCCCCATCAAAGTGAGGATAAACTCTGCAGAATGCAGGTGCTTCTTGTGGTAATTGCTAGTTGACAAATGAAGGTCAATATTTATACCCCTAAACTTTCAGGAATTAAATATATCTGACTATATGTTCAAAGACAAGTCTGAGCTTGTTAGCACATCGTCCAGGCCATAAACAGTCTCTCTCTCTCTCTTTCTCTCTCTCTCTCTGTATGTGTGTGTTTTCTAGTTATAGAAATTTAGATATCTAGATTGTCCCCTGGAATATAACACAATGCTGGAGTCTTCTGAGGTATTTCAGGAAGTGATGGGTTAAATGAATTACTCCCAGATCTTTTAGAATGTCGTGGATTCTTGTCATTGGAGAAAAAAGGGGAAAGAGTCTACTAATAACTTGTCATATTCTGTTGGTTTTCTTGGCCCAGTGGAATTTAAAACATCCTAATTTTCTGAATCTTGACTCAAGAGCCTCAGAAACTCCTGGATCATACTGAGATCCTGTAGAAGTAGTTTAATTCCAACACACACTTGTAAGTCAGGACATAAGAGGAATTTCAATGATCTTGCTTCTGATTCAGTTGGGCTTGGATCATGAATCAAAAGGACATTTGAGTCTCCTTAGAGTTTTGTGTTAGCTTGTAAGTAGCTCTAAACCAGCTCTCCTCTGCATTTGGAACAAAATAGTAGGAACTAAGAAGTTTGTTTTATGTTAGCTCCTTTAAGTATATTTGAAAAACTATATTTCATAAATCTTTAGGCTTTGAATGTAGCTTTATACTATTTTAAAGCACATTGTGCCAAATGGCATGACCCCAATTACACTTAGAGGGATTACTGGCTTATTAAGTATCAAACAGAGGTGTTTGTTTTTTTATACTAAAGAAAGATGCCACACAAATTCACAAGAAGTAAGTGGAGTATGATAATTGCTTTAATAAAATTTTATGTCATTTCCATATCACATAGGTACAGAATAGAGTTGCATGTATATTTTCAGTGTATTAATTAACCTTGTTACTAGTATCTTTTAGATTTTTTCTTTAGAAATATGTTTTTTAGATATAGCCTTTTAAAAATAAAATACATTGTTTTTCACTTTATTAGTAGCTAACAAAAGATGTTTCTGAGTTTTCCTTTCCATGTATTTGGCTCCAGATCCAAATAGCACTTCCTAAGTCATGTTATATATTCATTCTAGGGTCCTATTGCTTTTCTTTTCTGAGTAGCAAATGAATAGATAGAAATAGTTTAGCCATGCACTTAAGTTTTCATTCTGAATGTGTTGGAATGTTTGCTGTGCAGGAAGATGACAGCAAGATGCAAACACAGGTGCTCCTTAGGATATCAGTCTGTAATTCATGAGTGATGGGAATCTACCTTAGTCAACGCTGTGCTACTACAACAGAATACTACAGATTCTGTTAACTATAATCAACAGAAATTGACCAGGCCACTGTTCTGGAGGCTGTAAAGTCCAGGATCAAGGGGCTGCCAAGGACACCTTGGCTGTATTAGTAGCCTGTGGTGGAACCAAAGAGAGATCAAGAGTGACAGATATTAGAGATGGAACTCACAAGTTCAAACAATTTCCCAAATTTAATCCACTCACAAGAGTGGAGCCCTCATGACCTAAACAGCTCCATTAGGCCCTCCCTTCCAACATGGCGGCACTGGGAATGAAAGTCTCCAGCACATGATGACTGAGGGATACACTGCAAACAAGACAGAAAGGGCAGAGTGAAAGGGACGCTTTCACATGTGAACAGGGCCTTTCTGCTGAACAGTACCACACTGTCTGAGAATAAAAATTTCCAAATGTTAGAACAGGACCGTTTTGTCTTGTCCTGCTGCTGGGGAAGAAGAGAAGGTGATTTTTGAAAACCAAACAGGAAAAATCTTGAAAAAAAATAAGAGATTTAAAGACAATTTTCCTGGTGGAATTTTATGCTAAACAGTGTTTGTGTAAGAACGGAGAAGGGAAAATAATCCCTCCTTCCACTGTACTAGACATTGTAGAGCTGCCATTGTTTTCCTTGAGAAGTGAGCAAAGAAGTGATCTGGAAGATGAGTAGTAAGAAGAGATGGACAAAAGGAGGAGAAGAGAAGGACAGAAGGAGGACGAACAGGAGAAAATAGAGAATGAGAAGGGGTTGGAGGAGGAGATGGAAGGAAAACCAAGGAAAAGGAGGGACAGGGCAGGGAAGGGGAAGCAAAAGACACATACAGGACAATTCTCTGGGTGACCTTGGGCCACCCAGTTCTCTTTTTCTCACTTGAGCCTCTCAGTAATAATCATTATTGGGAGTACAGCACCTTGAAATTCTGGCACCTCAACTTGAAATCCCTGTGCAAATAGCACATGTATAATCGCCTCAGTGTGGTCACTGTACACCTGTGATTTAGTTGACTGAGAGGCACAGTGTGCAATTTGCTGCCTCCATGTCTCCTTGTGATGCACGCATGTGGCACTGTACCAAACCGATGACTGAAGAAGGAATTATGCAAAGACAAACATGTAGCAAAGAAGCAGACAGTATAAGGCAGAGTGTGAAATATGATGAGATGAAAAGAGAGCTGGTCATGGGGATGTTGACAATGATGTGTGACCATCTTCATGAGCCCCGGGGATTTGACTAAGAGAGAACTTACCCTAAATGAGAGAAGTAGTGGTGATGAGCAGGCTGATGTTATCCTGGAGGAAGTGAAGTGACTAAGTCTTTTCATGTGAAAAAAACCTTCAGGATTCTTCAAGACATTGAAAGCCCAAAGAATGAGATGTTGGAAGCTGATCCAAATTTAGAAAGGAGCATGGCAATTCTCTAATGAATAAACAAGATGCTCACTCGTGTTGGATATGTGACAAGAAATCAAACACTGTTCAAATTACTCTGATAGGTTTTCACCAAGAAGTACAACTGGAGGTAATATGCTACTAGCTTTTGTGTGCATATATTAAGTATGTATTTTATTCTGATTTTTTTCCTTCTTTTATTTCTATATTTGATTGAAACACAAGTGTTTAGCATAGTAGAGTATAACATGATGTTTCAGTATATACATATATGTATTATATAGATGTGATGACAAAATCAAAGTAATTAGAATATCCATCCCTTTAAAGACTTACAATTTCTTTTCAGAAAGAACATTCAAAATCTTTTTTCTAGATAGAGTATTTGAAAATATATAAAGCATCATATTCTACAATGCAATAGGTCTCAGTGTTATGTGGAATCTAAAAAGGTTGATCTCAAAGAAGCAGAGTAGAATAATGGTTAGCAGAGACTGGGGAGAGGGAGGAATGGGAAGGGAAATGGTAATTCAATGAGTACAACATCACGAGTAGATAGGGATGGACAGTATTTTTGTTTCCATCATTTTCCAGGAGAAATGTTCTTAATTTTCCTGTGAACAATGAGACTTCTGTTCATATGAGCACCATTCCCATGGAGACACCCAGGTTTTGATGGTTGAGCTATATTGGACTTACGGCTTGCAGAACTGGGACAACACTTATATTGTTTCAAACTCCTGAGTTTATGGTGATTAAATATTTTGTGAAGTCATCAAAAGCAATAAAAGTCTGGGAAGCTGTCACAACCAATAGGGGGTTAAGGAGCTTGGACAACTAAATGTAATGTGGTATCTTGGATTGAATCCTGGAATGGAATAAAGGGCACTCTGTTTGAATAATGTGCTATTCAAAGTACATTATTGTCGCCTTTAAAATATCTGACTCCCTGTTTTCCAGTAAAATTGATTGTAAGCCATCCTTCAAGGCCAGACTTTCACTGCCTTTCTACATGAGCAAATGATTAGAAGTAATGAACAGATAGAGGAAGTGGCCTGCCCCTTTTACGATCTATAATAGAATCCCTAGACTTTCTCCTGAATTCTTTTTCATCTTCAATAATCAGGCTCATTAGTTTCTCTGTGCATCTTATGAATTGATTTCTGCCCCTTTTCTCTGTTTGTAACCAGATTCAAATACTTATCACCTCTAACCTAGCATACTCATATATTTGATAAATGATGGTGACATCATGTTCTAGAAATTCTTTTTCATGCCCAGAAACAATATTCTTTATACCTTTGTGAGGTCAGTACTATTGATACCATTTCCATTTTACAACTGAGAAACTGAGACTGAGAAACCTTCTCATATTCACATACTTGATAAACAGAGGAGAAAGGATTTGAAGCCAGGCAGTCTAACTAGGGAATCCATGTTGTGAAACATTGTACTGTGCTGTTGTCTCATTCATTCATATACTCATGTAGCCCTTCACTGAATGTCCATTGTTGTTATCTAGAGTGTATCCCCAAAAATGGTAATTGGTTTGAGGACTTAGTTGCTGACTGATGGGTTTTTGGGAAGTGATTGGATCTTAAAGAGACTCTAATCTTGTGAGTGGATTAATACATTGATGAGATCATGATTTTATATCATTATTGGGAGATGATGAAACAAGAGGTGGGACTAGTTGAAAAGTGGATTAGAGGCATGTGACTATATCTGATCCCCAGATTCTTCGTTTATTGCTCTTTTCTTTACTGTCTGCTTCTTGGCTTCCATGAGGTGAGTAGCTTTGCTATACTGTCAGCTTCTGCCATGATGTTCCACTTTACCTGAGGTCCATAGCAACTGAACCAGCTCACCATGAACTGAAACCACTGAAACTGTGAGCCAAACTTAAGTCTCTCCTTCTTTGTTTTCCATAGCTACTTGGCTTCAAAAATGCCTTTTGTATCAAATACTGAGGAGAAAGAAATGCTTACGAAGTGCAGAAAAGTGTACTAGGTTATGTAACAGGAAGGGTTAATGTAAGGACATTGAGGAACATGTGGACACAGCTAAACAAATAAAGTCTGGGTGAAATTTAAAAGAAATGATTACTGAAATATAGTGGGTAATTACCTGAGAAACAGCACATAGTTTTTCAATGGAAAAGGCATTTCAAGATGCAAGGAAGGTTGACAACAAAGGTATGAAATAACTGGTGTATTTGAGTGAAGCAAGGAGTGAGACAAAAAAATTGTACATACAGGAAATGACCAATATGAGGGACACAAACTTAGTTCTGTCCACAAAATTGTGTGTGTGTGTGTGTGAAATTCCCAAGCTTCTATGTGAGAGGTTCTCCAGAATATCAGAGGGAACTCATTTCCCTTCTTAGGCAAGTTCATTCTTACTCTTCTCTTGGGAAAAACCAAAGTTCCATGACTGCATTTTAAATTCTTTCTTGAGACACAGGTATCTCCTGATTCAATTCCTACATATTTTCACAGTACTAGGGATCATGAGTTATTGAAAAGATGAGGACATAAAGTGATTTGGCTTTTAGAAACTCAACATGTAGAAATACTTAGTCTTTTTTACATATCTCATTTGAGTGTAGTATGACCTTTCAAAAATTTCTTGTTTGCACAAAAGATCTTAAATGGACTGACTTTATTAATGTTACATAGGGCATCCTACACTCACAAAGAAGATTTGGGACACTGCTAATTAACAGTCAGAGCAGATTTTATGACTTTTGGCTCATGGCATTTTTCACTGTACCATGTTCCTTCTAACTCCAAGTATATTTTGGAGCTCTTTTCTTAATGCACACCCTTCTTTGACAATGAAGATCACACATACTTTTTTTTTCTTCCAGAATTCTCTGCCCCTCCTTTCTACCTGTGAACTCCCACTTACTCTTATGTTAGATAACCATTCTGCTTAATTTTCCATAACCTGGGCATCACCTATCACAGCACCAACACTTCAGTAAATGAGCCTACTTGATGTTTTTATTATGAAATTGAAAATCCCTAAAGATAGGTCACCTATTTTGTTAGTTATATGTGCCTATCAATATCTAGGCATGTAACAGAACACTAGAGAGATATTTTGATGACTTAGGATTTTATGAATGTATGATATATTCTTTATATTTCTTCATAGGAGGAAGAGGTTAATTTGTGCTTATTCCAATAAGCCTACAATGGACTTCCATGTCGAGATAGATGTTCATTCAATTTCAAGGATCTGCCTGGTGGCCAAGAAGGGGCAGGGGCGGGGTCTGCCTGAAGGGACACATTTTTTAGAAGGCATTATTGGCCAGAATGAAAATTTTATGATAATAATGTATGGTTCTTTCTAAGTATACTTGATGTACAGCCAGGTTTCCTATGTGCATCTGAATGCAGCAGAGTCTCTAGCTCATGACTGCTTCCACACAGATTGTGTGGGGTGGTGTCCAGTCGTGTCTTGAGCATTATGTTGAAGGGTCACCCCCAGCTG
The DNA here is from genome assembly GCA_004027455.1 of Hydrochoerus hydrochaeris. Classification (NCBI taxonomy): domain Eukaryota; kingdom Metazoa; phylum Chordata; class Mammalia; order Rodentia; family Hydrochaeridae; genus Hydrochoerus; species Hydrochoerus hydrochaeris. Next base: position 15,627 of record PVLA01002759.1, on the reverse strand, counting down.
TAGGAACTCTGGCTGTGCCGCTGGAGCTGCCTCAGTACATTATTTTGTCCTGTCTTTGTGATAATATTTGATATGGAAGAATGCATTAAAACTGATGTTGGTATTTTTACAGGTATTTTTCAACATTAATCAAACATGACAAGGGAAAATATTGCTACAACTTACAAAATTAAGTATTTGAGGAGTGTTATAATCAAAGTAAGTAACTGAAACTCTAGCTTTGCTCCATAAGTTATAAAACATGGCTATGGAACTTGCTCCCAGTTTATCCTTTACTTCTGGAGCTATAGAATACTAACTTTAAAGTATCTTAAAAATCTTTAAAGCAATGTATACATTTCTGTAGTGCTGTGAAGTATGGCCCTCTAGCCACTGTTTTAATTTTTCCAAACAATCTCATCACCTTGGGTAGTTTGAGACATATCCATGAACTTTTGGTTCATTTCCTCTTGAACTTATCTTGTTTCTTTAATCTTTTAGCCCTTTCTATAGCTGTCTCATAGATTTCTGCCACTTACTGTTTGCTTTCCTCCCCATTTGTGTCCACTTGATCTGCCTGAGGAGAATTGGGAGACCTTGGGGATTTTCTGTTGCCTTTCTCTCCTACATTCTTATATGTATGTATGTCTGGGTTTTTTTGATCATTTATGATCCCAGGAAATTCAGATATTGGTTTAGAGATAAAAGCACTTGTTACCTACTATTATGTTACCTCAGCTATAGTAGTAAATTCAGTGACATCAATGGTATCAAATGTTAAATGGATATTGACAAACCTTCTGAACCACTCACAAACATCTCTCAACCAGAACTAAAAGGACTATAATTTTAGTGAAGAAAATTACACACCTGTATATTGCCACTTGGTACTTCAGATCACTATGCTGGATCTAGACAGCAGTGTCAGAGCTCAAAGATACCACAAGACTGATGTCCTCCTCCTTCTCCCCTCTGATTTCATTCTCCTAAACTCACCTCTCACCTTGGAATACTGTGAACTTCCTGGGCTGATCCTAGACCACTCAGTAGATCCCAGATCTCTGTTTAGCTGTCTTCTCCAAGCCTATATCCTAATACTGTCTCTTGCCCAGTCTACAGTAGGGTAATGTTTCAGTCCTGAAGGAAACTCTCCTCCTGTGCATTGGTCTCCAATCAACTTGGTCACATTATAATAATTAGAGAACTCCAAATAGTAACAATGATAATGATATTAATCATTATCTCAGCTACTTTCTTGTTGCTGATACAAAGTACCCAACACCCAAAGTCAAAGAGAGAAAGGTTTATTTGGCTCACAGTTTGTAGAGGTTTCAGTCCACAATTGGCTGGGTCTGAGGAAGGATGGTAGCAGTTCACAGCATGGAAGACAGCAAAAACTGTCCTTTGTATTGTATACAGTCCACTGGGGTTAGGGTTGTGCCAGTTCAATCAGAGGACTGATTCAACAATCACCCATCCTTGATTCCTGCACTCTTAATCCCAGAATTGCACTACACATCAGTCATATATTCTAGATTCACCCCCCCCAAAACAAACCCCTATGACTGTATGAGGCTTGTGGGGGATGTCTAGGCACAAACCAAAATGATAACTATGTTTCCTGAGGTTCTATTCTCTGCTGAGTTCTGGATACTGAATGTACATCATCTCATCTACTTTCACAGAAATCCTATGCCATAGTTATTATTACCTGCATTTTACTTGAGGGCAATAGCTAATGCAGAGAGTAAGTAAAACAAATAAGTTCATGTGTAGCAGTTACTGTGATGCAATTTTTTTTTCTTATTCTTGCTTCAGTGTCTACAAAAGCCAAAGCCTTTCTTTTAGGATGCGACACAGGTTCTCAAAGAATATATTTCATTATGTTTAATGGAAATTTTATTTCTTTAACTTCATATGTTTCTGTTGGTTTTGTCTTTTGGAATTTCCCAGCAAAAAACTTATTTATGTGTTTCAGCCTAACCCTTCCAAAATTTTAAAGCAGTTACCATCATATGTTCTCTCTACTTTCATACATGGCTGGAATTGTTGCCCTTACAAAAAAGGACCCAGAGACATCTCCTGTCCTTTCTTCCACATAAGCATCCTGTGAAAAGAAAGCCTCCAATGAAGAATATACTCACCATATACTGAATCTACCAGCACGGATCCTGGATTCCTCAGGCTCCAGAACTGTGAGGAATACATTTGTGTTGTCTGCAAGCAATCTAGTACTTTGTTGTAGCAGTCTGAATGGACTCACATGATATGGACCTAATTCCATTTCCCTGAAATGGTGTGTAGAAATCCTAATCCCTCATATCTCAGAATATGGCCTTATGTGGAGACAGCATATTTGGCAAAGTAATCAAGTTGAAATAAGATCACTAGGATGGAACTTAATCTAGCCTGACTGGTGTTCTTGTAAAACAGAAAATTTGGACACAAATGTGAAGAGAGGGAAGACAGTGTAAAAACACTAGAAGAGCACCCTCTATAAGCCCAGGAGAGAGACCTGGGTCAGACCTTGTCCTCAGGGCTCTCAGAAGGAGCCAACCCAACCAGCACTTGGATTTCAGATATCCAACCCCCATAATGAAGAAATACTATAGTTCTGTTGCCTACCATCCAGTTTATGGTGATGTTTATTATGGCGGCCCTCGTAAAATCATACACCACCAATAGGTCCTTTACCTTTCTTTCCCTACACGCTGTTATTGCTGTAAATTCTGACTGTAGGCAGCCTAATGTATCACTATCTCATTTGAAATTGGATGCCACAGATGAAAATATATGACCTGACTAGTAAACAGAAGAGAGGAGTGGTTATTTTCTTCTTTTTTTCCTAGTTATTATGCTTAACTTACATACTCTAAGAAGCTACAGTGAGTTGCAGCAGCTGAATCTATTGACCCGGAATAGGTTTTCGCTATGCACATGCACAGCTGATGCTTTGAAACCTTGTGGAAAGGCATCTTTCTCCATGAAGCCAGCAGCTAATTCATCATAAATGCAAAGTTTAGAGAAAAAAAATGAACTTCCTATTTTCTCCATCTTCTCTCTGATGATGTAAAAATGGAACTATGTCTTTTGTAATATATCTTGTTTCAGATCACTAAACTGGAGACAACACAAACAGCCTTACAGATGGAAACAGCAAGCATAAACCATTTCAGAATACAGGAAATATTTGGAAAACTATTTGCTGGTGAGTAAAAGCCTGGGCCATGGAACTCTTTCAGTAAATACATTAAAAGTAGCACTTCTAATTAAACATACTTTAACCAGTATCAGAGTGAAAGTTGGGTGGGTCTCCTCTTTCCTGGTAAATGATTACTGATGAGAAGGAATATGGAAATCATGATGCTGACCATCTCTTCATGGGTTATGTAACTTGGGCTGTTTTCATAAGATTGGTGATAAATTTGCTCCCTTACACTCTCCAAATTCTCTATACTCAGAAAGATGTATACTGTGTAAGTACATGTATTACCAGCACAGGGTAGGAAAACAATTTTGGCAGTGATTTTTTGTTTCTCTTGTGAAACTAGGTAAGTCACATGAATGTGAAGCATGTAACTTCATATTAATGCTGTAGTCAAATGAGCTAACAGAGGCCTTGTTTTCATAAATATGTTCACATATTCACACACAGAGATATAGAGTTGTTCATATTTTATATGAATTTGCAATAGTGCAACATGGTGTATTACTAAAGTGTCACTTTATGGGCATGAAGTAATGCAAATATAAACTTTCCCCCTCAATTTTCAAAAATTCTATTATTTGAAAACCAACTGTAATGAATTGTGAAACAAGTTGATGTCACTGTCACAAAATAATGTCACCTTATCCTCTATATAAACCCCTTGCCATACTTTTCAGGCTGCTATAATTTACTACTTTTGGTGACACTTTCATGATTCCCTAGTTTAAATTACTCTTCTGCTATTATTTTAATATAAATAAAGATCAAACAAGAAGGTAAATGTAGGGGACTATCTCTCAAATGGGAAAGGGATTAAGAGATGGGGAAAGGGAAAGAGGACCAAAAAAATTTAAGATGTTAGGTACATGCCCCAACTCCTCACCAGGAATGTAATCATTATGCACTGCAAAGATTTACCAATAAAACATGCAATGTGATGCTTTAACAGCTTTGTTTGTCTGATAGTTACATCTTAAGAGTATTTACTAGGTAGCAGAGTTTAAGCTAATACCAAAACACACTGTAGAGTTTCAATAATATTTGAAAGAAAGTAAGATGTTATATACACATGCAGAAGTCTGTGGTAGATATCCTTTGCAGAGAGTTTACTGGGTCTCGCCATAGGATTCTCACAGTCTCATTTGATCTTCTTCCCTTCAGTGTGATTTGAACCGAATGACTCACTTCTAATGGATAGAATATGGCAGACAAACCAGATGGCTGCCACTTTTGACGTCAAGTTACAAAAGAGGAATTGCAGTCTTATTGTTCTTCCTCCCCCTACCACCCTATGCTGTCCTCAGCTCTAGTTTGAATATTTTCATGAAGAAAGTTGCCATGTTATGAGCTGCCCAATGAAAAAGCCTAAGTTACAGGGAGCTGAATGACTTTTGGAAATTAGCTGGTGAAGAAATGAAGCAATTAGTCCATGGACAAAACCTTTCAGGAACTGGATCCTGCTGACAACCACATGCCAAGTAAGCTTTGAAACAGACCCTTTCCCAGTTGACTCTTGAGGTCATTGTACCCTTTCTTGTTCCTTGAACTCTATCATAATTGTGAGCAACCCTAACCCAGAGAACACAGTGAAGCTTTGCCCAGGTTTCTGGCCAACAGAAATTGTGGAATAACAAATATTACTGTTTTCAGTCACTTTTGGGGGATAATTATTTTCACAACAGTAGATACTAATTCAAGAGCAAATACCCACCATTGTGCATTCTGTCATAAGTAGAAGAGAGCAGACTGTGTGATATGGAGATGAAAATAGTGCTGAGAGAAGCAAGAGCAGCATGAACGTAAAGCTCCATCACACTGGCTCTAGAGTTAACTCTTCTGAGAACACCTTTCCTCTCTTCTACATTTTTTCCTGTGGGCCATTAACCTTCACTTCAGTGAATCTGGAGTTGTGTACAATATTCTAGAACACATTTCTCTCAGAGTAACTGGATTCTATATGTTTTCATTGTACTGTTGAGACAAAAGAATCTTATAGTTATGCATAACCTGAAATAGCATTTTAGACAGAACTTCCAGGTATTGAAAAGACTTCTCTATGAATCATGATTATACTTTGGATCTTCTGAAAATTACTGAAATAAATCACAAAGATATGTTGATAAGATTCCACTTGTGAAGCAGTATTCAGGAAGCCAACTACTGTTCCTGTGTTTTGGAAAGAGCTAAACCCTCTGTCACGGATAGAAGGACAAACCAGGCATGGTCATTAGGGGTGAAGTCTGTGTTTTGTGGTGGGTGGTTTCGTTAAGTTTTCAGCCTCACATTTCTTTTGCACTTCTGTGCCTGACTTCCTTGGGAGGCTGCATCAACCCTTCTGGGCAAAGGAGACACTGAGATTGACCACTTTTTGCTCCTTCGGCTGAAATAGTTTTTGTTAACTAGCGTTAAAAAGAGTTCCCAAATCTGCAAAGAGCAAGATCCTTCATCCTGTCTCACTTCAACATCAGGCCTTGCAGATGTTTAATTCATACACTAACCTTCTGAGGTCAGGATTATTATCCCTATTCAGAGGATCTGGAAACCGAGGCAGAAAAGGTTGAGTAATTTATCCCAGGTCACAGGAGGGATCAGTGTCTGAGCTAGGATTACAGTTCAGAAAGCTTCGGATTCTAAGACCTGTGCTCAGACTGTACTTATTTCAAGCCAACTTGGCCTACTTAAAGTAAGCCTCCCTCCCCCACTCCTGCCCCTGGAGCCTGCTGTTGAGTATTTGAACTGCTGTCAGCAGATGTGAAGGAGGTCTGGAGACACAGCCTACAAAACAGACCAGATATTGGCTGGCAGAAGCCTGACTTCATTATTGTTTAACAGGCAGTTTTTCCTCTAAAACTGGTTGTCATATAGGAATATTTCAAAAAGCTTTTTCTCCTCCTCCAGTTTAGTCAGCCTTCATTAGTCTTCTTCCTATGCACTGGAACTAACTATTTACGAGTGGGACACATCAGCAAAAGCTGCTCAGCGATGGTAGTTCCTATTACAGAAATTCTCATAGCTCTCTATAGAGAATTTTTCCCAGTAGAGGCTCTGTTTTTACCAGTGACATTTACTGGACTTTGCAGAGTTTTTTTGAGGCATTCATTTCATGAGAAGATACAAAGAGAAATATATGAACCTGTGGTTGTTTTGCTACCAGTGTTAATATTAGCAAAGTAACATGGTACCAGCGTTTTATGAAAAGAGAGAGAGCTGTTTGGAAGAAACATTTTCAGAATACTGGATGTGGAGGGAGAATATCTGAGCTGATGCATGACTCATCTTAGTTTTCTTTTTAAAATTTTAAACAATCACTTAATCTCTCTGAAGGTATGAAGACAAACCAAGTGGCTCTTCTTCATCGGTTCTGCACGGTGAGAAAGCTGGATGGGTCAAGCTATGATACAATGTGCCTCATGCCCTATTAGTGTTATGATCAAAGTGCTCGACAAGCTCAGCAGAAGCAACATTTAATCCTTACCTTGATCTTCACTGCATACAAAAGAGAGAGTATTTTAATTGGATGACCCTGGTAGATCTACCTATGTAAGACAGGATAATTCTTAGATGACAGGACTACTTACATGATGAAGAGACCTAAGACAAGTTGTGGGAGACTGAAAAGAAAAAGAGGTAAATCAGGGACCAAGCTAGAAAGCCTAGGCTATTTATGAGGAAAATAAGGTTGTTAATGAACATAGCTAGTCACACATTCAAGTTTATAAATCAGGCACCATGGCAATAACTAACAGAGACACCGAAGTTACAAAGTACTCACTTGGAGGTGATTCTCAGTGGGGGTGATGTAATTGTTTGAAAGAAAATCAAATAAGCATGTAGGACCAACAGTGAGGAATCGAGACACAGGAGCACAGAGAAGAAAGACAGAATATTTAATCTGGACTGGGAGGTCAAGAAAAGGCTTCCGTGTGAAGGGGGGGACTCTGGTGAGTCACTATGCAGAAATATGAGGGAGAAATGAGAAACAGGGACAGAATTCAGGGTATAAAAAGACGCATGTATAAAGGCAGGAGACATGGAAGTGAGAGTCTCTCTTCAGATTGTGAATAAAATTCTGTGAAAATATCACCCAACTTTCCAGCTTCCCTCAGGGTAGTGGAGAAACTGACTTACAGGTGACTATAAGGCATGGGAAAGTGTGCCCGGTAGGAAGAAAGTAAAACCAATCTGTAAACAGAAGTCTATGCTGTATGTTACCTACAGGGAGTGCTGACGCATTGGTACCAGCAGTTCTGTACAGAGAGCACAGGCATACTGTTATGCTATGCACATTCACTGCTTAGGGTCAAGAGAGTTGAACATTAATTTGTGAAATTATGTTAGAATGATGTTTGCCATTTTCAGTTGCATTACTCATCAGAAAATATTTTTTTCTCATCAAATTAATTATAAATTGAGAAACTAATAGATAAGGCATTGAGGAAGAGGCTTAAGAGAGCTGTTGCAGAAAAGTTGAGATTGTCATAGGGGAAGTGACCAGAGGGACAACTGCAAAGAAGGCAGATACACGTTTACTTAGTACAACACATATCTACAGAAGTCTGCTATGGTTTAGATCTAAAATGTCCCCCAGTGTTCCAGAGTTGGGGCTTTTGGAAAGTGAATTAACATGGGAAACACTGTATTCATCAGTGGATTAATCCATTGGTGAGTTAATAGTTAAGGGTGCTGTTAGGAGGTAGTGCCTGGTTGGGGATAATCACTGGGGCTGTGACCTGAAAGGGTGTGTTCTTATCTCCAGATCCTCTGTTTTTTCTCTCTACTTCCTGCAAACTATGGGCTGAACAACTTTCCTTCACTTCAACCTTCCACTGTGTACTCTCTACTTCAGAGTCAGCCAACCATGGACTGGTCCCTCCTAAACTGTGAGCCAAATTGAACCTCTTTCACTTTATTTTGCAGGTGTTAGGTATTTTGTCCCAGCACTAGGAAAGTGACTAGCACAGACTTCATTGTAAAATAATGGCATTCAAAGAAGCACTTGAAGCATATTTCATATAGTTAACTATGAAATACATATTTTGTCTTCAATATTTATTCCTGATACCATTGTTTTTGAAATTCTGTATTTGTGCCAGGGATTTAGCTCAGTGGCATAAGCACCTGCTTGGCAAACTCGAGATCATGAGTTCGATTCCTGGCACCAAAAATAATAATAATAATAATAATAATAATAATAATTCTGTATTCGTTCTCCATGCTTTAAAAATTAACTTTGCAATTGTTATCCTTTAGAATTACAGTTACTTTTAAGAAAGTTTATATTATTTGTGAAGTAAAACCACTACAATACAGAAAAAGCTCATAAATCTCTAAATCACTAATATTGAGAGTAAAAGAATGCATTATGTTGACCAATAAACCAAGTAAGATAGGTGTTCTTTTATCAGCAGGTCTTAATTAATAAAGTACCTGACAGTTATATGCCTACATACACACAGTCATCATCATACAAAATTTATTAGAGAAAATATTGAAATATCAGATAGTTATATTTCTATGCCAGACAATGGTGAAAATACATTCCAATAAAATCATATTTACTAACATTTATATGTTATTTTCCCACTTCATCTTAAATATAAATATTAAATTTTTTTGGCTAATGTTCTTTTAGAAATCTCTTTAGGATGAAACAAGCCAAACAAAATCTTAAGTTATTATTTCAGTTTTAATTGTGTTTTAGAAAGTTCAAATTTGTTGATGCCTTTTCTTTATAAGCACACTGTAAATTTAACAATAAAACATTTGCCATAATAATCTATCTTCAGATTTGTAAAATGGAAGAAAATATCTAAACAGGAGGTTCTGCCTGTGATTCCATGGTTTGGTGAGAAGGTTATTTCTCTAGATAAGACTTTCGGAACCAGCAAGGACAGAGGCCAGAGGCAGTGTGTGTATCTAAGGAACAGCAAGTTCAGAAATTCATGAATTAATGCTTTTATTATAATCTATGTAATTAAATTCATTTAAATATATTGTCTACATTGAGAGAAAAATAAAGCATATCATTTGGTTTCTTGATTTTAGAAAAGGTACTTGTTACCAAATATTAGTACTAGGGAGAGTTGGAATGGAAAGTTGAAAAAATACTTAATTCTCAGAAACTGGGAACTTTTAGCTGGCCATGGTGGCACACACCTCTAATCTCTGCCCTTGGAAGGTCAGGCAGGAACACGGCTCTAAATTCAAGGGCAGCCTGCAATACATAGTGAGACCCTCCTGCCTCAAAATAAACAAAGAATTGAGAGCTTCTTAAAAATATTAATTGGAAGTCAAATCAATCCATCTTTAAAGATTTAATGTATTCATCCTTGTGGAGAATACAAAGAGATTAGAAAGCATCTCCCTGCCCTTTTGGTCTCTTGGGAAAAGAAGATAGATGAGATCCCTGAAAAATGAAAGGCAACAACATTCAAGGAGATGATAGAATCACTGAAATTATCATTGCTAAAAGAGAGACCACTACATAGGGGAGTCCGAGGACTTCCTGGAAGAGGCAGCAATGAAGTAGTATTTGGATAGATCAGCAGGAAAGGGAGATATTTGCATATTAGCACCAGAAAGGATGAATAAGAATATAGAGGAAATAGAACACTTTCAAGAGAACACAGTACATATGAAACATACCAAAAGCAGAACATGCATGTCAACCAGAGAAGGATTTTGTATTTGCTCACTGATTAGTTGGTTTATGAGCAGTAACTGAGTCATATAGGTCTAGCTCATTGCTGGAAAATGTGGGAAGGAGAGATTTCTGTATTTAACAGGCTCTGTTTATTGTGTAAGAGAGGACAGTATCTCACAAAATCATTTGTGCTGCTTGGTAACATAATACAAGCTGGCATCATGTTTATTTGTGTGGTAGAAAATCTGAATTTAATGGAATTTAGGAGGTAGAGAAGAGTAAGAATCTCTGGCTTTAGGAAGAACATTTGATGACCAAAACTTTGAAAGATGGCTCAGATTCAAACAGGTATCGCAGAGCAAGGATGATATGTTCTGAGATTAGCTGAATGTGATATTCGGTGGCTCTTCTTGTGAGTGGCTACATAAATTGAGGGCCTAAATTTAATGCTGTTGGAATCAATGACTTTTTGACAAGTTTATGCCAAATTTGTGTTTCTCATGAAATTGAAAAGTGACAGACTTAGATATCAGAAAGGTCAGAAATAAAATTCCTAGTCCACTATTTTTGATTTTGATTAAGTGACTTAAATTCTTTTTGGATAAATTTCTGGCCCACTAATTGAGGTTAATAAACCTGATCATACAGACTTGCTTAAAGAATTCCACAGAATAATCTGGGGGCATCTACTTGGGTGTCTGCTTGAGAAATACTAGTTCCTCTGTCTTACTCAGGAAAGCGTAGGTTCTTGAAAGTGGGATTTTCAATAGAGACTAGAAGTTGCTGTCAACAAACAAGAGCCTAAAAATCCCAGATCATCAATTTTGCATGCCTATGTCTGATAATCTGAGCAACTACTTTAAAGACAACAATATGCAATATAATAACCATTGTTAATTTCCCCCATCTTGCTTTGAAATTCTGTACTGTTTTGATTGTTTTTTTCTTAAATTCTCTTTGAAAGAAAGAAGAAAGAAAGAAAGAAAGAAAGAAAGAAAGAAAGAAAGAAAGAAAGGAAAGAAAGAAAATCCCAGATCATAAGAATGACAACTGGAAGAGACTATTCTCCAATTACTTTTATTTTTATTAATCTCACAAACCCAAGTCTTTTGCTACTTTGCAAAGGTGCGAAGTTGTAATTAAATGGGAGGAGTTGTGCTTTTAGAGTTGAGCATGGGTAAAACATGTGAGACACAGATGCATGAGTGTGAAGACTTTTGTTTGTTAAGTGGTTCAATAGTTGAGCTTTGGGGAAATGGCTCTTTCATAATTTTAAACAGTTTGTGAGTTCTCATTCAAGGAAAGATTCTCAAGGGGAACTCAATATAACCTCTATCTAATTCCACTTGGTATTTCATTTCGCTTTTGTTTGTCAGGCATTAATTATTAAATGTGCTTCATATTGATAATTATACTGCATCTTACTTATTAATGACTCACTATTAAACTTAAACTTAATACCCCCAGGGGTTCTCAGATCTTTATTTTTGCAGGTCATTGCTGCTTTTATCTTTGCAGGACTAAAAGTTGAGAAGGTTTCAAGCTTTGGGGTTTAAGGTAGATGGGTCTTGATGGTGTGATTACCCATGACACAGTTCATTACCACTGATAGAGTTACCCAGGCAGCCAAAGAGAAAGAAGTGAGCCTGTGAAATAGTGAACTAATAGGCAATAAATTATTACACCAGGGGAAAGCAATCATACCTAAGAGCAATAAACGGCCAGGGCCCAGTAGAAAGGGTTGAACTTTTAATTTTGTTGGAATATGTGTGTCTTTTGGTTCTTTTTCAGGAGGACAGATCCATTTTCAAAGCTCTCCCTCCATCTTTCCTCCTTCTTCGGATCAGATTAGATATAATAAGAGACTCAGAATAATCAAGGATGCTTTCCATGGGCCTCGTTTCCTTGTTTGGGCTTCTCACAAATTGAGAATTATAGCAGAATGCTCATATTCAAGATTTCAGTGATGTAGACTGCAAGTTTACATTATGAAAGGATAAAAATTCACTGGTTTGTCTCAGAGGAGAAAAACATATATCCTGTCTAGTAAACATTCTCAGTGTGTGCTTTGGAGAAAGATATAATTAACAACAATGAAACTCCATAAACTGAGATCTACAGGGCCCAGATGGCTCCTTGGGGATCACTGTATCTTTGGTGCCTTGGTCTCCCCCAGTTAGGAATCACTCCCTTGGTAGGTTTATTGCATCACATTCCACTGAGCAGATCAGCTTCTCTGCCTCTGCATCCCAAGGGGTTTCTTGCAATTGTTTTCCTGGGGTTTACTGTTCCCATAGGGCCCTTCTTTTGGAGTCTGTTCTCAATATCAAAGTTACCCCTTCTGAGTTTCACCTCAAGTCATAGAAATTCTTGATGAGTCTTCATGCATAAGAAGGAAAGCTTCCCTATTGTTCCAATATTCAGCTGTGATTTTGAAATTCTTACCCATCCCTGAAATTAAAAAGCCAAAATCCTTCATCCAGATCATTATACTCTTATCTCTGTCTTTTCCTCTCTCTTTCTCTCTCTCTCTCTCTCTCTCTGTCTGTCTGTCTGTCTCTCTCTCTCAAGCCAATGGAATCATCCAAGGTAAAGCATTATAATCCCTCACGGTGGTTCCAGTTTGGATATGTTGGGGTCTGTTGAATTAATTTGTAAGGAGCAGTAGCTGTGCTTGGTCAAGAATGGAAACGTGTCCTTTTTTCATTGTATGTGTGTGTGTGTGCATTTATTAAAAATGTTTGCATTGAGAATGATTTTTGATTTATAGAAATGCTGCAAACAATAAAGAGAGTTTCTGCCTATCCCTTCCTCAGTTTTCCCTGCTGCACTGGTTGCAATTAAGGAGCCAATATTTGTACATTATCATTAACTCCACACTTGCTTCCTTTTTTTTTTTTTTTTGGTCTAGGATTTCATTCAAGCTACTGTACTATCTTTAGTTGTCATGTCTCTATCTTCCTGTGTGACAGTTTCTCTGACATTCCTTCTTTTTTATGACTTTGACAGTTTTGAGAAATTCTGGTCAGGTATTGTCCCTTGTTGGGTTTAGCTGAGGTTTTACTCATGCTACACTTGGGTTGTGTGCTTTTGGGAGGAGGACCTCCAAGGTGAGATGTCATCTTCCTTACATTTCCCCCAAGGACTCTCCCTGCCTGGGTGACTCATGGCTGATGATACTGACCTCCACTGTGTGGCTGAGTTAGTACTGCTTGGCTTCTCCACAGTAAGGGTAGGTTTTTGTCTTTCTCCCCTTTCAATACTCTACTCCTCGGAAGCAAATCAATAAGACAAAACACTTAGCTCTACATTCAAGAAATAGTTAGGATCCACATCCTTTAGAGGAAATATTGTTATAAAATGTTTAGAAATCAGTGTGGTGATTCCTTACTAAACTAGAATTAGAGGACCCAACCAACCCAGCTATTCCCCTTCTGAGTATCATCCCAGAAGAGTTAAAAACATCATACACAGTGATATATAAATATATATATATCCCTGTTTATACTATTACAATTAGCAATAGATAAATCTTGGAAACAACACAGATGTCTATCAACTGAGGAATGGATAAAAAAGATGCATTTTTAAAACATAATGGATAAACGTGGGCCCGCCCTGCCTCCCGGAACTTAGCGGAAGCCTGCATCAGGGGTAGGCTGCCTGGAAGCTCCACTGAGGGCCCACCCTGCCACCTGGAACTCAGTGCAAGCCCGCCTCAGGGATAGGCTACCCAGAACATCCCTGTAGGCCTGCCCTGCCAACAGGAATATCGAGGAGGCCCGCCCAAGACTGAAAACTGCCTTGGACTGCTACACATGGGCCGGCCCTCCCACTTGGAACAACAGAAGATCTCAGTGGTATCCAGTTAATGTGAGAAAATTTGGAAATTTGCTCCCAGGTGGTGAACTTTGGACTACACTGGATTGACTGTATCAATGTGGCGAGTATACCCCTAAAATAGAGATGTACAGGGGATAAATAGGGCCAGTAGTAAAAATCCCCTCCAACTAACTGTAAGACTTTTGTGTGTCTGGAAAGAGTGTGTGTGATCCCCTCCTACACATAGAAAACACCAGGCAGAGTGAAAATGACAAAACAAAAAAGCAAAATGCAGTCTCAAACATATAGTTCACCAGAAGTAAGTACAGGAGACATTGAAATAGAGGACCCCAAAACTAACACACCAGGAATCTCTGAAAAGATAGCCAGTGAAATAAAAAAACAACTGCATCAGGTTATAGAGGAAATCAAATTAGAAGTAGTCTCCCATGCAATGATAGAAATAACAACTTTAGTAAAGGAGTTATTGAGTGCAGCTAAATAAGACCTAGAGAAAAAAGTACATGAGAATGGGAAACTGATTGAAACTTTGAATGAACAATATAGAAAACAAGCAGAATTCATTAAACAAACTCAAAGAGACATCCAAGAAACAAAAAATTCTATTGAAAGTGTGCAAAACCACCTAAAGGAAGCTGAGGATAGGATTTCAGACCTTGAGGACAGGATCACAGTTAGTGATCAGGAAAGGATAGAACTTTTAAAACTAACAAAGCAGCAAGAAATGACAATCCAGAAGCTTCATGATGATGCCAAGAGCAACAATATAAGAATAGTGGGCATTAGTGAAGATACAGGAGTGCAAGCAAATGATATACTTAAAGTATTTACAGAAATAATAGCAGAAAATTTCCCAAACATGGGGAAAGAATCTGATATGAAGATAAGTGAGGCATATAGAATACCAAACAATCACAATCAACATAAATCCACATCCAGACACATAATAATTAAGATCTCAGACATACAGCATAAAAACAGAATATTAAAAGCTGCCAGAGAAAAGACACAACTCACCTATCAGGGAAAGCCCATTAGAATCACGGCAGACTTTTCAGCACAAACCTTCAAGTCAAGAAGATCTTGGAGTGAGGTATTTCAAACCCTGAAAGAAAACAATCTTCAACCCAGACTGATGTACCCAGCAAAAGTTTCATTCAAATTTAATGGAGAAACAAGATATTTCAATGACAAAGAACAACTGAAGAAATTCATGTCCACCAAACCAACCCTAGAAAGAGTACTGAAGGACATACTAGACAGAGATAGAAATGACCACAATCCCCAAAACAACAATAGAAAGAAACATCCAGGTAGGATAAGCAATTAAATAAGAGGAAAAGCAGAAAGAAACAACTGGAACAAAAAATGGTAAAGTCGAGCCAGTACATATCAGTGCTATCCATAAATATAAATGGCCTCAATTCACCTATAAAAAGAAATAGGTTGACAGAATGGATCAAGAAACAGGACCCCACAATATGCTGTATACAAGAAACACATCTGACCCAAAAGGAAACTCATAGATTAAAAGTCAAAGGATGGAAAACAGTATTCCATGCAACAGGCACCCAGAAAAAACCAGGGGTAGCTATTTTATTTTTAGACAAGAGGAAGAACTAACAATTATAAATATATATGCGCCAAATACAGGAGCACCCAACTATGTAAGACAGATACTAATGGACATGAAAAACCATATAGACAAGAATACAATTATAACAGGAGATCTTAACAGCCCATTGGCACAAAGATATAGATCAACTAGACAAAAAGTCAGCAAAGAAATAACAGAACTGAATCATACCTGTGAGCAATTGGACTTAGTAGATGTTTACAGAGTGTTCCACCCAACCACATCAGAATACACATTCTTCTCAGCTGCACATGGGACATTCTCCAAAATAGACCATATATTATCCCATAAAACATTCTTAAGTAAATGCAAAGGTAT